>CM050167.1:58169686-58599686 GCA_027410445.1 Discoglossus pictus
CTTTTCGGTCTCCTTATTTCCACAGCCTAATATTAAGCCTCCTTGATTCCTATATAAGGGTTTCCATTTGTGTGACACCAGGTAAATAATTGCGCTGTAAAACGTGCAATGCAGCTATTGCTTTGAAACTCATAATATAAATGGGAGAGTGAAATTCATAATGAACTTATCAAATTCGCAGAGCAGTGAAATAGTCTCAGATTTGTCAATGTATTTCCTGTAGATAATGAAGTGATAAAGTAAATGTCTCGTTTTACAGCAGCCTTGTGATAACTGGTTTGATAAAGCTGTCTGTTGGAATATAATGCGGCCCAGTGCGGTTATGGAGAGAGATTCGAGGAAGGCCAAACGCGGCAGACACTCGGAGCGGCTCACACACCGCTATATTATTCCAGTTAATGGAGCTTATAAATAACAGAACTCCTGCTCATGGAAAACGGAATTATTGTTATGCCTTTTATAGGAAAAAAATATGCTATATGACTAAAAGAACATTATTTTCTTGGGGCAGGAAATATGAACTAGATTTTTGATATTTAATTATAGATAAATGGAAATAAGTCAAATGATGCAAAAAAGGACACAATTACCTTCAAGGCACAACCGGCTTTTGGGGGTTTGTTGCTTACTGTTTGTGTCGTTCAGTCATGTCCGACTCTCTGTGATGTCATGGACCGCAGCACACCATGCTGGTCCACTTGGTGTTCATGGCAGAGATACTGGAGTGAGTTGCCAGTTCCTTCTCCAGTGGGCCACAGCATACAGATCCTGTATTCTTAGGTGGTCTCCCGTTCAAGTACTGACCAGGCCTAACCCTGCATGGCCTCTTGGTTCCCTGACTGGAATTGAACCCAAGTTGCAGCAGTGAAAGCTCCGAAACCTAACCACTGGACCACCAGGGAATCCATGAGTTTGATGGTACTCTAGGTCTATTAAGATTTGGGCACCAATATAAAATCTCACAACTATATGTGCTTATGTACATATACTGAATATTAGACAATTTAATAGATCCTATGTAATAATACGCCTTCTGGATCAATACAGTGTTGCGGTAATGGGGTTTTTTACTTCAATGAAGCTGTGAGCTATACCATGTAGGATCACCCAAGATGGGCAGGTTATATCAGGGAAGTCAGACAAATCGCTAACCACTGGAGAAGGAACTGGCAACTCATTCCAATATATGTGCCAAGATAACCTGATGGATAAGTATGACCAGACACATAATGATAGATGTTCCTGACATGACTGAACGACTAAACTACTAAACAAAGTTCTGGGTAGTGACAAGCAAATAAAACTCAAAATGAATTACCTTTTTGCCTTTAATTTACCCTAGAGTTTGCAAATTCATTCAGTTTTCTGCCACTTTATTTTCAGAAGGAATGCCCCTTCAAAATCTTAGCTAAATTATCATAAAATCAAAAACTTGTTTTGGCCAATCACAGGCAGCTATAACAATGTTTCTGGGAAGTCAGTTCTACAGCAAAGCATCATGGGATGTGTAGCCCCCACCACAAGAAAGCAAGGAACTCCTGGCTTTGCTATGAGGATTACTGCACTGTTGGCTTGAAGGTTAGTATCGGGTTACAAAACATACTTGAATGCAGTGTTTCTATTGGTTAGTACCGGTGCATATGTAGGCATTTCTGGGGGGGTGGAAATCATTTATTTTAAACAAAATTAAACTGTATATGTATAGAATGAGTCAATGTAATGTGTGTTTCTGACATAAGCAGCATGTGTTAGAGTAGAAAAGTTAAAAGCAGTGAAACTTAAATGTAATGAATATATTGATTTATGAACATATATAATAAAATAGCATAAATTGCATTTATCGAACTATTCAATTATGTGTAGCCCAGATTTTGCAGTTGTTGATCATATTGGAGTTTCTGTCTAGTTTAAAGAAGTTCCAGATACTTCTTTCACCCAACACTAGATTTCTTTTATAGTGAGAGAGAACTTTAAACAAATAAAAAAAATAAAAAAACAAACATCCGGGGATGTAATTTTTGATTGGCTGAGAACAAAACATGGGATAGCACATGGGAGAACTGTTGCAGAGGAAGAAGTATTTAGAACTGGCAGTTTTACAAAGTGCCAACATACTAAAATGAATTTTATTTTGCTTTAGTACAATAATTCCCGTTTTTTCTTCACGTGTTCCACATGCAAAGACGATCAGCGGCTGTGTACTAGCATGCAGTCTAGCATGTACATCCTGCTGAAAATCGTGTTTTACAGTAAAATCAATCTGTTTTATCTGCAGAAATAGGTGTTATTTCTATCAGGTTTGTACATTTATAATACACATTTGATAACAAATATCACATTTGTCACAGCTTTGCTATTGATACTGTCACAAGCGATGCTCACCGAAGCCTTTCATCACATTGTCAGCTGCAGCTAAATTAAGAGTCAGAAAACAGCTCGTAAGTGTGTTACAGAACCGATAACGAACCTTCAATTAGAACAAATTAGCTAAACATATTACAAATCTGGAGTACAATTGTTGGGCCATGTGTACTAAGAGACTGAGAAGCCCTGGAGATGTAAAAGTAACCAACAAAAATAAAAGAAATAAAATTTAAGGTTTTGCAAAACAATTCACATCTTTGTGAAGTACAAATTAACATGGAGCCCTATTCTATTAGAGCAATGGAAAACGCGTTATAACATCGGCGGTGGGAGCTTTTCCCCTATGTTACACGTTTATTCAAATATTACAGAGCTCAACCTGTATATATATATATGTATATGTATATGTATGTATATATATATATATATATATATATATATATATATATATAAATAACTAACTAAGTCACAGGTGATCATCAGAGAACAAACTAACCTTAATAGGTTAATTCTATGGACATGATAATCCACAGGGAGAAATATCCTGTAGTATATCAGTCTGGTCTCACTAGAGAGTGACCCAGCCCTGAAATACCAGGTAATCATACCCTGAACAGGAGAAACTGCAAACCCCAGATGCGTTTTGGCCTCTCTGGGCCTCGTCAGGGAGGTACAACTGAATTCCCTAAGGCACAGTGAGCAAGTCTGGAGTCCCCTATGACTAAGCGCTAAGGGTAATTTGCATAAACAAAAAAAACTAAAGTCAGAGGTGGTGATCAGAGAACAAACTAACCTTAATAGGTTAGTTCTATGGACATGATAATCCAGAGAGAGCTCACTGTGCCTTAGGGAGTTCAGCTGCACCTCTCTGATGAGGCCCATAGAGGCCGAAACGCGTCTGAGGTTTGCTGTTTCTCCTGTTCAGGGTAGAATTGCCTGGTATTTCAAGGCTGGGTCACTCCTTTGAGTGGGACCAGACTGATATACTCTTTTAGTGAGCTAAAAGAGATTGCTCTCAGAGTGGCTTATCATGTCCACAGAACTAACCTATTAAGGTTAGTTCGTTCTCTGATGAGCACCTCTGACTTAGTGGTTTTGTTTATGCAAATTACTCTTGGGGTTTAGTCTCCGTAAGGGTCATAGGGGACTCCAGACGTGGACCCCTTGCTCACTGTACCTTAGAGAGTTCAGCTGCACCTCACTGACAATGCCCATAGAGGCCGAAACGAGTCTGTTTTTGCCGATTCTCCTGGTCAAGGTAGAATTGCCTGGTATTTTGGGTCTGGTTCACTTCTTTGAATGAGACCAGACTGATATATTCAGGATATTTCTCCCTGTGAAGGGCACAAGTGAGCTAAAAGTAAATTAAGTAAATATAGATATATCTCTCTTTATAATGAGTGACAAAGGTGCTCAGAGGAGCAAAAATAGAAGAGACGAGAGGCTCGCAATGAGCGCCGAAGGTCCTCAGAAGACAAAAAGGTTTACATTGTGTGTCAAACAGCATTCCCATGGCTTCAAATTATATATATATATATACACACATATATATATATATATATATATATATATATATATATATATATATATATACACACACACACATATTCATATGTATATAGACAATGCATTAGAGCATCTGTTCCTAGTCCATGTGGGTTTCCTAATATGAATTAACCTCTTGAGTACTGGGTTGTGTGTTAACCTGGATGTTATATAATGATACAGACATAATAATAAAAATATAATATGTTTTAATTCCACATATATGTATATTTGAATGTTAAGTGTCAAATTATGATGAACTTCCATGCTTTTTCATTGTTTTTGGTGGTGTACTGTCTCTTTAACTGCTGCTCCGGCTGTCATAAATGGTTTTAAAACCATTTGCTAGTGCTATTTAGTACCCATATATTTTTTTCCTCAATTTTTCCAATTTACAAGTCTGCAGTGAATGGAAAAGTTTGTCAGAATTTGAAGCTTTGTCTTGTCGCACTCACTCAGGGTATTTCGCTTGCAAAGTTTTTGAACAGTTAGGGAGTTTAGGGAGTTTTACATTGCACTTACACATGGAGTAATTTATGATATAGGGGAATTAAATAGGGCTAATGGTTAGCAGCTGTGCAAACAAATGTAAATTATCTAAAAAAAAACAGTTTGCACTTTATATCTATCATTTATATTCACTTTACTACAGATCCAAACATAATACATCTTACAACACACAATAAAGCATACACCTTAGAAACAAATTGTATCCTATGTCCCTTTAAAAGTATATGAAAATTTCACTGTTTTTACCATTTTTTCTAATCAAACACATGCGGCTTATATCAATAACAGACATTGCATTCTATACACATGCAGATTTATTATATTTAAAAAAATGGTTTCCACACCCCCAGAGCTGCTTACATAGGCACTTCGTACTAACCAATCGAAACACTGCATTTAAGTACGTTTTTTAACTCTATACTAACCTTCCAGTCAGTAGCGGCACAGTGCAGAGAGCCCGAGCCACACTGCCTTAGCTGCTTCATTCCAAGGAGAAGAGAGGTGTGTGGTGGGAATAAAAAGACTACAAATCCCATGATGCTTTCTTGCCGAGATGGAATACCCATACAGCTACAATGTTGTAGCAGCCTCTGATTGGCCCCAACAGATTAGAAATGTTATGCTAATTTAGCTTGGATTTTCAAAGGGATTCCTTCTCAAAATCAACGGTCAGAAGACTGAAGACATTTTGCAAACTCCAGGGTAAGTTTAGTACTGTTTATTTTGGAATTTACTACGGATTCACCTATATCAGATGCATTCATAATCAATTAAACTTTCATATGCTGATACTTAAGCGCATATATTTAGAGACCTGTATACAAATACAGTAGACTCTCAGTTAACCAGAACTCAAGCAATCAAAACTCTCAGGCAACCAGAAAAAATAAATGAATTCTGTATTTTAAATAAAAATAAAAATTTACAGGGCCCAACAAATACCAGGAGCCAGGTTGTCATGCCACAAACTGCTTACAGGCACCTAGATTTTATCCACTGTACGTCTCTGCAATTCAGTTTTACCTGGAAGCAGACAGGCATGAGTGACTGAGCCAGTTAAGTGTCGGCGTTATATTCAGCACTGCACCCTCCAGCCAAACGTACCTGTGTGTAAGTGAGGAGTGAAAGCTGCTGCTGCTAGAACCGCCCTCACTGACACATATACTTTGCAGAGCATCCTAAGTGCAGCTCATCTAGGCCTTTTTTATATGTAACTCCCAAGCAACAAGAAACTATATTTATCTGGCATCTACCAATCCCTGTGGGTACCAGATAAGACTACTATAGTCTGCAATATAACTTTGTGGTCAAATTAGACATATTTTCTGTTGCAATACTATTCCCCAGACATTGATAAAACAAAATAATTTTTCAGAAGTTACATGGCAGCAATTAAGATTTACCAATCAGCAGCCTTTAAACAAGATCACGAAGACTCAAATTAAGAAAATGAGTCTGTAATATATTTATTAACAAAAATATTTGTGTAATAGGCCTACTACAGACATTTTAAATTGCCTACACGGTGTGCCTTGAACGTAAGCCATTTCACATGGCACTTTCAAATTCCCATTTGATAAATAATAAACCACAAAGCCTGAAGTCTGGTGATACATTTCAAACTGAACTAAGACGTTATATTCTCCCAAACAGTGGAATACTTTGCTTTGTGATGCACGCTATACATTATGCATGAATCAAGAAACAAATAAGACATAAAATTCACTTAATTGAGAATTGGACCATTAATCTGATTTTTTTTTTGAATTATTAAACAAAAACACCCCTTGCTTTCCCTATGGCTATGTTATCATTCTCTACAAAAAAAGGCAATTTTGTTGTAGACATATTTATTTAAAAGAATGATTATAAAACTTGTTTTTTTGTAAAACAATGGAAGAGAACATACTGAGACGGCATCCACCCTGCATTTTATATCCTTGGTGAACTGCAGGTGATGCTTCAGCATCTGGTAATGTCTTCCTTCAGGGAAAACTAACTGTATTGTAGTATTGACTTCACAGCCATCTATGACACCACTGGGACATATAAATAAACAGTCTCATCATGAAGACGGTGTAAATTATCACAGAACAATTATAGTTTGTTCTCAGGCCCATTATCTAGAAACCAGCAACCCGTTCCACAGACAATATATTAAAGACAGAATTTATGATTGCCTAATATCATTAATCCATCCAGCATTTCTTAGTACAGGAAAACAATGTAAACTAATGGTGTTTATTGATTCTAACCGAGCTGAAGGACTCCATCTTGGTATCTTCTGCACTCCCTACTAGATTGAATTCTAAGGAGAGTAGAAGGAATTGGAGGGAGGAGAGAAGGGGATTTGTTGACTTATTGTTGGCCTTAGATAATATTTAAACATGTGACACATCCCCCTTCCCCCACATTCTCAATAGACGGCAGCCATTGCTTCCCTACACTGTACCAAACAGCTGCTAATTTAATTTTTTTGAATATGTCACAAACATGTAACATTTACCCTAATCGTGTCCAACTCTCCGTGAATCTATGCACAGCAGCATGCCAAGCACAAATATCATTATGTCTCTGGTAATTATAAGGTTTTCTTGGGAAATATACTGCAGTGGGTTGTCAGTTCCTTCTTCATTGGACTGCAATTTGTCTGACTTCTCTGCTATGACTTGCCCATCTTGGGTGACCCTACATGGTATAGCTCACAGCTTCATTGATGTACACAAGCCCCTTCACCACAACAAGGTAGCGATCTAGAAGGGGCTTTAAAGGATTACTGAAGATTAAATATTCTGCCCAAACAATGCAATATGGCCTAATGTTGGTGTACATAACACGATTCAAGCACCAGCTTGGTAAAGAAGGTTTGTTTTTTTGCGTCATTCAGTCGGTTCCGACTCTCTGTGCCTGTAATACACCAGGTACATATTTATATCCATGGTCAGGCTGATTCACTTGGTATTCATGGCAGAGTTAATGTAGTGGGTTGCCAATTCCTTCTCCAGTGGGCTACAGCATACAGCTCCTGGTATTCCTAGGTGGTCTCCCATCCAAGTACTGACCAGGCATGGCTTCAGGGTTGTGTGACCTCTTGGTTCCCCGACTGGAATCATACCCAGGTCAAAGTGGTGAAAACATTGAATCCTAACCACTGGTCCACCAGGAAACCCAAAAAAGGGGTTACAACCAGAAGTTTTCTTTCTAAGCAAGAATCCAAGATGCAGTCATTCTTCTTCCTGTCCAGCTAAAATGTCTGACTTGTTGGAAACCCAGACACATATAACAACTTGTCACCTCAGTTGTGTGCCGTTACAACAAAGACAGCCTGACATGGAAGATGTGAATCTCTGTATAATTACACAGTAAATTAGTGAGGAAAAAAAGAATTAGAAAAAAAAAAGGAAATACATTTTATTGTCTCTACTGAAAACTAATACTTTGGTGAAGGTTGCATGGGACAGAATGGCATATATATTTTTTTAGGACAGAGCTTGCAATTATTTATGCATGCTTCCTCCTTATGAGTACATGCAAGTGAAAAGAGTAGGTGTAAAATTCCAAATGGTTCAACAATCCTCCCGCACCCCTCCCTCCACTGCTTTTAGTCAGTTACATACTGCACAAACAAGTGCAGTTTTTCTTCCATATTGGTTCTTTAATATGTTAAATTGCACAGAACAGAAAAATATACAAATATAATATGATATTGAAAAAGGTTTTGTGACTTATCTGGAAGTGCCCGTGCTCCCCTCTTATAGTCACCTTGTGCTCTTATGGCTCAGCCTGCAAATGATTACGGAAAAAGATGCTGCTATATAATCAAGAGGTGCAGAAGAAGACGTCTTACTCGTGTTGCATGTGAGAAGGCAGTTTAGCTTCACATGTACCGAGTGTGATTGTCTCACAGCTTCCCATTCAATCACTCATCAGTCACTTGTTCTCTAAAGGTGACACATTTAAAGAGAACAGAGTCACTTTCTTTTTTCACACTGAACATCAACAGATAAAAAGGTGCCGTTTTTCAGGATAGAAAGTGATTTTGGATATATGTATTAATGGGGGTCAAATGACATCACTTGTCCTACATTTAAAAAGCCACTCTGTTTATGAATTACGCATAATGTAAAAAAAATATGATCTTTAATAGATGCTTATGCTGCAGTGGAATCTATTATTTTGGTTTCTGCTGATGAACTTACTGCAGTGGGAGAGTGGCTAACTTATTCACAGAAGAAGCTTATCAAATTGTACATAGTTTAAAAGGAAAAAAGCAAAGACATGACCTTAAGCCTCCTGGCGGTCTGGTCGTGTCAATACCCCGGGTCTTAAAGCGGTACACTAGATACGCTTTGTTCTTCCCCCTTCTTCCTCCCCCTTCCCCCTCCACCTTCCTCCTTCTCCCCCTTTCTCCTTCTCCCCCCCCCCCCTCCGTGTCAGTAACCCGGGTCTTAAAGCGGTACACTAGATACGCCTTGTTCTTCACCCTTCTTCCTCCCACTTCCTCCCCCCTCCACCTTCACCCTCCACCTTCCTCCCCCTTTTTCCTTCTCCCCCTTTCTCCTTCTCCCCCCCCCCCCCGTGTCAGTAACCCGGGTCTTAAAGCGGTACACTAGGTACGCCTTGTTCTTTCCTCTTCCCCCTCCCTCTTCCCCCCTCCCTCTTCCTTCCCCCTCCCCCTCATTCCTTCTCCCCCCTTCCTCCTTCTTCCTCCCTCCCCTCCTTCCTCCATCCTCCTGTGTTACTCTCTCCTCCTTCCCCTGCAGCACGTCTTCTGGCGATTGACGTGACTTGGGTGTGACGTCACTCTGGACTGCAGAGGAAGGAGGAGAGAGTAATACAGGAGGAAGGGGGGAGGAAGTGTAAACCCGAGCGTGGTTCGACATTACCACTTTAGGTTAAAAAATTAACCCCGAGCCACGCTCGGGATTACCACTAAATCGGTTAAAGGTTAACTATAGTCATATATTCAAAATACAGGTGGTCCCCGGGTTACAAACGCCTCATACTTAAAAACGGACTCCCAAGTATGCGCTTTTTTCATGTTCTGTTTGTTTGAATTAAAAGAAGGACCATAATAGTTTCTGTAACTTATTATTAAAGTTTTTTTTTTTTTTTGCATCATTCAGTTGTTTCCGACTCCCCGTGACCTCATAGACCATAACACACCATGCTGATCCACTTGGTTCTCTTGACAGAGATACTGGAGTGGGTTGCTAGTTCCTTCTCCACTAGGCCACAGCATACAGCTACTGGTATTCTTAGGTGGTCTCCCATCCAAATACTGACCAGGCCCAACCCTGCTTCAGGGTGGTGTAACCTTTTGGTTCCATGACTGTAATCGTACCCAGGTCGCAATGGTGAAAACACTGAATCCTAACCACTTGACCACCAGGGAACCCATTTGGAAAGTAGACTCCCTTTAAGCCCTTGTTTATAGTTTCACTCCTAGGTTTCTATCAATTCACTGGTCCCTTATACCACATTCTTTTAATCTATTTCTGTGTTGCTTTGGTGTTAATTTCTTAAATTAATATAATTTATTTTCCATGCAACAAAGCTGTATTATGTATAAAACATGCTCTTCTAATTGCACAATGGAAAGTGATGGACTTCAGCGTCCCTTTAAGAACCAGAGGGAATATTTAAAAAAAATAAAAAAAATACAGATTGCTAATTTAAATAACATTATTGTCAATTAACAATCTGACTAGACTCCATCAATTTATACAAAAAAAGAACATTATGTTCAAAATGGAGAGCGATGTTATGAATGAGAAAACAGCCTTAATCTCAAATCCCTTCTGCAGGTAGATTTGTATTATTATTTTTTTTCTGTCTAATACCAGTCTAAATCACAGCTCCATTGTAATCGTCAGTGTCAGAAGGCCATGTAACATATTGCAGGAATGAGCTTGTATTATTGTGTGCTCTGATATACTCAGAAGTTCTTTATTGGAATGCAATACAAACTAAAGCCAGTGTGTGAATCATGAATACAGATCAGGTCACATAAATGTCTGTCCTTTCTCTACAAGTAGTCCCAACGGTAGGCCGGGAATTGGCTGTACACACAGTTAGCTTTCAGTCTTTAAATTAGCCCGGACATGCTTGTGCATGTTAATACACTACGAGAAGATTATATATATATATATATATATATATATATATATATATATATATATATATATATATATATATATATATATATATATATATATATATATATATATGTATATATATATACACACACACAGATTGGACGTGCATGCTAAATTACTCCCTGAGATAATTAACTTTACTAAAAAAATATATATTTTCCACAAAATTGAATTGCTGCTGAAATATGTTTGGATCTATCCTGTTATGGTGTCGGGACAGGTCCGCCGCCGCTAGATGGTACTGATGATATTTTGCAGTGCTGACGATATGTGAGAGAAGTTCTAAGCTTATAATGTTGGCCTATTCCTTGAACTAACCCTCACCCCAACCGAAACCCTCACCCTAACCCCAACCAAAACCCTCACCCCAACCGAAACCCTCATCCTAACCCCAACCAAAACTCTCACCCTAACCTCAATCAAAACTCTCACCCTCACCCCAACCAAAACCCTCACCCTAACCCCAACCGAAACCCTCACCCTAACCCCAACCAAAACCCTCACCCTCACCCCAACCGAAACCCTCACCCCAACCAAAACTCTCACCCTAACCTCAACCAAAACTCTCACCCTAACCCCAACCCTCACCCCAACCAAAACCCTCACCCCAACCAAAACCCTCACCCTAACCCCAACCAAAACTCTCACCCTAACCCCAACCAAAACTCTCACTCTAACCCCAACCCTCACCCTAACCCCAACCCTTGACTCTATGATATGGCACCGAAATACCGGAAGCACCATCTAGCGGAAGCTCACCGCCACTGCTGCTCCGTTGTGCTGTGCTAACATAAGAAGATAGGTCCATATGTGTTTGTGCTTAAAAGGCATATTTCAGTTTTTTAGATTGCATCTGATAGAGGAGAATCAGTAGTGTATTTTTTGCATGAAGAAATACCAAAATAAACATTATTAAGCTTACATTAACACCCCTAGAAATCCCTGCTAAAATTAGCATAAAATTCATAATAATTTGTTTTGGCCAGTCAAAGTTTTGTAGTAATTGAGGTTGAAAAAAGACTTTTAGTCCATCAAGTTCAACCTTTTTAGATCTCCTCTGATCTGCAATATGCAGATTCATTGTTAATTGATCCAGAAGAAGGGCAAACGGGTAAAAAAAAAAACAAGTGGCCAATTGTCTCAAAAAGGGAAAAAAACTAATTGCTTCCTGACACCACATACTGGCGATCGGACTACTCCCTGGATCAATACTCTCTCTCTAATTAACCAGGATAATCCTGAATGCCCTTTTTATTAAAAAATAAGTCCAACCCCTTTTTAAAGTTATATATCAAATCAGCTGTCACCAACTCCTTTGGTAGAGAATTCCACAGATTAACCACCCTTACTGTGAAGAAACCTTTTCTTTCTTTAAGGTGAAATCGTTTTACTTGTAATGTCAAAGTCATTTGAAAACCTCTTGGCACCAAAAAGTTCACTTGACAAACGTTATATATTAATAATAATATAATCATACCCCCTCTTAAATCACGGGCACCTAATACATTGTATCAATCATGGTGGCAGTTTGTATAGCAAGGTGTCAGACATTGCTCTGTAGATCTCTGCAATGTGCTGTTGGCTTGAAGGTTAGTAAAGAGTTAAAATACATACCCAAATGCAGTGCTTCTATTGGTAGGTACCATTTGCCTATGTAAAGAGCTGTGGGGGTGTGCAAAATAAGTGACTCAATGTAATGTGTGTTTCTGCTATAAGCAGGGTGTGTTAGATTAAAAAAAGTAAAAACAGGGAAACTTTGAAATACATTAAACAGTATTATTATTAATATATTAGTTTATCTGCTTAGGAAATCATGTATAGTTGTTTTTTGTAGGCCCCAAAAAGTTCATGTGGTTCATTTTCAGCAACAGCTTGCCCATGATTGATATGCAGAACACTACAACAATATATATCTTTTAAGACCATATAAAGCAAATAATGGAAGTGAGCTAGCATAATGTCCTCATAACAATCAGTGACCTTGAATAATAGGCAGGGTTTAACTAACCGAGCATGAAAGAGGAAGCGTGGCATAAGGGCAGTGACTGGGGATTATAAGCATGCAGAGTTTAATTCAATACTAAATCCATTTATGTCAGCGAAGATGGAAGTTTCAGACACTCACTCTTACGGCGACAAAGTCCTTTTTTAATTCTGGCATATTTTAGCTGACTACACATTAAGTAAAATATAAAAGAAGTAGGCTCTTGACCCCTTTGAAAGCCCAGCTAAAAATATCCCCCAAAGTGTGTGATCAATGCTAAAGAGGATGTGGGGAGGGCGCACAATATGGTAGACTGTCCTTGTATAAACCCATTCTAAAACTATTAGAGATGGCTGTGGTACCTATAAGTGACCTTGGGCTGGCCATTTTCAGTCAATATCCCCTACAGATGAAACCTATAGGTTACACTACTATGAACCCTCTTACAAACACCCTAACCCTTGCCACACAATAGTGGAAAAACCACTCTAACCCTACACTGGAAGAATGGGAATCCAAGGTTTATGACTACACTTATTCACCCATGTTATGGTGAAGGGGCTTGTGTACCTGAGTGAAGCTGTGAGATATACAATTTAGGGTCACCCAAGATAGGCAGGTCTTAGCCGAGACGTCAGTCAAATTGCAGTCCATTGGAGAAGGAACTGGTGACCCAATCCAGTATCATTGCCAAAAAAAACTTATATATAAGAACAACCGGACACAAGATGGCGTGATGCAGTCCAGGGTCATGGAGAGTTGGACATGACTGTGTATGTATATATAGATATATATTATTTTTTTGTTGTTAATTTTATATTTGATACCTAAATGCATAAATCACAGGTCACATATGTGTAGACATTTATAATAAAAAGTATGCTTACAGTGCAATAGTGTATATGCATGCATTTATATTATAATCGCGAATTGCCCGTCAAAAAATGACGGCAATGAAACTGTAAGTGAGCTAAGGGTGTTTGGTGTATAAAATGTGGCTGATGTAGCGTCGTTCGTTTTCTATGTCGTGCGAGTTTTTCGTAATATTAGTTTTCTATGTCGTGCGAGTTTTTCGGAATATCCGTAGCTGTTTGGTGGTGTTTTGCGTGTTTATGGTAGTATTTTGCGTGTTTAGGGACCTTTAGCCTTGTTTTCGTTTTGCTCGGCGGACATTTTTTCTCTCGCTTAGGTGAATTTCGGGTCTCTAAACTCCGAAATTTGTGCTTAAATGGAGGTGTAACTTCACTTGCAGAGGTCCTCTGTGCCCCCCCTTGCTGTGAGTAACCTTTTTATGTGTTTGTTGTTTGTATTTGTTGTGTTTGTAATGTTTTTGGGGTTGCGCGGGTTGCGTCCTTGTTTTCTAATCTCGTAGGTGTTTTTCGGCAAATACGTAGGTGTTTGGTGGTGTTTTGTAGCCTCGTTTTCGTTTTTTTCGTCGGCCATTTTTTCTCTCGCTTAGAGAATTGTTTAGTGTCTAAACTGCTTTCATTTCAGTTAAATTGAGGTGTAACTTTAGTTTTCAAGGTCCTGGATGCTCCCTCTTGCTGTAGGTAAGCTTTTTATGTATTTGTTGTGTGTATTTTTTGGAGTTTTGATGTTTTGATGTGCGCGTGTTGCGGTCGTTTTTTGCGAGGTCGCAATGGGTCGTAACGTGTCTTGTATTTTGTTTGCGTTATGACGTAAAGTTTGCGAGGGTCGCAGTTGCTGGCAAGAATGCATTACATAATGAGATTTCTGGAACATGGTTTATAGGTATGAGGAGCTTTAGAAACAGAGTGGCCCAAAAAAATGTTTCAGTATATTCTGGTCCAACACAGACACCTCTGGGTCTGTACTATACATGTGACATTTATATTACCAAGAACTTTTTACATCTACGATTTAAGGACCATTGCAGATAAAAAGGTAATTTGTTTGTCAAGTATGTACCAAACAAACACTATTATCAGCTGTGTTAGCCATGGACATAAAATATATTTCAGGAAAATCTGAATTATTTGAAGAATCTGTTTATGAGTACAGGAATCCATTTAGTGTCTGTTACATCAATTCCTCAGAGCTTAATAATGAAGGTGTGCGTTTTGGCACAGTGGAGGAGGAGGTGTGGAAGGAGGAAGCATATGCCTTTTTGTGAAGATAACTGGAAAAGATTGAAACTGCCCCCCGCGCCCGACTCAGAAACAGGCTCCTTGCTTTAGGAAATGCAACTATATCTCTTCAGAAATATAAGCACCCCTCTCACACTCATTAGTGTATAATGGATTAATTTAGGAACCAGTAGAAGCATCAACATTTTCTTATTTTTTAATTAAAAATTATCTGTTTGATTTTATTCCTCCTTAATTATGCTTTTAGTTAGATTCAAAGTTTTCAAGCATGTACAGTGCTTTGCAAAAGTATTCACCCCCTTGGTATTTTTCGTGTTTTGTTGCCTCACTACCTGGAATTAACACGGATTGTTTGAGGATTTGCATCACTTCATTTACAGAACATGCCCACAACTTTGCATATTGTTTGTTGTGTGTCGCTCAGTTGTGTCCTACTGTTTGTGACATCATTGACTGCAACACACCATGCTCATCCACATTGTATTGTTACCTTTGAGTATCTGTCCATTTTTAAAGGATCACTGTACAATGAGAAACATATACAGTGCCTTGCAAAAGTGTTCACCCCCTTGACTTTTTACCTATTTTGTTACATTACAGCCTTAAGTTCAATGTTTTGTTACTCTGAATTTTATGTGATGGATCAGAACACAATAGTCTAAATTGGTGAAGTGAAATGAGAAAAATATATACATAAAACTATTTTTTAGAAATAGAAAACAGAAAATTTGCATGTGCGTATGTATTCACCCCCTTTGTTATGAAGCTAGTAAAAAGCTCTGGTGCAACCGATTACCTTCAGAAGTCACATGATGTCTACCTGTGTGCAATCTAAGTGTCACATGATCTGTCATTACACATACACAACTTTTTTGCAAGGCCCCAGAGGCTGCAACACCCAAGCAAGAGGCACCACTAGCCAAAAACTGCCATGAAGACCAAGGAACTCTCCAAACAAGTAAGGGACAATGTTGTTGAGAAGTACAAGTCAGGGGTAGGTTATAAAAAAATATCCAAATCGTTGATAATCCCCAGGAGCACCATCAAATCTATCATAACAAAATGGAAAGAATTGGCACAACAGCAAACCTGCCAAGAGATGGCCGCCCACCAAAACTTATGGACCGGGCAAGGAGGGCATTAATCAGAGAGGCAGCACAGAGACTTAAGGTAACCCTGGAGGAGCTGCAGAGTTCCACAGCAGAGACTGGAGTATCTGTACATAGGACGACAATAAGCCGTACGCGCCATAAAGTTGGGCTTTATGGCAGAGTCGCCAGAAGAAAGCCATTACTTTCAGCAAAAAACAAAATGGCACGTTTTGAGTTTGCAAAAAGGCATGTGGGAGACTCCCAAATTGTATGGAGGAAGGTGCTCTGGTCTGATGCAACTAAAATATTACTTTTCGACATCAAAGAAAACGCTATGTCTGGCACACACCCAACACATCACATCACCCAAAGAACACCATCCCGACAGTGAAACATGGTGGTGGCAGCATCATGCTGTGGGGATGTTTTTCAGCAGCTGGGACTGGTAAACTGGTCAGAGTTGGGGGAAAGATGGATGGTGCTAAATACAGGGACATTCTTGAGCAAAACCTGTACCACTCTGTGCGTGATTTGAGGCTAGGACGGAGGTTCACCTTCCAGCAGGACAATGACCCCAAACACACTGCTAAAGCAACACTTGAGTGGTTTAAGGGGAAACATGTAAATGTGTTGGAATGGCCAATCAAAGCCCAGACCTCAATCCAATAGAAAATCTGTGGTCAGACTTAAAGATTGCTGTACACAAGCGCAAACCATCCAACTTGAAGGAGCTGGAGCACTTTTTTCAGGACTAATGGGCAAAAATCCCAGTGGTAAGATGTGGCAAGCTCATAGAGACTTATCCAAAGCGACTTGGAGCTGTGATTGCTGCAAAAGGTGGCTCTACAAAGCATTGACTTTAGGTGGTGAATAGTTATGCACATTGACTTTTTCTGTTATTTTGTCCTATTTGTTGTTTGCTTCACAATAAAAATAAATAAATGAACCTCTTCAAAGTTGTGGGCATGTTCTGTAAATTAAATGATGCAAATCCTCAAACAATCCATAATAATTCCAGGTTGTGAGGCAACAGAACACGAAAAATGCCAAGGGGGTGAATACTTTTGCAAGTCACTGTATATACAGTATTTCAGAAAATTGTTAGGTACATTTCTAGACAGAAGTATAACTGCCTATAGACGGTCCTGTGCATATGTACATAATACTTCGTGCCACTGCATAACAAGTTCTAGGCACCCTGCAAATGTGCTACAAATACACCACTATAATACAGTACGCTAATTAATGTCACAGTTTGCAAATCAGTTTCTGTGGAAAAAAAAGTCATATAATCCTTTGTTTTCCTGCAGTTAGGTTCACCCCCACTAATTGGGCCACTTTAACACTGCTACAAATAGACAGAGAAATGGTGCATATTTCAAGTATGATTTTGCTATTAAATATATCGTTTTTAAAGTACTACTGTAACGCCCTAACAAGAGGAGCAAGATATTTTATTATATATCGTTTGTTAAAGGGACAGTGGAGGGTTCTGGATTTAACTAGTATAATACTATACCTATGTATCCCTCTTTAAGGGTTTCCCTGTTGGTCCAGTGGTTAGGATTTGGTGCTTTCACCTCTGCGACCTTGGTTCAATTCCAGTTAGGGAACCAAGAGGTCACACCACCATGAAGGATTGGGCCTGGACAGTACTAGAGATTACCTACGAAAACCAGGAGAGGATGCTGTGGCCCACTGGAGAAGGAACTGGCAACCCTCTCCAGTATCTCTGCCAATACTAAATGGATCAGCATGACCAAGAACATAAAAATGTCCTGGTGCATTACGGTCCAAGAGGTCACCGTCACAAAACTACTGAACAACGCAAGAAAAAAAAAATTAAAAAAATACTATACCTATGTATTTTTTTTACTTTTGTGTATTTTATAGTAATAATAAGTGCTAATAAGCTCTTCTGTTGTCTGCCTAATATCATGCAATCATAACTGTTTGGGTCGGCCCACTACAGCTCATATATATATATATATATATATATATATATATATATATATATATATATATATATATATTATTATATTATTACATTTCCTTATAGGAATGTGCCATTGCACTGAAGATGCAGGCGGCATGGAGAGAATGCACTTAATCTAATATGTAATATAAGTACAGTCCTCATCTAGATCCAGCATTAAGCAGATTACATCCCTGTAGCACTCAGTCACATAATTCCTGGTTTTCAATACCAGTTGGATTTATATCCATCTACTTGGAAACAAATACATCTGCTTCAAACCACCCTTCAAGCCCATTTAAAAGACAGCAAAAGGGCTTTTACTTGTAATGATTTCTAGAACATCTGCCTTGCCTTGTTTAGCTGCAATTATACAATGTACAAGAGCCTTACTTATATCTAAAAGGAAATTAGCACTGATACAAGGCGTCTTAGAGGAGTCTAGTGTCTCAGTGTAGAAATATATGATAACGTATCACTGTAGTGCTCATAAAACAGGGTTTCATTTGTTTAATTAAATGTATATCTAAATATACCTAATGGCATAGAGATATTCTTACATTTAGCATTTCCTTCCTGTTTCATGGGCCCTTCCCTTTTGGATAAGAAGTTGACCTGGAGCCTGAGGGGGAGACTTATTCTACTGGGACTTGCTCTCCTATTTTGTCTTATATATACCTCATAGTAATATTTCAACAGACCTGAATAGAGATATTATCTTAACCCAAGGTTTCTAGTTGAGGTCTAAGTAGTGATCCATACAGTATCACTGTTGTTCAGTCAGTCAGTTATGTTCAACTCTCCGTGACCCTATGGACCTCAGCACGCCAGGCACATGATTGTGTCTTTGGTTGTGCTTATCCATAAGGTTTTCTTGACAAATATATTGGAGTGGGTTGCCATTTCCTTCTCCAGTAGATTGCAATTTGTCTGACCTCTCTGCAATGACCTGCCCATCTTGGGTCACCCTACATGGTAAAATCCCAGCTTCACTGAAGTACACAAATCCCATTCACCACGACCTGGTAGAGTAGGGGATAATATCATTAGTGCCTCTCTTTTTCTGTACAGCTCTTGCAATCATGTAAACGCCCCTCTCACACCCACAACCTTCACCAAGGTATTATGGATGCCTCCAAGTGTTGTTATTGAGTCCTTCAGTCGTAGCCGACTATCAGTCACCATATGGACACAGCATGCCAGGCACATCGGTAGTTCTTGTTATACTTCGCCATGAAAACCATATGGATAAGATACTGGAATGGGTTGCCAGTCCCTTCTCCAGTGGACCTGAACTCTCTGCTATGACCTGCCCATCTTGGGTGACCCTACATGGTTTAGCTCACAGCTTCATTAAAGTACACAAGCCCCTTCACCATGACAATGTACAGTAACAGAAGAGGATATAACCTTGTTACTGCCTAATAAAAGCTCCAGCCAGAACTCAAATGCTTCAAACATATTTAGGATCTATCCTATCATGGTGTCGGGACCGATCCACCGCTGCAGTGCGGCCTCCAACCGCTAGATGGCGCTGCCGATATTTAGCAGCGCTGCCGAAATGTGAGAGAAGTTCTAAGCTTATAATGTTAGCCTAACCCTTGAATTAACCCTAACCCTAATAGTTTACCTAAGCCTTCACTCTATGATATGGCACCCGAATATCGGATGCTCACCACCACTGCCTTGTGCTGCGCTACCATAAGATATTTATTCTATGTCATTTCTATATCATGCAGTGGTCCTTTAATATTATTTTTTTTTTATGAAAAATGCCTGAAATCCCAAAATAATTTTTCCTTCAAAATGAAGATCCCTTAAAGCATTTTTCCCAGCTGTGTGTACATGGTTAGATGAACAAAGTTCTATACTTTACTTACTAATTTCTCCCATAAAGCACCTGTCTTAGGAAACATTAGTAGTCTGCCAGCATATTGCCCATCCTGTTTTGTACCACAATCTCTATAGAAAGCCCAGGCATGTGGAAAATTAATATAGTGCTCACTGTACCCTCTCAGCCTTATAGGCACCGGTTTAATCTGACCCCACTGGCCTCATTTCGGTTACATTTCTTTTGGTAAAAGCTAGCAATTCAAAGTGGATTCAGATCATTAATTAACAGGTGTACACCTGTCACCGCTTCGTGCAAAACGTTTATTGTAACTGTAATTAGCAAATAAAAACCTTTTTTGGTACCTCGCAACCCGTCAAGCGCAGACTCATATTGAACGTTGCGCCAGGGAATATATAATGTCTCTATGCCAAACAAACGTTTGTATCAAAAACCTTAAAGGGACATGGAAGGTTTCTGGATTTTACTAGGTATTTAATATACCTGTGTATTTATTTACTTGGATGCACTTTGTTTTGTTAAGAAGGAATTAAAAGCTTTGTTTTTACTGACTGAAAGCAAATAAATAGTCCCTGCATGGGTCTGTCCACTGCAGCATATGCAGACAAAATAGGGACCTTTCCCACTATCTTTCCGCAGCAGAGTGTAAACGTTGCGGTTGAACGCCCGCCACAGCAAAAAATGATTCTCCCTTCCGATGTGGCGCAATTCAATAGCGCTGAATGAACAGCGAGGCCTTCGCTACGTTTGATGTGGGCACTCTTCCCTCAAGGGCACCTCTCATAGCTCAATGTTCTGTTGGAGTGCCTTATGCACCACGTCGGAGGGGGGAATAATTTTTTGTTGTGGCAGGCGCTCAACCACAGCGTTCACACTCTGATGCGGAAAGATACTGGGAAAGGACCCAATGTAGTGATGGATGTGCAGAGAAGTGTACTGACCTTTCCGTTTTCGTCCCTACCAACGGTGGCGTGCAGCGGCCACTAGGTGGCATCGACGGTGGCGCTCCAAGACTTTGTTCAATTTGTTGTTAGGATTAGACTTAAAGTTTAGGGTTAAGATTCGGGGTTAGGGTAGTGACAGATGGTTAACTTTACATAGTGCCACTACCCTAACCCTGAACACTAAACTTAAATCTAACCCTCACTCTAAGAACAAATTGAATAAAGTCTAAACCTAGTGGCTGCTGCATGCTGCAGGCGTGGATGAAACCAGAAATATCTTAGCCTATCAGTGACCACATCTCATGCCCCCTGATACCTGAGGCTAGAACTACACTGCATATCAATCCTACAGATTCTGTGTCTGCATAGGCTGCAATGGGCAGACCCGTACAGGAAATATTTGCATGATTTTAGGCAGTAAAACAAAGCTTTTAAGAGCTTCTTAACAAAACAAAGTACATAAATAGCATATATCCTATATATATATTAGTAATTTATGGGTCAGTAGCTAACAAGTAGCTGCAGTTGTTGGCATTATATCACCCCAATAAAGGACCTTGCATGTAAAGCCGTCGTTCTTGCTTTTAAAGTTTACACTTTTTTATGTGTTCTTTTGCAGCTTTCAAGGGTACATAGAGTGCTGTAAAAAATGTTACACATAAATGTAATTATTGTGGGATGCTTATTTTTAATCACAGGAGTCTGAAGACTCTTGTTAAGTGCATTTAAAAGTAATTACAAAGGCTTATAGCTCGCTGTCGCATCTGCATCAAGAAAATCCTCTCCACTTCTCTGGTGCAGCTGGAAATGTTACAGGAAGCAAACAAGAACTAATATAGAGTTAAAGCTTGATTATTTTGACTATTATTGTCCCGAACATTGTATATCTGCCATTTACCACTGTCGTATAAATCAGGAGCCTATTGTGGTTTTACGCTGCTCTAGGTTTATTCAGATTTGGGATCTATCCTGTTATGGTGTTGGCTGCAGTTCGGCCTCCAACCGCTAGATGGCACTGCTGATATTTTGCAGCGCTGCCAATATGTGAGAGAAGTTCTAAGCTTATAATGTTAGCCTAACCCTTGAACTCACCCTAACCCCAACCGTTTACCTAAGCCTTGATGCTATGATATGGCACCGGAATATCGGCAGCGCCATCTAGCGGATGCTCACTGCCACTGCTTTGTGCTAGCATAACAGGATAGGACCCAGATTTGTGTGTCTCCTAAATTGTTGTTACTGCAGTCATATTTTTAAATTTTACTCCGATCTTTCCTGTTATAGTTATGGCACAGGTCTGCCGCTGCAGTGAGGTGACCAACCGCTCGATGGCGCTGCTGATATTTTGCAGAGCTGCTGATATGTTACAGAAGTTCTAAGCTTAGAATGGCAGCCTAACCCTTCAATTAACCTTAATCCTAAACCTTGACTCTATGATATGGAAATAGGAGATATTGTAGTGACTGTCTTAATTGGCTAACTACCTGATCATGTGCTTAGGTATATGAAAGTGAGGTGGGTTATGAATGCATCCTGTAGAACGCATCATAACCCACCTAGCACAAAATTTTGCATGAAAAAATGCAAAAAAAATTCAGAAAAGAAACAAATGTGCTGGGGGTGATGTAGACACCCCCAGCAACTGAGATTTGCATATTGGACATCTAATTTTTAATAAGATATCCAATATGCAGCACGTGCACATGCTGATTGGCTAAAATAAAGTAAAGTGTCTGAGATCATGTGACTTCCCACAGCAGGGCTGACTTCAGGTAATAACTGAGCATGCCTGCACAATCCCCAGGAAAAAAAAGAAACATTGTATAAGTTATGCTAATTATCCCTGGGAATTTCAGGGGTGAGAGAAAACAGTTTGCAAAAGCAAGAAATTCAGCAAACTTCAGACTATCAATTTAACTGTTTACTTTGGAATTTTTTCATGCAAACAATTTTTTTTAGACACTATAAATTCTCCTCTATCAGATGCATTAATAACCCAGCTCACTTTCATATACCTTTAAATGAAATTATCCTTATATTTTTTAAATATTATCTTTAGATGCGTGCAGATACAACCTTGCTCGGTACACTGTGACATATGACTCTCTAAGCGAGCCAGAGCACTATAGTAGTCTGAACAAAGGGTGCTTTTTGTAATAAAGTATTATTATTATTATCATCATTATAAAGCCCAGGTATTTTATCACAGAAGATATGATTAGTTGATTATAATGTGGTAAGAAAATCTGAAAGTTATTTCTGAATATGTATTTAAATGAACTCCTCCTCACTATGTTTCTGTACACTCCTACACTCTTCAATTGTCATAAGTCTGAATAGGATCACTCTCAGAGCAGTAATTTACATGGAAAAAGCTTTCTATATACAGCATGCTGTAACATCTGTCATTATAGGTGCAATTTTACTTCAATTGAAGCACAATTACATTACTGTACCTTTTCCACCCAAATTAATAATTTCACAGATATTAATAGAAAATGTATGTGGAAGAAATGTATACAAATTATTTAAGGGACCAATGTAGTGCTCATGCATCAGAGTTATATTAGTTTATTGAAAGGGGCACTTAATTCAGCACAATTTGGAACACATCATAGTAAAGATCTCCTAAAAGCATGTTGAAATCCTTTTTTTAATTTTTGAAATACGTGAATTTTTCACTGAGAATTCAATAAAGTAAAGTCTGTGTTTACATGTGTCACTGACTGCTCACTCCCAGACCCACAGCTACAGCTCTGTGTAATAAGCAAAAGGAAAAAAAAAAGAGTTAACCCTCAACAAATCAATCTATGCCGGTCAGGGGGTGCTGGAAACACCTAAATTAGTCAGTTGTGGGATAACTTTTCAGTGAGTTCAGGGGGAAAAACTGCTATCAATCAGTGTCCTCGACACACAGCTTTGCTGTCTGTTATTAATCATGAATCAGTCAATAGGCAGGGCAGACTGTGTTTGTAAACAGGCTGAAAACTTTAGATTTTTTAGTGTAATTAAAATAGATTATTTTAAGAGTCTTTATCTGACTCCGTGGGTCTTCGATCAGGTCAGCATCATGGGTAGATAAAGTGGCCACAGTATTAAAACCAAGACTGGTCATAAAAAAAAACAATTTAGGCTAGCCTCCTGGGCAGATCCTCCTCCACTCCTGGACACTTAATTAAGAGTATAGAGAAGCAGCCCTGCTAGACATTAGCAGACCTAGAGAATGGATGACCCCAGTGAAAATTTATTTTGCCCCCTCCAATTTATCTTTGCATTAGGCTCCTCCCCTGGTACAACTCACTCTCCTTTTCCCCCCCTCACAGAACCCATCCCCCTGTACTTTGCTGTACAGCCCTCTCACCTCTTCCCTGATACACATCCCCAACATGCTTACGCTCCACACTGCCACCACTTGAAGCTTCAGCAGAAATGCTCATTTTTGAACAAGCACAGACCAATTTTTGGCCATTGGAGGAGGGGAGGCAGTTGGTATGACCGGGTGTGGGTTACCCTACACTAAACAAAAAAAATTGAATTGAAAAAACAAAATGACAGTATCGGGCCCCCCAGAGGAGGGTCCTGGTGCATGCCACCACTGGTAGCTTTCCCCCTGCTGCTAGACCCACAAACATCAAAGTTCAAAAGAAAGTCTTACAAGATAGTTTGAATTTATTTACTTCAATTACGGATTTAACTGTGAAACAACCAATGAGTCGCCTATTTCAGGAATCCACACATTTTATGGATACATACACCCGAAAAACAAATGAAACCCTACTGCAGGAATCCATCATTTTTATGGGTAGATGCACACATACAAGACGGATAGTTACACGGTGAAGGAGGCTTAGCAAAACGCCACCTAACTGTTAGCTTATTTAAGTATTTGAAAGATATAGGTGGGTTATTAGAAAATGTTCATAATACAGTAGAGGTTCATAAGAAAGAGAGGTTTGGTACATCAGTATATGTAAGGCAGTCACAGAATAAAAATGAAGGGGGACATAGGTTTCATTAGAAGTGTGCAAAATACTATAAAGATATAAAGGGGTGGCTGAAAATCCTGAACACGGTAGGTCATATGGGCTTTGGGTAAGTTTTCCTTCTTTACGAGACATCATCAGCGTTTCACAAGTATGGTGGTCCCCTGAAACTCTTTTGAACAATACTGTATAAAAATAGAGAGACCAACTCTTGAAAACATTGGATGGGCTGATCAGTATTGAAGGATTAGGTCATCATGGTGATGCCCCAGAGATGATGTCACAGACAATATGACGACAGCATATGCCATACTCATTAGGCCAAGTAGGCAGCCGCCCAGGGGCGGCACTTTTTAGAAAATGGTCCCTGGCTTAAAAAAATAATTAAATGTTGCAGTTCGTAGACTTCTTCTAGGGGGTAACCACCTAGAACATGTCAGTAAAGAAAAGGCAAAAATGGGTCTCTGCATACCTTGCGTACTCACTAGCAGGGGCTCCTCCACTTCACTGCCTAGGGGCTCCAAAAAGGTAGATGCAGCCCTCGGTGCATGTGAACAGACGACTGCTGAAACTGATGTCAAAATACAAAGTTTTAAAATGTGCAGCAAGCATGCTAAATATTTCTCCCCAGAATGCTTAGCACTACATCACACAGGACAACAATAATAAAGTACTAGTGGCAGCTCACATCTGATAAAGAAAACCATGTGTATGGAAACAAAATCACAACTGCTGCTATTAGACTGGATGATAGATAAGAGCACACAAGCCTATTCTGTCTGCCTATTCCATCTACCTGACTGGACATATACCCAGGACAGCTTTACATGCTTGTCTCTTCCTCTTCATTAGGAAGGCTGTTCCAATTATCTACTACACGCTCTGTGCATGTATTTATGCTGCTGTGGAATTTTCCATTTTAGTTTCACTTGATTAGCTTCCTGAAGTGGGAGGAGGCTTTGAATTCAGAATAATCTATCTACACAATGCAAATGTGTCAGCTACAACTGTCAGTGCTGTTAATGGAATTAATAGGAAGCTCATTGGTTTACAAGGACACAGCCTCTTGGGAAAGTAGAAGACAGGATAGAAAACAAAACAAAAAAGAGAGAAAATGGAGTACCACTGTAAAGAATGATTTTGTACAAATTTATACTAGTGTTTGTCAATTTAGTTATTTAAAAGATCATACAGAATTCTTTTGGAAGGTTTCTAGCATATCCCACCTCTTCCTTCTGTCCTCTGAGCTTTTCATATTATGGGCATGAATTATTTCCTTTTCAAAGGTATATCTAAGTTTCCCTGTTTCTAAGCTAACACCTGCTGCTTATATCAGAAACACACATTACGTTGACTAATTCTATACACTGAAAGATGTATTTTATTTAAAAAATAAAAATTGTTTTCCACCCCTCCAGAGCTGCTTACATAGGCAACTGGTACCTACCAATAGAAACACTGCATTTGGGTATGGGTTTTAACACTATACTAACTTTCAAGCCAACAGCAGCACAGTGCAGAGATCTAGGGCAGCATTGCCTGAAGCGGTGCAGAGATCTACAGAGCAATGTCTAGGCTCCTCCATACTTCTTGTGCAGGAGACCACACATTACATGATTTCCAGGCGTGTTAACTCTCAAAGTCAACTGCTTGCAAACTCAATAGATTTAGCAAACGTTAAGGCAAGCTAAATAATGTTTACTGTGTATACTCAAGTATAAGCCAAGTTTTTCAGCCCTTTTTTTAAGGCTAAAAAGGGCCCCCTCGGCTTATACTCGAGTCACTCTCCCCCGTGTCTCTCTACCCCCCGTGTCACTCTAACCCTCCCCCTCCTCAACCACCCCTCCTCATTATAAACCTTCCCTCCTCATTCTCCCTCCTCAACCCCCCTCCTACACCTAAACCCCCCTCCTCATTCTAACCCCCCTAAATACCTCCCCCTCTCCCCTCACTTACCTGCTTCTGCTCCGGCCTCCGCTCCTTCTTGACCCGGCGCGCATGTGACGTCACATGCGTGCCACGTTATTAGCATATAACGGGTGCCGGCAGAAAAAGCAGGTAAGTGAGGGGAGAGGGGGAGGTATTTAGGGGGGTTTAGGTTGAGGAGGGGGGTTGAGGTTGAGGAGGGAGGTTGAGGATGAGGATGGGGGAGTTGAGGATGAGGATGGGGGGTTGAGGAGGGGGTGTTGAGGAGGGAGGATGAGGAGGGAGGATGAGGAGGGAGGATGAGGAGGGAGGATGAGGAGGGAGGTTGAGGAGGAAGGTTGAGGATGAGGAGGGGGTTGAGGATGAGGAGGGAGGTTGAGGATGAGGAGGGGGTTGAGGATGAGGAGGGAGGTTGAGGATGAGGAGGGGGTTGAGGATGAGGATGGGGTTGAGGATGAGGAGGGGGTTGAGGATGAGGAGGGGGTTGAGGATGAGGAGTGGGGTTGAGGAGGGAGGTTGGGGTTGAGGAGGGAGGTTGAGGATGAGGAGGGGGTTGAGGATGAGGAGGGGGTTGAGGATGAGGAGGGTGTTGAGGATGAGGAGGGGGTTGAGGATGAGGAGTGAGGTTGGGGTTGAGGAGGGAGGTTGAGGATGAGGAGGGGGTTGAGGATGAGGAGGGGGTTGAGGATGAGGAGGGTGTTGAGGATGAGGAGGGGGTTGAGGATGAGGAGGGGGTTGAGGATGAGGAGGGAGGATGAGGAGTGGGGTTGAGGAGGGAGGTTGAGAATGAGGAGGGGGGTTGAGGAGGGTGATAAGGGAGGTTGGAAGAGACACAGGGAAGGGAGAGGGTAGAAGAAACACGGGAGAGAGAGGGGACACAGAGGGCACAAGAGGAACACAGGGGGGAGCAGATTTCCCACCCTCGGCTTATACTCGAGTCACTCGTTTTACCCAGTATTTTGTGGTAAAATAGGTGCCTCGGCTTATACTCGAGTATATACAGTATTTTGGTATTTTTTCATGCCAAAACTATATTTGCATACACTACTGATTCTCCTAAATCAGATGCATTCATAATTATAATATAGTCTTTTATACCTTGCACCATTTCAAAGAAAGCTACTAAACAGTTAAACAATGGGCATCTGATTGTATTTAATCTAAATCAGTGCAATTTACCACCTCCCACCCTTCTGTATTATTAATAAAACGCTACAGATTCAGGTGACCACAGCAATTAATAACACATCAAAGTAACGATCTGCAAAGCCTGGATGCTTATTACACTCACAACGCTCAATATTACACGTATAGTTTTCATGCATGTGAATAAAATAAAAAAAAGGATAAAACAAAATATGTAACCAGCTAGCATGTGATCTCCGGGGAAAGCGCAGCATTTTGATTGAATTCATTCCACTTCTCTGTTATTATGGAGGCTCTGTGACAGCAGAGGACAAACTGCCTTTCATGAGGCGAGCTAGAACATGCCAACCATTCAGAGAAGGGAAATAAAAACACACAAAAAGAACAATAGACCTGACAGAATTTATCACAAAAGATGGATTCTTTGAATGCCGCTGTAATTTCAGATTTTTGCCGCATCTGCCGATAAGTGTTAAATATTATGTTGTGATAAAATGTATTTACTTCATATGATAAGGAAAGATAGGCCTGGCTGGCAATTTGTGATTCCTTATCTCTGCTTTTAACCTATTTGTATTTCAGATTTGTAACAAAATGGCAGATGAAGCCGCCTTTTGGGCTTTAATGATTAAATACATTTATAGAGCGTTTTTATGGTTATCTAACCTATCAAGGGACAGGCACATTTAGTGATTAGTATAAGTAACTTATCAATCAGTTATAAGCATATATCAGTAAACTGAATGTCAAAATTAACCAAGAGTTTGTATTTAGAAACTTTATTTATATGGACAGTTTGATCAAGGATTTTAGTTGTCAAACATATACGGATCGCCCAGTAGTAACAGATTTATGTTTTAAACATTTCTGAATCTATTTAACCCAAACCCAAATTCATCAGGAAATGGGAGGTCCAAGATCATGCTCCAAATCAGGTCTGCTTCACAATGAAACCAAAAAAGTTGTCCGCATCATTTAAAGGGTTTTTAAGCATTTTTGTTTGTTTTATATAATTGTTTGGATATTTCCTGTTTTGTCCCGCCAGCACAGTGGTGTGCAGCAGCCAGTAGGTGGCGCACCAAGACTTTCAATTTGTTCTTAGAGTGAGGGCTAAGGTTATGGTTTAGGGTTAGGGGGTTATGGTTAGGGTTTAGGGTTAAGATAGTGGTAGATGGTAAGATTTACATACTAAAATAGCCTCACACACAGCGTGCCACTTCTATGTAAAGCTTATCATCTGCCACTACCCTAACCCCGAACCCTAACCCTAAGAACAAATTGAACAAAGTCTCGGCACACCACCTACCTGCTCCTGCATGCCACTGCTGACAGCGACAAAACAGGAAAGGTCCAAATGTTGTAATTAGAATACTTAATTTTATCTCCCTCAGCAAAAAATTTATACTTAACAGATTTTCAGTTTCGT
Organism: Discoglossus pictus; assembly: GCA_027410445.1. NCBI lineage: Eukaryota > Metazoa > Chordata > Amphibia > Anura > Alytidae > Discoglossus > Discoglossus pictus. The sequence continues at coordinate 58,198,699 of CM050167.1, forward strand.
AATCTTCCCTCCTTTTCCACTCTCAAAGAAGGCTTGCCATGGTTCACATTTGTGACTTAAGGCTACGAGGAGCTTCACACTACCAGTGTCTAATGCTGCTGCAAGCAGACAGTTAAGTGCTGTGTGTCTTGGCAACCAGGGCCCTACCTAGCCCTAACTGAGCACAATGAAACAACTGACTGTAGGTTTTCTGGTAATCTTTTCCACAGAGGGGTTCTTTGCTTAAAGGACCACTGTAGCGCATTTACAAGTAAGGCTCATATGTTTGTTTGCAGGGCATAGGCTATTAAAAACAGTTTAAAATAAATAAAAACATTTTTTATAGCCATTAACCTATGTTTATGCAGAACTGTGTATCTCCTCCTACCTGTGTCTATCAGGTTCGTTGTCAGCTCTCCCTGTTTGATAAAAATAAAGGGCCCTGTTTAATGGGCCAGTTCGTAAAATGATACAAACTTAAAACCACTCTGAATATTGCCACAAATTCTTTTAGCTACTTGCAATCCAATTACGAGTTACCCGCCCAGAATCACTAGGGGCTAGCCAAAGCTGCAGAACCGACCTTAGAACTCCATTGGTTTTAGCATAGCCCGAATATTATAGGCTCTAAATAATTAAAGTTACACAAAATCGAAATTCTATTAGACCCGTAGCTCTAGCTCGCAAATAAAGTCTGATCTGCAACTGAAAAAAGAAGCACTTTTCTGTCAAAAATATAATGGAGTACTAAATAGGACTCGTAAAGGCATTTTCAAACACTTATTAGAGCTGTAACAGCAATTAAACACACTATACTATACTTTAAAAGCAAAGGAAGGCATGGAAACACATTAGAATTAATGGCACAACAGTCTCAAACCCACAAATATGCAATTAAAGAATATTATTTTTAAGTTATTTCTGAGTAATATCGATCCTGGACTCAAGGGGTTAATTCATATAATGAAACCCACATGGACTAAAACAGATGATCTAATGCATTTTATAGATTGCTTGATTGCGAGCCCGATCGGCAAATATTACTTATTGGCTCTCTTAAATTCGTAGCCTGCAATTGCAGACTACGTGTAACTTCCATGTTTTACTGATGTCATGGTGACTGTCTCATTTACTATTTGCTGTGTCTAAGAAGTAAATTACGGGCTTGCTTAAAGGGATATCCAAGTGAGCTGAATTAATACATTTCTGCACCCTATAGGCAAAAAACAGCCTATGTGTATGCAGCACATCTTATAAAACATTTTGTTTTTAATAATATCTAAAAATCCCTCTAATGATTGTGTTGACACCCCCAGGGGGGTGGATACACAAGCTCCTGAATCCCACCCAATCAGCATGCAGCATCCAGGAGCAATATTAACCCACTATTTACCTGCTCTTCCTTGCTCAGCTAATAGGAGAGCAGTGTTGTCAGCCTCATAGTCACTGCTGGGATAGGACTCCTCCCTGCTTCGGGTCTAGGCTGTGTGCTGTTGCCATAGTAACTAACATAGTGCTATGTCTCAAATCTTTCATCCAACCGGATTGGCAGGGGTGTTAACCTTAATTTCAGAAATTACAATAGATTTTGCCAACTTCAAGGTAAGTGTTTAAATGTTTATTTTGGTATTTTTTTATATATACTATTAATTCTCCTCTATCAGATGCATTCATAATCCAGGAAACTTACATATCCCTTTAAATATTGTCAGATCATATGATCACGCCCACTGAAATCCGACTTAAAAAGCCAGGGTTTACGAGTTTAGCCTTGAGGTCGGAATTTGGGAGTTATTAGAATACATCTAAACATTAAAAAAAAAAAAAAAAAACACCTGCAGCTAAATTTATGAGTTTGAGGCATTTGCGAGCAGCTACTATAATAGGGCCCAAAATCTGACCAGTGTGGGTTCTGCTCAGTAAAGGGATGGGGCTATGTTGGCTCATGCACAACCTCTGAGCAGGCCCTATGGGGGAGCTGCAAACATGTTACAATAGAGCTCATGGGGCAGGGCCAGTGACATCAGTCCAATCCACTTCCAAGTTACATGACAGTTCAGCAGACAGGCAGCCATTGGCCACTAGGTGGCATAGCTGAGATTTCAGTGAATTTCTTGTTAGAGTAAAGCTTATTATCTGCCAGTATCCTAACCCTAACTCTAAACCCTAATCCTAGGAAATTCACTGAAATTTTAAGCAGCGCCACCTAGTGGCTGACGGTCGCCACTGCATTTGGCCAGCCAACATGAAAGGTCCCACAGGCAGAGCAAGCCAAGTCCCTTGATAGACACAGGTAGGAGGAAATATGGAGCTCTGCTTGAGGGGTAATCTGACAGTTTAAAAGCTAAGAAAATTTTAACTTTTATTTATTTTAATCTGTATACTGTCTTTAATAGCCTATGCAAAGCAAAGAAACATTTAATCTTTATTCGTCAATGCACTACAGTGGTCCTTCAAGTCTTGTCCTTACTGGCATAGACAAAAACACTGTTGCTCATGGCACATAGCGTAACATACACAACAAGAGAAGATTTATTTTCTTACACAATATACATTATATAAAAAGCTAGCACAAAGGAGTGGAAATATGTATGTAGAAGTGATATGTCTAGTTTGCCATTTTTGTTTTTGCGTTGTTCAGTCGTTTCCGACTTACGGTGACCCTATGGACCGTAACACACCAGGACATCTTTATGTCCATGGTCATGCTGATCCACTTGGTATTAATGGCATAGATACTGGAGTGGGTTGCCAATTCCTTCTCCAGTGGGCCACAGCACCCAGCACCTGGTATTCCTAGGTGGTCTCCCATCCAAGTACTGACCAGGCCCAACTCTGCTCGGCTTCAGGGTGGTGTGACCTCTTGGTTTCCTGACTGAAATTGAACCTAGGTCGCAGTGGTGAAAGCACAAAATCCTAACCACTGGACCACCAGGGAACCCCTAATTGGCCATTTACTACAGTATAATTGCATATAAAAGTAAAAAAAAAAAAATAGATGTTGCGTTATTTTATTACATTATAAAAACATCTATTTTCCAGAGAAGATCTTCAAAAAGAGGAGGTTTTAAATGTATGATAATAGTAGTCCTTTAATAACGTTTAACCCTATCACTCCCAATGTAAGACTGTTCCACTACCATTTCTGTAATCTAGTACTTTTACCTATCACATCTAAATCTTACACTTTACAATTGCAAATCAGGACCTCTTGTTCTTACATTCCACTTTTTCTGGAAAATTATTTCTTCCTGAACTAAGTTTAATCTTTTGATATAGTTGAAGCTTGCAGTCATATATACCCTATACCTGTCACAACAGCCGGTCCTTGGGACCTTGGATCTGCTGGGTCCTAGGAAGAAAGGAATATGAATACGGTTGTGAAAAATCGTTAATTAGATGTGATTTAATTAGTCGGACAGAGATATAAATAGACTATTGAAGAACAGGATTTTATTCTCGAAGGTGGTCCTTGGATATTTCAGTTGGTTGACAGCCGTCCCCCGACTCCATAAAGATGAAGAACCCTTGCTCTAAGCAAGACATATTACGAATATAAAGGCATTTCTTATAAGTTGTGTCTTTTAGGTCATGCACCTTCTTTTAATTGTTTGGCTTTTATACAGTGAGACTTTTTAGTGACTTAAAGGACCACAGTAGTGAAATATTTTTCTACTTGCTCTATTGAATAAGAAAACTTCATAATGGCCAAACTGTTATTATTATAAACTAAAAAGAATAAAAAAGCAGCAGTGACATTTTCACCATTATAGGCAATTCTTTACTGCAGGCTTTTATTATTTTTATTGAGTCTGCTACTTGCAGCTTGTAACTTAACTGCATGCATTCTCAAAACATGTTACGGAAATATCTGTTTCGTCCCCACCAGCAGTAGGTGGCATGATGGTGGCTCACTGTGACTTTGTTCAATTTGTTCTTAGGGTTAGATTTAGGGGTAGATTTAGGGGTCAAGGTTAGATTTAGGGGTCAGGGTTAGATTTAGGCATCAGGGTTATGGTTAGATTTAGGGATCAGGGTTAGATTTAGGCGTCAGGGTTAGATATAGGCGTCAGGGTTAGATATAGGGGTCAGGGTTAGATATAGGGGTCAGGGTTAGATTTAGGTGTCAGGGTTAGATATAGGGGTCAGGGTTAGATATAGGAGTCAGGGTTAGATATAGAGGTCAGGGTTAGATTTAGCCATCAGGTTTAGGGTTAGATTTAGGGGTCGATGTTAGGGTTAGATTAAGGCGTCAGGGTTATGGTTAGATTTAGGGGTCAGGGTTAGGGTTAAGCGTCAGCGTTATGGTTAGATTTAGGGGTCAGGGTTATTGTTAGATTTAGGGGTCAGGGTTAGGGTATTGGCAGATGACAAGCCTTACATAGTATATTTTACTATGTAAAGCTTATCATCTGCAACTACCGTAACCCTGAATCTAAAAGTCTCGGCAAGCCACCATTGCTCCACCTACTGGCGGGGATGAAACAGGAAAGATCCCATATACATATTTTCAAATTCTGTTCTTTAAAAATTGCTATTTTTTGTCACAGTGGCAATTTAAATATATCAAATAATATTACAATCATATGGTTGATCCACTCTTCCTTGATCAAAATAGGAACCAAATGCCTTACAGTATCTAGAAATCTACTTTATGACCTTTTTTTTATTATTTTGATGCAGCATATTTATGTATCTAAGTTATATTTATTATATGGTAGTTCCTGTTGTTTATATACAGTTGTTTGAACGCCCTCGTCCAAGTTCAAAAGACAGGAACCATATTGAAGTAGAGTTCATCAAATATTACAGAAGCCACGCTGTCCAGCGCATGTTTGATGTGTCTAACCCTTTGATAACTCTCCTTTCTGACATATAAACCCAGCGTTCCTTCATCATATTGTTTTCAAGACTTCACTAGATACACCGGATCTTTTTCTCTGTAAGGTCATCGTCAGAACAGTATGACACAGGCAGCAGGCACAAACATAGCATGTTATTTTCAGGAATCTTCACAGCAATAAAACCTTAGCTGAAAATAATTGTGAAGATGCAGTGCAGATGTCTCAAGACGTTCGTTATCTATTTGCCTCATATTGTCTTATTCAATGAGAGAGGCAGAACCTGTGAGGATAGAAAGGTAGATGACCTTGATCAGTAAATAATGAACCACTGAACTCTGGAAACTTATTTTTACATTGAATCAAAATTAATCTCTTCTTTAGTTTTTACTTACATTTTGGTGAAATATTTGGGTCTAACTTGCTTTATTTTGCCACTCGCATTGCTCAGTACAGGGGTTGCCATTTCCCCCCTCACTGATATCATCCTTCATCTTTTTTAGCTGGAGATTGCAGTAGAACTTTACATTGTAAGTAGTGAGTTTCCAATCTTGTAGGGTGCTTTGGAAAAAATCACTTTCTACATACATAAGCTTCTAAGCTCAAAACAGGGACCTACTTCTTTTTCTTTGGAGCTTGTTAATATTGTATTTTTCCTTCTTATTATGCCCCGTATAGCGCTGAGGAATATGCTGGCGCGTTGCCAATAAAAGTTAATAATAATAATAATAATAATAATAATAATAATAATAATAATATGCACTGATGATATCACTGTTGAGGAATGAGCAATCCACATAGCTGGGTGGGGGGACAAAAAATTACAGGGAGAGACTATACAGTTAGTAAATAGTAAGTGTCCTCCTCATATCAATTAAATAAATGAAGTGTATTATGGGTTTCCTGTTGGCCCAGTGGTAAGGATTTGGTGCTTTCACCGCTGTGACCTGGGTTCGATTCCAGTCAGGGAACCAAGAGGTCACACCGACCTGAAGCCATGCAGGGTTGAGCCTTGTCAGTACTTGGATGGGAGACTAATTAAAAATACAGGAGCTGTATGCTGTGGCCCGCTGGAGAAGGATCTGGCAACCCACTCCAGTATCTCTGCCATGAACACCAATTGGATCAGCATGGTGTGCTGCGGTCCATGGAGAGTCGACACGACTGAACAATGCAAACAAAATGCATTCAACCCAAAAAAGCCTGTTGTGTCTTAAAGGTAATTGTGTCCCTTTTTGCTTCATTTGACTTTTTTCCATTTATCTGTAATTAAATATCAAAAATCTATTTCCTGCCCCAAGAGGGGGCAATACACATTACTGTGCAGCACACAAGCTCGTCAACTATACATATAAATAAAAGGTACATATAATATATATTATATACAGTTTACTATGTATTTGAATTATGTAAGTATAATTAGTTTTTATTAATGGAAGATTTTTGTGTGTTGTACAATAATAACCCCTTAGCAAGAAAGTCTGGTGAATCTCACTAACAGCTCCCCCTGTCATGTTGTAAGCGGAACCTGTCCAGCTGTGTGGATGGCTCCTCCCCCACCAATGACATTATCTCTTCAGCTGAACAAGATGGAGTGACAAAATGGCAGTGCTTTTACTGAGCAAAATGAAGCAAGTCCAAAACATTTAATTTAACTAAAAATGATTTCTAAAAACTATAGTAGATATTCATTTTGATAAAAAAAAAAAAAAAAGAAAATAATCCAGTGTTCAGGGGGTCCTTTAATATCCTCTACACTTTTTACTCGGAGGGTCTATAATGAAATAAACGCCTTCAGTAAACTTACACAATTATCTGAGATCAACATACATGTTTACCCAAAGAGTTACTTAATATGTAGTTATTCCACTGCAGCAATGGATTCTGGGTAGAGGAAGATTTTTCAATCTCCTTTCTACCAATATTAACACACTGGATTATTTACTAATGCCAGAAAAAAATAACTAATTTTAACAAGCTTGCTGCCTAAAGCTGAAAGAGCAAACTATGGGATAGAGAGGTAGATTTGCAAATACAAGAGAAGCAATAGATAAACGACAGAGGAAAGATAAGGAAGAGTCACAATATGGATGAATGTTTGCAGGAGTTTTGTTTGTTGCGTTCGGTCATGTTCAACTCTCCGAGACTTCATGGACCACAACACACCGTGCTGATCCACTTGGTATTAATGGTAGAGATACTGGAGTGGGTTGCCAGTTCCTTCTCCAGTGGGCCAAGGCATATAGCTCCTGGTATTCTAGATGGTCTCTCATCCAAGTACTGACCAGGCCCAGGAGGTGTGACCTATTGGTTCCCTAACTGGAATCGAACCAAGGTCATAGTGGTGAAAGCACTGAATCCTAACCACTGGACCACTAGCCAACAGTTTAGAAAGCAGCAAAAAGTCAAGTAGAACTGGTAGATAGATGATGAAATTTAGTGAATGCTGTAAGAAGCCAGTTAGGGCTTGACAAATCATGGGAGACAGGAAACCTTGCCAAAAGGGCTCATCGCGAGGCCCGTAAAGTAGACGGTGGGAGAGGCTTGCAATGAGCGCCGAAGGCGCTCATCACGAGTCCCACAACTTAGAGGGGGGAGAGCATTGCATTGTGTGGCAAACAGCATTGCCAGCCTTCACATTTTATTGCCGTCATTTTTGACGGACAAGTCGCTAGTCCTATATATAAACACCATTCCATGGCTCCTGAGAAAAAATGGATGGCTCTTTTCGCTAGCTCCTAATTTTAGTGTACATTTGTAAAACTTAGGGAAATTTTTAAAGCACCACTGTGGTCATTTGTTTTATATGTGGTATTATGAATAACAAGAGAAATATGTTATTCTTTACGGCTGACTATTACCCCTACAGCTTCTATATGTCTTCTAAAATGGCAATTCTATATGTCAAATCCCAAGGTGTAGACATCAACTTCCTGCATAGTCAAAGTATCCTCCCACCTCAGGCACAAGATCACTGGACACGAAGGGCCCTATTCTGTTGCCAAATTCATACATTTATACACACTTAAAACTGCTCTTAATATTGCCACATATTCTATTAGCTACTCGCAATCCGGTGGCGAGTTCCCTGCTCACAATCACTACAGACCAGCCAAAGAAGCAATACCGGCCTTAGAGCTACATTGGTTTTAGCACAGCTCGAACATTACAGGCTCTAAATAATTCAAATTACACAAGATCGATTTTCTACTAGTCCTGTAGCGCTAGATCGCAAAATAAGTCTGATCCACAACTGAAAAAAGTATCACGTTCCTGTCAAAAATATTACGAGTATTAAATAGGACTCTCAAAGGCTTTTTCAAACACTTATTATAGCTGTAACAGCAATTAAACACACAATAATGTGATGGTCCTAAGAAAGAACGATTGGGTCAAGACCTGAGTTTCTGTTTGGTTATAGCTTATTTGGGGAAAACAGAAATTTGAAAACATGGCAGAGGTTTGAGATAGAAAACACATGAAAGGTATTTTAGGTTAGTATCAAAAAGTGTGGAGAAGTTCTCCGATAATATGGGTAGGTTGTAAACTGGAAGAGAATGAGGTACAAGAGATGTAGGTAACAGAAAGAATGAGGCATGCACACGTAATCCTTGATTTCAAAAGGTAAAGAAACCTAGAATTGGTAGTGGGATAAGAGTTGAGCACTATTGTCTTCGTGCAGCTTAAAGAGACACGAAGGGTTTCCCGTTTTTAATGTTAAAATTGTCTAAGTGTTTATTTGCATATTTAAAAGTCCTTTTATTAACAAGTGCTTAAACGTTCTGTTTTACTCACTGGAACCTTCTAAATAGTCCCTGAAAGATCCACCCCCTGCAGTTCATGCACATAATGTTTCTATAGTACTAGGTTTAGTAGTAGTTAACCACAGAGAAGGATTGTTTCTAGTCGAAAGACCAAAAAGCTAAAGGCGTAGAGTAGTACATCCGATCGGCTTAGATCAACAGTGAGGGCAATGAGTGGAGATTTAATATCTTTAAAGGCATATCTAAGTGTCCTAGATTATGAATTGAATTAATCTGATAGAGGAGAATCAGTAGTGCATGAAAAATGTTTTGCATAAACAAATGCAAAAATAAACATTTACAAACGCACCCTGATGAGTGCTAAATCCCTTTAGTTTGCAAATGGCAGCTTTTGTTAGTGGACACCCCTGAAAATCCCAGCTAAGATTAGCATAAAATTAATAATTGATTTTGGCCAATCAGGAGAAAGCAGAGGGTAACTGATACATTTGTATCATACTCTGGGGTTCCTGTGTTGCAAAGTAGCCTGGGATATGTAGTCCCTCTCTCTCTCCGTCCTTGTCCTCTGATTCAGCTGTGAGCTCAGACCCCACCCAACCACGTGATTCCATCCTGCAGAAAGTACTTCCTTTGGTCACTACAAGAAAGGTCAAATCTGGTTGCCTTTCATCAGTGTACTTGGTTATGTAAGCTTCTTGTGGGTACGCAAAGCTGGAATTTACTCTCTTGCATATAACTTTGTAAGTACACTGAACTTTTCTATACAAGACATATTTTTCTGATAATCACTGCCTGTTTCTTACCAAATATTTGAAACGTAGGAAACTTATATATACCTTTAATATAAAAAAAAAAGTACAGGGTGCATGACTATCTCATTGAACATTAAACATTCAATCAATAGCTTAATCGGAAGTTTCCTTGGGTTGTCAAACAGAAACATTAAGATTAGCTTTGTTGCAGTCAAAAGAAAGTTCTCAAAAACTTAATTTTCAGGTTAAAAAAAACATTATAAAGTACTGTTACAGAAAATCTAGGACTTTAGTATCCCTTGACATTGCTGATATAAATAGTGGTATCTATGGACGAGCAATACAAATTACAGCAATAATTACTTACTGAGCAAACTATTATATTATGCTGGGTACACAGATGCTAAGTACAATAGTAAAAAAAACTCTATAGAGCTACTATTTTTCTTACAGGAACAATTCTCTTGATGCATCTGTTCTATTTGCTTAAAACTACTCAAGATAAATTAGACTTTCAAATGTTTGCACTTTGAATAGACTTTCATACTGATAAGAAAAAAATTGTTTTAGGAACAATCTATAACCAGTTTAATCTATGAGTGATTCATGTCTTTTCACCCATTTTCCCCTTTTTCTCAGACACATTGTGTACATGTGCACTCAGATGAACCATTCAAACACTTTTTTTCCGCTCGGATTTTGACCTTGACGCTTAAGCTATGTCCCTTTTGTCCTGCAAGTGAACACAAATAATGGATGACTTTTTTTGCCTAGAATTTTATAAGCAAAATTGTGTTCAGTGCTTGACTGTCAGGCAGCCATGGCTGTTATTGATTACCTGGCTTACAGACAAAACACACAGAAAAGGCTGGTTTGGATGATCAATCACGCTTAGTGGTTATTTGTGAGGATCAAGCAGAGCTACAAATATATTCTACGCTCATGAAAAAGAGTCCTCCTGAAATCACAGTAACCGTGGCTCAGTAGCTTTATATCTGTATAATGAAATATTCTTGTATTGTAGCAGTATTTTGAATAGATTTGAAAGAAAGTTATTTATAAAAGTGCTAGCATTATCAAATCTACTAATGTTGTGCATTATTCACTACGCATCATTCCTGAGTGGTACACGGTGCAGTTATTTGAGATTGACACAGCCAATTCTGGTAGAAACTGTGATCTACTATAAGAAGGTATCAGTCTGAGCAGTCAGTGCCCAAGCAAAGTTCTAATGATCCAAGGGTGCACCAATCTGCTCCAAGGGTTCACCAATCTGCTCCAAGGGGGCACCAATCTGCTCCAAGAGTGCACAAACCTGCTCCACTGGTGCACCAATCTGCTCCACTGGTGCACCAATCTGCTCCAAGGGTGCACAAACCTGCTCCACTGGTGCACCAATCTGCTCCACTAGTGCACCAATCTGCACCAAGGGGGCACCAATCTGCACCAAGGGGGCACCAATCTGCTCCAAGAGTGCACAGACCTGCTCCACTGGTGCACCAATCTGCTCCACTAGTGAACCAATCTGCTCCAGTAGTGCACCAACCTGCTCCACTGGTGCACCAATCTGCTCCAAGGGTGCACAAACCTGCTCCACTGGTGCACCAATCTGCTCCACTAGTGCACCAATCTGCACCAAGGGGGCGCCAACCTGCTCCACTGGTGCACCAATCTGCTCCAAGGGGGCACCAATCTGTTGACTGATCTCAGAGTTTTAAATTCTGCATGTGAAATGTGACTGCTCTCTATTCTGCAGTCTGTCTAGACCTGCCTCAGATTCTGTATTTATAAGATTATATTGCACTACCTTTCCTTGTTGTTGTTTAGTCGAGACTGACTCTCTGTGACCCCATGGACTGCAGCATGACAAGCACATCTTGTGTCTGGTTGTACTTAGACATAAGGGCAAATATACTGGAGTGGGTTGTCAATTCCTTCTCTAGTGAACCTCAATTTGTCTGACCTTTCTGCTATGACCTGCCCATCTTTAGTGACCCTTGCTTGCATCTTGAAGTACACAAGCTCCTTCACCATGTCAAGGTAGCGATCCTTATTGTTATAATAATCCTTAATATTTACCAAGAAATAATATTCTGAGTGGTTAGGTTCTCTTTTATACAACTTAGAAACATTTTAAACATAAAAAAAGGGGCACACTTAATTGTCACTTGTCTTTGTATTGAGAAGAATTACCAATTTATACCAATTGTTTATTTGTTAAAATATATAAAAAACACCAATAACAAGCATAGCTGCACAATCTTTCCCATTTAAATTTTGCAACAAAGATACTTAAGCCATAAACTGCATTGATCTTATTTATAGCATATATTGCATCAAAAGAAATCTTGCAAGACTATTTTAAATTGCAAGTAATTATAATATATTGCTATTTTTAATTGCAACTAAACATGTCTTAAAGAAACAGGTGTGTAAGGCAGCTTCAAAGCTTTTGCTGAAAACAATAATTTAGGATCTGTATAGCTTAGGCATCGTAAAGTAAAAATAATTTGGTGTTGCAGGTTATTTAACGTAAGGCCCATTTTACTTAGGCTACACCCAAGGGGATTCAACATACTTATTTTTGGAATGATTGTGCTTTCCATTACTTAATTTTCCCATGTCCCACAGAGACAACTCAATATTTTTGAGCTTTACATAAAATGTATTGGCCTCATATATTCATTCTGTTGTTGTTCAGTCCTGTCTGACTCTCCTTGACCCTATGGATTGCAACACACCAGACACATTTACAGGGAGTGCAGAATTATTAGGCAAGTTGTATTTTTGAGGATTAATTTTATTATTGAACAACAACCATGTTCTCAATGAACCCAAAAAACTCATTAATATCAAAGCTGAATATTTTTGGAAGTAGTTTTTAGTTTGTTTTTAGTTTTAGCTATTTTAGGGGGATATCTGTGTGTGCAGGTGACTATTACTGTGCATAATTATTAGGCAACTTAACAAAAAACAAATATATACCCATTTCAATTATTTATTTTTACCAGTGAAACCAATATAACATCTCAACATTCACAAATATACATTTCTGACATTCAAAAACAAAACAAAAACAAATTAGTGACCAATATAGCCACCTTTCTTTGCAAGGACACTCCAAATCCTGCCATCCATGGATTCTGTCAGTGTTTTGATCTGTTCACCATCAACATTGCGTGCAGCAGCAACCACAGCCTCCCAGACACTGTTCAGAGAGGTGTACTGTTTTCCCTCCTTGTAAATCTCACATTTGATGATGGACCACAGGTTTTCAATGGGGTTCAGATCAGGTGAACAAGGAGGCCATGTCATTAGATTTTCTTCTTTTATACCCCTTCTTGCCAGCCACGCTGTGGAGTACTTGGACGCGTGTGATGGAGCATTGTCCTGCATGAAAATCATGTTTTTCTTGAAGGATGCAGACTTCTTCCTGTACCACTGCTTGAAGAAGGTGTCTTTCAGGAACTGGCAGTAGTCGAGACTGACTGACATTTTGCCAAAGGAAAGGAAGTTGCCTAATAATTATGCACACCTGATATATGGTGTTGATGTCATTAGACCACACCCCTTCTCATTACAGAGATGCACATCACCTAATATGCTTAATTGGTAGTAGGCTTTCGAGCCTATACAGCTTGGAGTAAGACAACATGCATAAAGAGGATGATGTGGTCAAAATACTCATTTGCCTAATAATTCTGCACTCCCTGTATATGTCTCTGGTTGTTATTATCCATAGGGTTATCTTGGCAAATATACTGGAGTTGGATGCCAGTTCCTTCTCCAATGGACCTGTGTGAGCTCCTACATGGCTGACCCTACATGGTGTAGCTGACAGCTTAATTGAGGTACACAAGGTAGTGATCCAAATGTTTCCAACAAACGCCTGTAATTCTGACCATTCATACACCCAACCACTGTTGTTGGATACTTTAAAGACCAGTCTTCTACCAACTAAAACTGGCCCTGGTTCGAGCGACAGTGTTACTGCTCTCAGTCCATAGATCGGTATTGTTACAGATACCTTGATTTTGTATTGTGTATGTACAATCAATGATTTGATTCCATTATAAATCAAGGGTTTGAAGGTAAACTCTGTTGTACCATGTCAGAATTTCACCATTTCATATTTACTCGAGAAAAACAATGGCATCCCTTGAAGTTGGCGACCTGAGCTTCTATTATTTTAAGTTCACTCAATGCTACTCTCTGGTTGGCCACTTGCCATTTTATTCAATTAAATCAGTTATTTCGATTTTATAGAATCCAATTGCTTAGATTTGCATTAGACCGATTACAATGTAATGTTTATGCGGTGTAAGGTTAGCTACTGTATAATAATCTAGAAAGACTATTTGCACAAGGAATAGCAATGCTAAAATGTGGACCTCATAGTGAATACAATGAGGCACCGATCTATATGGATATATATGAAACAGACTTTTGCTGCTTCCTGACTATACGATTAACCTTTAGGGAATTCGTACCCTTTTCGGATAACTCTATTGAGTTATGGTACTTTGGAAAAGCATTGTGATCAAGCCCATGGTCAACACAAGATGAACTTTCCCATATAGAGGAGGTCTTTTTATTAATGGTTAGAGTCTGATATTCACTGGGAGCGAAACTGGTTGGACCAAATCCATGGTAGAGAAATGTTGACTTTGGATTATGTGAATTGAACCTAAACGCAACTGTGGTGGTCATGCCAAACATAAAAGTGGCTCAATAATGGGCATAACCACTTCACTTCAATCAACAGGCATTGCCTAAGTTTTTATACTTGCCACATTGCACTACGTTTCAAATCCCTTCCGTTCAAAAGATATAAGCAATCAATTGTACAGATCATGGACGTCATCCTGCGGGTCAATATGTAAATGAGCATCTTGGCTCCTTACCAGCCCATGTTTGAGGGAAATGCTCTGACGGAGGTAACGCCTCTTTCGTGACATCATTGTGCGACCTTGTACTTAAAGGGGAGGTTTAGGATAAAGTCTACATTTTCTGGATGGCCCACAGGGACGCAGAGGACGGCCCACAGGGACACAGAGGACGGTCCACATTCCAAAATGGCTGCCTTCGTGTATTCTGATATAGCATTTAGATTTCAGGTACATTGAACACCTTATTTGTTATTTTTTGAACACTGTATATATTGTTTGTGTATACTCCAGCTAATTTGTAGGGTATTTTCCTTTGAATGCGTCCCTTTCATTTTTCTAAAAAAACCTGGCTCCATCATAAATTTGCAATAACCAGAAAACACATTTTTTTAAAAAAGAATTCAAGATTTTAAGAATATATATTGACTATATATGCATTGTATGAGTAATATTGAGGCTGCATTCTATACAGTGTGATGTCTTGGAAATACCTCACTAGTTCCTTAGTTAATGTAGACTCTATTCAAGTTCACAACATCTCAGGAGATATTCTTAAGCTTGAAAGTGACGGTCCATAGAGCACATTTTATAAATTCCTGGAGTGAACCCAGCCCTATGTCCCTGTACTATAATTCAAGCGATATACATCCTTAAAGGGTCACTGTAATATTCTATCATCCAGTATAAATAACCTACCAATTTATTGTAAAAAAACTTATGCTGGAAATATCTGGTTTTCCCCTAATCTATAAGCTGGAGCTACTCACATTTTTTTTAAATGGTGGCTAACTGTGCTGCATAGATCTACAGAATTATTTGCCATTAAATATGTGCAGTAATAAGGCAGCTGCAGACATTATTACAGTATAATAATAAAGTATATATAATAAAATATATACATTGGTAGCTGGCGGATAAATGTATTTTCTGGTTGCTTGATTGTCACTATTAAAAGAGGCCTAGATTAGCTGCACATAGGATGCTCTGCTAGGTATATTTGTCAATGAGGGCTGTTCTAGCAGCAGCAGCTTTCACTCCTCACTTACACACAGGTTGGGCTGGAGGGTGGGGTGGTGAACCCGGGGAATGTAACCCCAACACCAGCACCAGCTCAGTCACTCATGCCTGTCTGCTTCCAGGTAACACTTAATTGCAGAGACGTACAGTGGATGAAATCTAGGTGCCTGTAAGCATGTTGTGACATGATAACCCGGCTCCTGGCATTTGTTTAGCCCTAAAACATTTAATTTTAATTTAAAGTACAGTATTCAATTTTTTTCTAGTTGCTTGAGTTCTGCTTAAACTGAGAGTCTACTGTATATGGTGGAGAAACATGCACAAAAGATCATATTTTTAATCACAATAAATTGTAAAGTTCTGAGAGACACTGTCGCCACAAGTTCATTTAATCTTAAGCAGCATTAAATACTATCTACACGTTGTACTATCATTTTTTCTCTACAGCAAATCATTAATGAGATAATCAGCATTGTTTGTGATAATCATTTATGCAAATGTATGTTTCTGTTTATGTTATTCTGTGGCTCAGAGAGCTTGCCAATTGTGGGAACTAGCTTCAGGATAGCATTTGGGGACATTGTTTTTGCTATATAAATAAAGAGTTTGGCCAAAACCTTGATTAGCAGAAAATTGTGAGCAAAATCTGTAAGGGGTAATTCTAAACCCATGAAAGCGATATACTCCCAAATCTATTAAAAAGAATAATATGTGTAGAGAAGATGATAGTTTTGAATATGAACCATAAATGGAAAGAAAAAGAACAGAGAAACTCTCAGCCCAGCACGCTCTCTTAAATTGCTAAGAGGGGACATAACTAATTTAGTCATTAATCAAATGGGAAAAATTCCAGCTTATTAAAACAATCTTTATTAAATCAATGAAAAAAATCTTATTAAAAAATGAACAGTTAAGACATAAAATGTATAAATGGGAAAGATAGAAATTCCAGTCATATCACGGATAAATGTATTAAAGTTAACAAAACCAAATTCATCAATGTAATAAGGGCATTCACTTAATAAAGTAAATACGCTCACTAATGTCTTCAGATAATATGAAAAACAGCTCAGAATCCCAATAACATTCTCTTTGCATCAAATCACATAACTGTCCAGCAATGCATCTTAATAAACCAATTTACAAAGTAGCACAGAGCCCCAATAAAACTCTAACTACTTCTGCCTGATCACATAATTGTCTAATTGACATTGTTTTTGCCACCACGGAAAAGCAGATTGTGATACTAATTAGCTCATTAAAGCAGCTAAATAGTATTTGGGAGGCACTTATTTGCATAATAATGCTGCACAATCAATGCTGAATATGTCAGCAACTTAAAAAAATAGCCAGTAAAATATACAGGCATAGTTTTGTGTTCTTTAAAGGGCCATTTACCTCACTGTAAGTGCTCTTCATGGTGTGAAAGAGCACAAGATCGTATGGTAAAATGATCTATTGTTTTAATTACACTAATGACAGCTAAAAATCTAAAGTGTTAAATGCATGGTTACATACAAGTCTCTTCTGCCCACTGATTGTTGCATGAGTAATAAAAGATTGCAGAGTTTAGTGTCCGTTGTGTGAAGCTCTATGAGACCAGGCTATGATGGATGGCATCACATTGACTCAGTCTACACTGCACTGACCAGTTAACCCATAGCTGACCTGTCTTAGGCGAGTCCAGCATTTCATGCTTGCACAGATAGATTTGTTAAGAGATTTTTGTTCTTGTTCCGAGCACCACTACTCCGCACTGATCAAATTCCAGAGGGGCAAGAGAGCAGAGACCTGAATTTTCTGCCGTAAGACAAAAATAAACCCATTACAAGATCTGTTCCTTCAAACTGAAAATGAAAGCAGTCTCAGACAAACCTTACCACTGAATTGAATGAGGAGAACACCACTGCAACCTGATTGGTTGCCGTAATGTAGCATCATGTGGGCAGTCTATTATATATGTAAACACAGATTTGATTTGATTTCTCAGTGAAAAATGCTCGTACAGTCATACCTTGTTTAACGCTGCAGATGCATTCCCAGAAGACCAAGTGCTAAATGAAACAGTGTTAAACTTGATACATTTTAACATAGGGTAAATCACAGGTAAACTCGATTTTAAAATTTCCTGTCATGGCTCTTGGTGTTTTGAAATGATACACAAGCATTGAATCCGTGTTATAAGCCAAAAACTGTGTTATATCGAATAAGGGATGTGTCAGGCAAAAACAGCTTTATATTGAATCAGTATTAAACTAGGTGTACCTGTATTTCAAAAGATTCTAAAAAGTATTTCTACATGCTTTTATGTGATCCAAATTGTGCTGAATTAAGTGGCCCTTTAAGAATCAACATAATTCCCTTTGATACTCATCTTCGCTACTTAAAAAATAGAAAAACTGGACCATCTTAGCTGAACTGTACATAACAAGTTGATGATGGGCAAAGTATTTTAGTAAGATTAAAATAAATAATATACATACTTATTGCATAATATATAATAAATACATCCTTTCAAGTGTAACTATCATATTTCATTTTCCTTCAACGGTTGCAGCCATTTGTTTTATTCGTATTTAGAATAGACACCTGGAAGGAATGAGAAGAAGCTTCAGTTCAGTTGCAGTCTTTATTTAGCTATTTTTTATTTCAGCACAATTTGGACCACATCACAGAAAGATCTCCTAAAAGCATGTTGAAATACTTTTTGAAATATATGTGCATTTTTCACTAAGAGATCCAATAGTAAATGTAAAATCTGTGTTTACATGTTTCACTGACTGCCCTGTGCCAGACTCACTGCTGCAGCTCCGTGTAGTGCACAAAAGAAAAAAAAAAAGACATGACGCTTAGCAAATCTATTTGTGCAGAAAATTAAATGATGGAATCACCCAAACAGGCCAGTTATAGGTTAACTGACCAGTCTGATCGTGAGTTCAGGGAGAAAAATCTTGAAGCTCTCATGTCAGGAAGAGACCATAAATTACAAGCTCCCTCCAAATGATTATGTACACTTTTCACTGCAGTTATAGATGTCCAGGTGTAGCCTGGGATTTGTGGGAGGGGCCGCCTCCTACCATTTATAAGCACTTCCGGGCATGCCACTTCCTGGCACATCATAGTTCAGTTTTGAGTCTGTGCTTAGAGGTTGCTCCTCAGTGATTTCCTGTCTTTTTTGCTTTCACCAAACCCTTCATTCTCAGATTTTAGGACCCTATCCACTAAGCAGTGTCCTTCTCTGGATCTCCCTAGTCCTCTAAACAGGCTACAAATGGTCAAGTAGCATATGCCCCCTTTTCTTATGTCCTTGAGGGCATTCACATTGCTGGATAGCCATGATCCAACCCTCACTGCATGGATTTTACACCAGGTAACACGTTTTAGCTTTCACCTAGCACTATATTTTAATTTTTTGCCCATATTTACTAAGCAACACCCAATGGCCCTCCTTTTTCGTCACCACACGGTTTCCCATGAATATTTGGCCTATAGCCTATAAGCAACAAGCTCTCCTTTACAGATTGAGGCCCATAGCCACTAAGCAGCAACCTTGCCCATGTCCATGGTCAAGCCTGTCATCACCACATGGCTTACCATACGTCCACGCGTCAGCATCCACGTAAGAGGGACCCAACCACAAGATCCAGCTTTTTTTCACTTTGCTGTCCGAAGACACCAAATGAAAAAGCTGGTCCTTTCAGAAAACTTAAAAATAAAATTTGCAGGCAGCAGTGGGTGGATGGCCGGGCAGAATAAATGGGTTACATAAACACAGTCAATAGTAAATGAGACCGTCATGACGTTTTAGTAAAACATGGAAGTTAGACGTAATCTGCAATCGGAGGCTAAGTTATAATTGGTGCCAATAAGTAATATTTGCCGATCAGGCTCACACTCAACCAATCTAGCACTCTTTAAAATGCATTAGATCATCTGTTTTAGTCCATGTAGCTTTCATGATATGTATTAACCCCTTGAGTCCCAAGATCTATGTTAGAAATAACAGTTAAAAATAATATTTTCTTAATTGCATATTTTTGAGACTGTTCTGCAATCAATTTGAATGTCTGTCCATGCCTTCCCGTGCTTTTAAAGAACGGTATTGTGTGTACTACATCCCTTTAAGGGTTCCACATATAGTAATGTATAAAAAATTAAATTTCCTTATAATTCTAATCTATACAGGCATATTGCAAACAATATAATAAAATAACTCAATTCATTTAACAAGTTTTATATGATGTAATTACATCAAATTACTTTGCAAACTCAAACTTTAAGTTATAAAAATGCATGAAATGAAAGGTATCTAATACAATAGTAGGAGTTGGATAATTGCTCATAACTTTTTATTTATAACCATCAAGTTAGATTAAGTTCTAAAGGTGTTTTGAAACTTGGCTATTAAATTAGATTTGTGGAAAAAAGGCTGTATTTAAATACAGTAAATTGCATTATAATTGCATGGTTTCACTGTGAATAATTAAATATGTAAAGGAGATGTGTATAAGAATTAAAAGTAGAAAGTAGTATTTAGGGACATGTGTAGGTAAGGTTCTTTAAATCAGTGGTTCCCAATCCTCTCCTCAAGACCCACAAGACAGGCCATGAATTCAGTGAAAGACTGTAGGCCCTATTCAATTGCACAAATCCCAATTACTTGAACCCGTAATGTAGCCCGTAAATGTTACTGATATTTAATTGGCTACTTTTAGCTACTTGCATTCCTATTGTGAGTCACAGGCTCAAAAGCACTGCAGTTGTCAAAAATGTAACTCTGTCCTTTCTCCTCCATTGATTTTTCAAGCCCGTAAATATTACCAGTGCTAGAGACGCAAAATCGATATTCAATTACAAAAATTCAACAAGCCCGCAATTGCTGTAAATTGCAAATATATTAAAAACTTCTATGTCTACTAGATAGGACTCGCAAGTGGGTTAAACACCTGTTTGTATAACTGCAGCAGCAAATAAACACACACTACTGTACCTTAAAATAAAGCAATGAAAGACAATAGAATTAATTGCACAACTCAAGCTCGCAAATCTGCAATAAAAAAATTATTATTTTTATCTTTTATTTCTGTGTTTTCCATTGATCCGGGAATCAAGGGGTTAATACATATCATGGATCCTGCATGGACTAGAACAGTTGCTTTAATGATTTTTATTGATTTATTCATTGCTGGTCCGATCACAAATTTTACTTCTAAACACTAATTAATTGTAGTATAAACTCCATGTTTTACGGATGCCATGATGACAATCTCATTTACTGTGTCTAAGAAGCACTGTGAGTGTTTAAGAAGTTAATTACTGACTTGCTTAAATATTGTCAGATCATATGATCATGCCACCTGAAATCCTACTTACGAGTGCATGATTTGTGTGTGGAGGCTGTGTGAGGACAGTTGAATACATCTAAATGTTTAGACAAAATGTGACCCGCAGCCAAAAGTTCCGTTTGGAGGCAACTGCGAGGTTGCAATTGAATGAGGCTCAATGTGAACAAAGGTGAGGCAACTAGTATTCAACGGGCGGAAAAGCCTCAATTGCTTTACCTGTTTATTCACATAGTGTTTCACCTAAAACATGACTTGGTGGGTCCCGAGGAGAGGTTTAAGAACCACTGCTTTAAATGATCTCTGTATTATGAAGAAGTATATACTGTATGTTGGAAAACTTGAGCCTCAGACTATATAGAAGTGGAAAAATTAATTTATTTGACTTATTCAAAGAATATGGGCCATATTCAACTGAGGTTTCGAGCGATCCGGTAGCCCCTAAGTGAGGTCGCAAGTTAATTTGCTATTCAATTGGCGTCTTTTTGCGGTCTCCAAACAGGTTACAAATTGCCGCCGAGAAATAATTGCGATGTTTAAACCCGTAACTTACAGCCTCCCGAAGCGTTTGATTTTTCACTTTCGCAAGAGTTACCATGGCTAAAATCGCAAATCGTTATTCAATTACTCAAATTCCCCAAGCCCGCAAATGATTTTACACCTGTAAATGGCAAATGAAGGAGGAGAAAATCCTACGAGTGCTAGAGAGGATGCACAAGGGGATTAAAAACCTATTCGTAGAACTGTAAATGCAAATAAAAAAATCAATACTGCTCTTTAAAAAACGGGGAAAGCGATGAAAGGCATTATAATTAATTGCACAACTGTCTCAAGCTCACAAATCGTCAGTATGTTACATTTATTTTTATGTGGCATTTCGGGGTTAAATTGATCTTGGGTATCAATGAGTTAATACATATCAGGCCACTCATATGGACTAGAGCAGTATTGACATTCATTTTCATAATTCTTTATTTCGCGAACCTTATTGATTGACATGTAACCTGGATGTTTTATTGCGGTCTCATTTTCTATTGGCTGATTCAAAATGGGAAGTTACGGGCTTGCTTAATTGATCTAGAGCCACATTCAATTCCAAGCCAGCAACTCGATCACAGACAGCCGTATGTCTGCTGATGTTTTTTTACGATTACGATGCTATTCAATTGCTCAAGCCCACAAGTTACTGTCCCAAAAGCCGAAACCGTAAACCATGCACTGGTTCGTAGCAGTTCAGAATGGGAACATGATCAATTAAGCAAAGCCTGTAACCTCCCATTTCAAATCAGCCAATAGAAAATGAGCCTGTCATTATTACAACAGTAAAACATGGAGGTTACATGTCAATCAATTAGGTTTGGGGGTCCAATACGCGATCAGACTCGCAAACCCACAAAATAAAGAGTTATGAAAATGAATGCCAATATTGTTCTAGTCCATATGGGTGGCCTGATATGTATTAACTCATTGATATCCTAGATTGATTTTACCCCGAAATGAAAAAAAAAAAAATATATAATTTACTGCCTATTTTCGAGCTTGAGACTCTTGCAAAAGTAAAATATTAAAGTCTTCGGGAGGCTGCAAGCTATGGGTTTAAACGTCACAATTTTTTCTAGGCCGTAACTCTTAACCCGTTTAGAGCCCGCAAAAATACCTCACTTACGGGCTACCGGATCGGCCGAAATCTCAATCAAATGGTGCTCCATGTTCCCGCCCTAAACTGCTAGGAACCAGTGCGTGGTTTACAGTTTTGTCTTTGGGACAGTAACTTGCGGCCTTGAGCAACTGAATAGCATTGCAATCGGAGACGAACAGGAATCTGCAACGCACCCGCAGACATACGGCCGCGTGTGATCGAGTTGCGGGCTTGGAATTTAATGTGGCTCTATATATTCTGGAGATCAGAATAGGTGTGTGAGGCGATGTTAACCTCTATGGTGGAGCATGGCTTACTGGCAAACTAACTGCTTCTAAGCATTTGATGGGGAGGCAGACCTCACACACGGGAGATATAACAAATCCTTCCTCCCACACCACTCACTTCATTATTCAGTAGATAAATACACACCCTTTGGCTTCAACACTTTCTGATATCTTGGAGCCTGACAAGATGGAATCTGCCATACGCAAAGAATATAACAATTTGTATCTAAAAATGGTTCACAAACGTGATTGTTTTCTAAATTACAGTGGTCCTTTAAAGGAGACATTTAAGCTTGGAAAAAACGCACTTGAAAGTATTGAAAGCTGGACCATTAGAGTGTCTCTTTAAAACAAAGGTTATATGCTTGAAAAAACAAACTGCTTGTATGCTAAGACATATGAACGCAGGCATCACGATTCCCAGGCTATTTCTGTAAATGGTGGACCTTTAAACTAGACACATAGAGGTAGTGTGCCTCTGTATAGGAGGATTTAAAATAGAAATAGAAATAAAACACCCACGGGTGCACTATGGCCCTTGTAAGATTGGCAGAATGTGTAGGCAAACCATCTGAAATGTATACTTGTGTTATAATAAACTGGTGCAATATGTTACAGTACATGTGAGAGTTGGAACATATTGCAAGTAAAAGGACGGGTTTAAACATTAAAAATATCACTGTTGCATGAAAATACTAAATAAACTCCTGCAACACACTATGATATACAGTGCCTTGCAAAAGTATTCACCCCCCTTGGCATTTTTCGTGTTTTGTTGCCTCACAACCTGGAATTAACATGGATTGTTTGAGGATTTGCATCATTTAGTTTACAGAATTTACAGAACATGCCCACTACTTTGAAGATGTTTTTTTTTCCATTGTGAAGCAAACAAAAAAATAGGACAAAATAACAGAAAAAGTCAATGTGCATAACCCCCTAAAGACAATACTTTGTAGAGCCACCTTTTGAGGCAATCACAGCTCCAAGTCTCTTTGGATAAGTCTCTATAAGCTTGCCACATCTTACCACTGGGATTTTTGCCCATTCCTCCTTGCAAAGCTGCTCCAGCTCCTTCAAGTTGGATGGTTTGCTCTTGTGACCAGCAATATTTAAGTCTGACCACAGATTTTCTATTGGATTGAGGTCTGGGCTTTGACTAGGCCATTCCAACACATTTACAGGTTTCCCCTTAAATCACTCAAGTGTTGCTTTAGCAGTGTGTTTGAGGTCATTGTCCTGCTGAAAAACATCCCCACAGCATGATGCTGCCACTAACATGTTTCACTGTGGGATGGTGTTCTTTGGGTGATGTGTTGTGTTGGGTTTGCACCAGACATAGCGTTTTCTTTGATGGCCGAAAAGTTTAATTTTAGTCTCATCAGACCAGAGCTCCTTCCACCATACATTTTGGGAGTCTCCCACATGCCTTTTAGCAAACTCAAAACGTGCCATTTTGTTTTTTGCTGAAAGTAATGGCTTTCTTCTGGCCACTCTGCCATAAAGCCCAACTCTATGGAGCGTACGGCTTATTGTCGTCCTATGTACAGATACTCCAGTCTCTGCTGTGGAACTCTGCAGCTCCTCCAGGGTTACCTTAGGTCTCTGTGCTGCCTCTCTAATTAATGCCCTCCTTTCCCGGTCTCAGAGTTTTGGTGGGCGGCCGTCTCTTGGCGGGTTTGCTGTTGTGCCATGTTCTTTCCATTCGGTTATGATATATTTTAAGGTGCTCCTGGGGATCATCAAAGATTTGGATATTTTTTTATAACCTAACCCTGACTTGTACTTCTCAACAACATTGTCCCTTACTTGTTTGGAGAGTTCCTTTTTATTTCTAAAAAATAGTTTTATGTATATATTTTTCGCACCAGATTAGACTATTGTGTTCTGATCCATCACATAAAATTCAGATTAACAAAACATTGAACTTAAGGCTGTAATGTAACAAAATAGGTAAAAATTCAAAGGGGGTGAATACTTTTGCAAGGCACTGTATAAAAGGAACCTTGCATCATTTATTTATATATATATATATATATATATATACTAATGCGCACCTTTTTCAAAGAAAATCGGGTCTGTAATTAAGGGTGCATATAAGAATCCATGGCGCACTAGAATCGGCGGCAAAATGGCTCTCAGAAGAGCAGACAGCGCAGGGGGCCTGTTATTGGTGGAAGTGGCTCCTCTCCACCTTGAAACTGAGAGCCCAGCACAGTGGCACACAGGACCTCGCAACCAGAGAGCCCCAGCACATTGGCACACAGAGCCTGGCACCCAGAGAGCCCCAGCATAGTGGCACACATAGCTTGGCATCCAGAGAGCCCTAGCACAGTGGCACACATAGCTTGGCACCCAGAGAGCCCCAGCACAGTGGCACACAGAGCCTGGCACCCAGAGAGCCCCAGCATAGTGGCACACATAGCTTGGCATCCAGAGAGCCCTAGCACAGTGGCACACATAGCTTGGCACCCAGAGAGCCCCAGCACAGTGGCACACAGAGCCTGGTACCCAGAGAGCCCCAGCACAGTGGTACACAGAGCCTGGCACCCAGAGAGCCCCAGCACAGTGGTACACAGAGCATGGCACCCAGAGAGCCCCAGCACAGTGGCACACAGAGCCTGGCACCCAGAGAGTGCTTTACATTTGCCAGCAAATACTTTTTTTTAATTCATGGGTTCCAAATTAGGAGTGCGCATTAGATTCAATGGCGCACTAGATAAGCGTAAATACAGTATATATATATATATATATATATATATATATAAGATAATAATAACTATTTATAATAATAGGCTGTTTTCAGTCCTTGTCCATCACGGCAGATACCTATATTAAGTATAGTTGTACAATAAGCAATGTTAAATGACTATGTAAAACATCCTCCTTTGTTGCATCTTGAATAGGGTATTAGATCATATTTCACTGTGTATCTATTTAGTAAATGATGTAATATAGCAGAATAAACTGTTTTGAATGTCTAATTGTATAGAATGAATCGATGTAATGTGTGTGTCTGATATAAGCAGCATGTGTTCGATGAGAAAAAGGGAAAATCAGGGAAACTCAGATATGCCTTTAATTATGCTCTTGTTGTTCAGTCTTTCAGTCATGTCTGACTCTCGGTGACCATATTGATGCAGCACACCAGGTACATCTGTCTGTGCTTATCCATAAGGTTTTTATGGCAAATATACTGGAGTGAATTGCCAGTTGCTCCTCCAGTG
Organism: Discoglossus pictus; assembly: GCA_027410445.1. Classification (NCBI taxonomy): domain Eukaryota; kingdom Metazoa; phylum Chordata; class Amphibia; order Anura; family Alytidae; genus Discoglossus; species Discoglossus pictus. Next base: position 58,224,436 of record CM050167.1, read on the forward strand.
GACCACAATTTGTCTGACCCCTCTGCTATGACCTGCCCATATAGGGTGACCCTACATGGTATCGCTCACAGCTTCATTGAGGTTAAACAAGCCCCTTTGCCACAACAAGGTAGCGATCCAAAAAGGGAATTATGCTCCTAGACAGACTCAAATATGTTTTAACCATGTAGATTCTCTCATTGTACCGTAGCCCTTTAAAATATGTTCTAATAAATGCACAAGAGAGAAAAAAAAACGCCTTCCATTTAATTTCCATCTCCGACATAAATAAATGCAGGCATAATTATTTGCAATAGCTGGGAAGCAAAAAAATAATTTGCTTAGCATTAGAAACTTCACTATAGAGAGCGGTAAATAATTCAAGTAATACTTTCAGGACTTTAAATGCTCCACATGTTTTACATTGAAGATGCAGCAGAAAACACATTAACAAGATGCAGTCTACAGTTACACAAATTAGCATTTTGCTGAGGCTTTGTTCCTGCTGAAGATCTGGAGATTTGATATACTGTCACAATCGCTTGGCAAATGAAAGAGGTTACATTAGGTTTTGTAAATCAGACCCTTAACACGTCTCTCCTGAAGCATGTTTGCACAAATAGCTACGCTGACACTTTGTTCTTATTCCTATTTCATCTGACATTTAAAACATTTTCTCGAAGTGTATTTCATTTTCTGTATCTCATCTTCCTTATGCAGAGTTTTCATCAAGAAAACAAGATTCTCAAGATTGCTGCGAGTGCTTCTGTTTGCCGCTGTATTTAATAGAGAATGTTATTGAATGCAATGGGCTGGCTATGGATCTTGTGAGGTACTTGGGATAATGCTAAAGGTGAAGTGTCTATTAAACTTAAAGGCATATTTAAGTTTCATGCATTATGAATGAGAAGAAGTGTGTGAAAACATTTTTTTTGCATGAAAAATACCAAAATAAACATTATTATACTTACCCTAAAGTTTGCTAAATCTCTTGAGTTTACAAGCAATTGATTTTGAGAGTTAGCACAGGCAGCTCATACATTGTATCAATCTGTGATAGCAGTTTGTGCAGGAAGGCATCATGGGATGTGTAGTCCCCTGCACAAAGAAGCAGGAGGAACCAGGCACTGCTCTGTAGATCTCTGCATTGTGCTGCTGGCTTGAAGGTTAATAAAAGGTTAAAAACTGTGCACAGATGCAGTGTTTCTATTGGTAGGTACACTGTGCCTATGTAAGCAGCTCTGGGGGTGTGGAAAACAAGTTTTATTTTTAAATATAATAAATCTGTATGTGTATAGAATGACTCAATGGCATGTGTGTGTCTGATATAAACAGCATGTGTGAGTATATATATATATATATATATATATATATATATATATATATATATATATATATATATATATATATATACAGTGGATATAAAAAGTCTACACACCCCTGTTAAAATGTCAGGTTTCTGTGCAGTAAAAAAATGAGACAAAGATAAATCATTTCAGAACTTTTTCCACCTTTAATGTGACCTATAAACTCAACTCAACTCAATTGAAAAACAAACTGAAATCTTTTAGGTAGAGGGAGGAAAAAATATAAAAATAAAATAATATGGTTGCATAAGTATGCACACCCTTAAACTAATACTTTGTTGAAGCACCTTTTGATTTTATTACAGCACTCAGTCTTTTTGGGTATGAGTCTATCAGCATGGCACATTTTGACTTGGCAAGATTTGCCCACTCTTCTTTGCAAAAACACTCCAAATCTGTCAGATTGCGAGGGCATCTCCTGTGCACAGCCCTCTTCAGATCACCCCACAGATTTTCAATCGGATTCAGGTCTAGGCTCTGGCTGGGTCATTCCAAAACTTTAATCTTCTTCTGGTGAAGCCATTCCTTTGTTGATTTGGATGTATGCTTTGGGTCGTTGTCATGCTGAAAGATGAAGTTCCTCTTCATGTTCAGGTTTTTAGCAGAAGCCTGAAGGTTTTGTGCCAATATTGACTGGTATTTGGAATTGTTCATAATTCCCTCTATCTTAACTAAGGCCCTAGTTCCAGCTGAAGAAAAGCCCCAATGCATGATGCGGTCACCACCATGCTTCACTGTGGGTATGGTGTTCTTTTGGTGATGTGCAGTGCTGTTTTTGCGCCAAACATATCTTTTGGAATTATGGCCAAAAAGTTCAACCTTGGTTTCATCAGACCATAACACCTTTTCCCATATGCTTTAGGGAGACTTCAGATATGTTTTTGCAAAATGTAGCCTGGCTTGGATGTTTTTCTTCGTAAGAAAAGGCTTTTGTCTTGCCACTCTACCCCATAGCCCAGACATATGAAGAATACGGGAGATTGTTGTCACATGTACCACACAGCCAGTACTTGCCAGATATTCCTGCAGCTCCTTTAATGTTGCTGTAGGCCTCTTGGTAGCCTCCCAGACCAGTTTTCTTCTCGTCTTTTCATCAATTTTGGAGGGAGCTCCAGTTCTTGGTAATGTCACTGTTGTGCCATATTTTCTCCACTTGATGATGACTGTCTTCTCCGTGTTCCATGTTATATCTAATGCCTTGGAAAAAAATTTGTACCCTTCTCCTGACTGATACCTTTTAACAATAAGATCCCTCTGATGCTTTGGAAGCTCTCTGTGGACCATGGCTTTTGCTGTGGGATGCGACTAAGACATTTTCAGGAAAGACCAACTAGAGCAGCTGAACTTTATTTAGGGTTAATGATAGGCACTTTAAATGATGGCAGGTGTATGCTGACTCATATTTAACACGATTTGGAATGTGATTGCTTAATTCTGAACACAGCTATAAGAGGGTGTGCAAACTTATGCAACCACATTATTTTTCTTTTCTTTTTTTCTTCCCTCCGCCTAAAAGATTTCAGTTTGTTTTTCAATTGAGTTGTACAGTTTATAGGTCACATTAAAGGTGGAAAAAGTTCTGAAATGATTTATCTTTGTCTAATTTTTTTACAGCACAGAAACCTGACATTTTAACAGGGGTGTGTAGACTTTTTACATTCTATATATATATATATATATATATATATATATATATATATATATATACACACATATATATACACACCTTTAAAGGGACAGGGAAAGTTTATGTATTTCACTAGGAATATAATATACTTATGTATCTCTACTTTTGTGTACTTTATTTCATTAAGAAGTGCTTAAAAGCTCTGTTCTGTCTAAAATTATAAACATTTTTTTACTGATTTGTCCCCTCTGCAGATCATGAAGACAATGTACTTCTAATTACAGGGGTTGCACGGTCTCATAGTAACCAATCAATGTCAACATAACATGCTACTTGAGAGAGGTCAGTGACAGGCTAATTTGAAACAATGCACCTCAGTATGTGAGCAGAAAAAAACTAGCCAATCAGTGACCATGTCTAAGCAGCACATTGCATCATGCTGCTGAGACGTTGTCCCCGATTAGCTAGTATGATGCACTGCACAGTCAGTACTACACAGTCTAGGTCTGCCTTCTGCAGCTCATGAAGACAGAAACCGGTACAAATCGCATGATTTTAAAACGGAAAAAAAACAGAGCTTTTAATAACTTCTTAATGAAATAAAGCACCTAAACTAAATAGATACATAGGTATATTAACTTCCATGTCCCTTTAAAAAGTTTTCACTCAAATCTATATATACTCATTCAATAAGGTTTCATTTGTATATTTAGTACGTTATTAAAAGGACCACTTTACAATGAAAAAAGGTTTGTTTGAAAACTTGAAGAATGACTGACTCGGAGCATAAATTAAGCAGGAAAAAAATCATAAATCTAGTTCTTAATTAGAAAAAATAAATATTGATGCCTCTGCAGGACCCTGGAGAGATCCATGATACATTAGTGGAGGAGGCTGTGTGTGTGACAGGGTCACTTACATTTCTGGAGAGAAATTGTTGCAGTGAATGATGCAAGGGGTCTGCTTCTGGGCCAGTGACAGTTGTGTCTGTTTCATTCGTATTCAGTTACCTTTACAATGGCTCTCTTTTCCCTCCTTCCCCACTCATCACTCCATGGATAACCAAAAGACACCCCCTCAGGATTCAGCTTAGAGGAAGTGATGTAACAAACTCAGAATGGAATCCTGTAGCTATAAACAGTCTTCAAAAAATCAGATTTCCGCCCAAAAATGATATCTACGGGAGGTCATTTAGGCTCAGTTGTATGAATATCTTATTAAGAGCTCACCCTGCAACTTCCTGCTCAATGTTTGATTGTCATACAAGGAAGGCTTCATCATATAAACAGACTACAAATACGGAATACTTTATAAATACACTTTAATATGTTTAAGTGTTAATCTTCATTTCAATGCACCAGTGTGGTATTTTTGATACTAATAATTGCTAATGACACCTATAGTTATGTCTGTACAGTTTTCAGTCTAAAGACATCCGACATTGAGAAGAGAACATGCAGGCCACATGGAATAAACATGCTTAATGGGGAAATTGCCCCTGAGGTCTGCAGGAGCTCATTCTTCTAAATGTCAGATGGCTTTAGACTGGAAACTATGGTCCGTATTCAATTAGAAGCTCCCAACTCGGTCTCAGACAGCCAAATACCTGCAGGTGTGTTGCGGGCTCCCGTTCGTCTCCGATTGCGATGCTATTCAATTGCTCAATGCCGCAAGTTGCGGGCCCGAAGCCAAAACTGTAAACCATGCACTGGTTCTGAGCACTTCAGGGCAGGAACATGATCAATTAAGCAAGCCTGTTTCGAATCAGCGAATAGGAAATGAGACTGTCATTATTACGGAAGTAAAACATGGAGGTTCAACTCAATTAGGTTCCGGGGTCTAATATGCGATCAGACTCGTAAACCAGCAAAATAAAGAATTATGAAAATGAATGCCAATACTGTTCTAGTCCATGTGGGTGGCCTGATATGTATTAACGCATTGATACCAAAGATCGATTTAACCCCGAAATGAAACATAAAAATAAATCTTATATACTGCCGATTTGCGGGCTTGAGACTGTTGTGCAATTAATTCTAATGTCTATCATCGCTTTCCCTGTTATTTACAGTACAGCAGTGATTTTTTATTTGCATTTACAGTGCTACGATCAGGTGTTAAACCCCCTTGTGGGTCATCTCTAGCACTAGTAAAATTATCTCCTTCAGTTGCCATTTACGGGTGTGAAAACATTTGCGAGCTTGGTGAATTAGAGCAATTGCATAGCGATTTGCGATTTTAGCCTTCCGAAAGTGACCGATCAAAGGCTTCTGGAGGCTGTAAGTTACGGGTTTGATCGGTCCCATTTTTTCAAGGACGTAACTCGGAAGCTGCTCCGAGCCCGCAAGAAAACGCCAATTGAATAACAAATTAGCTTGCGACCTCACTCACCTCATTGAATGTGGCTTAATGTAAGTAGACTGCCAGAGCTTAATTTGCCCTTCTTGCCGAGTCTTCTGAAGATGACAACTTGTAAGTTATCAAAAGCAACTTAAAAAAGTGGTGCTAGTGCCAGTGACACACTATATTATGTATAAAACACTACACACTATTATGTCTTTTAGAGGGTCTTAAAGGATAAGCCCAGTTGGTTTTCCATAGCACATTAACAGTACCTCCATAAACATTTTAATTTATATGTTTTCTCTAAACTACAGTTTCCCTGATCACTAAATTGGGAAGAAAGATTTAATTTAGCATTAATTACTGTACCACCATTGATCTCATGAACACTAATGCCAAAATCTATAGTAAGATTCTAGCTTCCAGATTAAGCCAAGTGTAAGTTAAAGGTGATCAATGGGTCTCATGGGCTTTGGGGCTTTGTCTTGGTCTGCTTCTGAAACCATTTATGGTTTAGCTTCCACACAGTTTTCCATCAACTTTTAATGTTAAAAAAGTGATTTTTTTTTATAGAATTATACAAAGCCAATTAATTACCAGATCATTTTTTTTTTTAATGATTTTCTTTTCTAAATAAGAACTCAACGTATAACTTTTCCCCTGCTTAATTAAGCTTGGAGTCTTAAAGTTTTAAAACAAACATTTTTGTTCATTGTGCGGTGGACGTTTTATGGATTTTGCTGAGTATATAATATACTAGTGTATCTGTTTACTTTTATGTAGTTTATTTTAATAAGAAGGGTTTATAAGCTCTGTTTTTACTGCCTAAAATCATAAAAACAAACAGTCTGCCTCCTGCAGCTCATGAAGACACAGACTCTGATAGTACTGATACTTGTCAATCAGACACAATGTCTCAGCAACATGATGCAATGTGCTGCTGAGACATGGTCACTGATTGGCTAGTATGAGAAACTTTATTAAGCACTCTGTAATATAATGAAGAACATAAAAGTAAACAGATACATGTCTAGCAAAATCCAGAAACTGTCCATATCCCTTTAATATTGTATGGTTACTACAAATTACAGTTTATCCAGGTATGAGATGTCAGACCATATCATAGCAGATCATTCTGAACTTAGTAAAAATTTCAATAATATAGAAATGAGTGACATTTTGATTTTGTTTTATTTTGTGTCACTCATGTATTTGGCACATTGAAGGTATATCTAAGTTTTCCTGTTTTCCCCTTTTTCTAATCTAACACATGCTGCTTATATCAGAAACACACATTACATTGATTCATCCTATGCACCCCCTTACATCTCTGCTCTCATACCAAAATACACTCCCACCCACCCTTTTCACTCTGCTAATGACCTTCTTCTCTCCTCTCTCATCACCTCCTCTCACTCCCGTCTTCAAGACTTTTCTTGTGGTGCCCCTATTCTTTGGAACTCCTTACCTCGCTCCACCAGACTATCTTCCTGCCTCAAATCCTTCAAAATATCTTCAAAAACATTTATTCAAGCCCATCATTTTTAGCATCTTCCTTCACTATGCATCTATCACTCTCCTGTACCTCATCCACACCCTTTAGAAATGAAAGTTTGTGAGGTGCTTTAGGGAAAGCACTGTGTATATCTGATTGAAAGCTAAATAACAGGGTCATCCATTATTTTTCATTGTGGGGTAATTGTTTATACTTGTACCTAACCCCTGTATAGCGCTGCAGAATATGTTGGCGTAAATAAAGGATATTAATAATAAAATACACACACATTTATTTTATTTAAAAATAATACAATTTGTTTTCCACACCCCTAGAGCTGCCTACATAGGCGCAGTGTACCTACTAATAGAAACACTGCATTTGGGTATGAATGTTAACCCTTTACTAACCTGCAAGCCAGCAGCAGCACAATGCAGAGATCTACAGAGCAATGTCTGACTCCTCCGTGCTTCCTTGTGCAGGGCACTACACATACCATGATGCCTTCCTGCACAAACTGCCATCACAGCTGCCTGTGATTGGCCAACATGAATCAGGAATTTTATGCTAGTTTTAGCAGGAATTTCTAGGAGTGTTAACTCTCAAAATTACTGCTTGCAAACTCAAAAGAGTTAGCAAACTTTAGGGAAATTATAATAATGTTTATTTTGGTATTTTTTTCATGCAAAAAAATGTTTTCATACACTACTGATTCATGATCCATTAAATTTAAATATGCCTTTAATTCACCTTTGCGTAGCCATACTCCACAGCTCCATTAGTTACAAACAAGTAAATTAGATAGGAATAACTCATTTAAAAGCAACAACTAGTCCGTAAAGGCAATTATGTTTGGGCAAGCCATTAGAAGGTCACAGTAAAAGTCAGGGGCTCTCCTGAATAACAATTAATGGGGATCAATAAAGAAATTAGTAGGATAGATTGGAGGGCTGTGAAAATTACAAAGAACAAAGCAATTTATATTTTGAGAAACTGTAAACCAGATTTTAAATCGATAAATAACCTTTTTAAAAAGGGATCAATATACTTTTCAGGTATGCATATTGTACGCATATAACGGTTAAGGAGCAAATAGAGATACTGTATTGTTGCACACATTAAATTCTAGCATTTAAATAAAATCCATGGCAGCACTTTCAGATGAGTGATTGAGATAATAATAAGAAGCATTAATCATGTGTTCCCATAAGGGACCAGTGTAATGCCCTCACAACAGGAGCTAGCTCAGGGGTCGTCAACCTTTTAATATCTAACGCCCACTTTTGATGGTAAAATCTAATTTCTGGTTACTTAAATCATATGACCCTAGCTATGTATCACCCTGTACTTACTAGATAGTGATCTGGTCCGGACTGTTGTCCCTAGGCTCTCTCACCAGCTCTACAAATAGCCAAGAGTGGTGCTGTGCGTCTCTGGCGTGTAACATCACTCGTCAGTGACGCCACCTAGAGATTACGCACCATAAAAGCATGTATTGCCCACTTGTGGGTGATAGGAACCAGGTTGACTACCACTGCTCTAGATTTTAATAGAACACTGTCTTTACATTGTATTAGTTGATATTTCAGTTGAGATAACATTAATTAAGCATAATGGGTAACCTAATTAATGTTATCTCAGCTGAAATATTTGTTTTTTTTTCCAGTAGTGATCAGGGCAATGAGAGAGGTGGGGAGGGATACAGTGAAAGACATTAATGAGGTAAACTGCATTTTTAAATTATATTTTCTTGATAAAGATTTGCTTTGCTGCTGTTTGCACATGTATTCATGTATTTTAATATTAATTGTAAACTAAAAAACAGATATAACTGGTCCTATAAGCTGACCTCCATTAGAGACCTCATCAAGAAAATTGGGCATCTCAAAAGAAACCTTTCATGCCAAAGTGGGCGTGATAAAAGACAAAAGTGGTAGGGACTTAACAGAAAAAGATCAGATAAAGAAGAGATGGAAGGAATACACAGAATATCTCTATACAGGAAGGCCATTAACAGCAGTTATGACATCAATAAGCTGGAGCCAGACATCTTAGAGAGAAAAGTGATAATAAGGCTGCAGGAGTTGATGGAAACACAGCTGAAATGTTGACAATTCTACAAGATGATGATGTAAAAGTGTTGCTTGCCTTATGCCAACAAATTTGGAAAACTAAACAATGGTCAATAGACTGGAAAAGGTCAGTCTACATCCCAATCCCAAAAAAGGCAGTGTCCAACTATCGAACAATTGTACTCATTGCACATGCCAGCAAAGTAATGGCTCCAACAATATATGGACCAACAACTACCAGATACGCAAGTCAGGTTTTCTAGAGGTAGAGGCACAAGAGATCAAATTACCAATATCCTCTGGATAATAGAGACAGAAAGAGAGTTCCAGAAAGCATTTACTTCTGCTTGATAGACTAATCTAAAGCATTTAACTGTGGGGATCACAGCAACAATTGGCAAGTTCTTAAAGAGATGGGAGGACCAGATGAGCTCATCCTACTCCTGGGGAATTTGTATGTGGACTAAGAAGCTATGGTCAGAACCGAACATGGGACAACAGAATGGTTCAAGATTAGGAGAAGAGAAAGACAAGGTTGTATATTGTCAGGAAAAAATATTGCTCGAAAAAAAGTATAAAAAACCTAAGCTACACATGCATTTCATACTACTCTGATGGCTGAGAAGAAGAAGAAGAGAGTGCAAAAGCTGGCCTGCTGCTCAACGTTAAAAAGGCAAAGATCATGGCACACAGCAATATCAGTTCCCGTCAGATAGATGGGGGAAGAAGTGGAGGCAGTGACAGTTCTTATTTTCCTGGGCATCTCTGCAGATTGTGAAAGCAGCTATAAAATTAAGATGCTTTCTTCTGGGGAGGAAAGTCTGGACAAGTTATTAAAAAGTAAAGAAATTAAATTATCAACAAAGGTCCACCTTGTTAGAACCATTGTATTCCCAGTAGTAACATACGAATGTGAGAGCTGGACCATAAAGAATTCTGAGCACCGTAAATGCCTTTGTGGTGTTGGAAAAAATTGCTTAGAGCCCCTGGGACTACAAAAAGATCCAATAAATTAATGCTACAGGAAATAAAGACAAACTATTCACTGGAAGGTTTGATCATGAGGTTAAGGCTCAAATATGTTGGCCATATCATGAGAAAATAGGACTCCCTAGAGAAGACTCTGATGCTGGGAAGGATTGAAGGCACACGAAGAAGGGGAAGGCAGAGGCGGAAATAGATAGATGAGATCATTAAAGCAATGAAATGAGCTTGATAGAGCACTGAGGAGCAGTGGCTGACCGATGTGCCTTTAAACAATGTGGTCCATAAAGTTATTGAAAGCACCCACCTGCTCTGGCAGACAGGAATAGGGAGGGGGAACACAAAAGGAATAAAGACAATATTGTCAACGGATTCACTAAGTAGATTTTCTTCTAAAAAAATATTACTTTAGGGTTAATTTATTTTGAGGCCCTTGACAGTTACCTCCCCATGATTTTGTATTTAGTTGGGCAGTGGCCCTTGACATAAAAAGGTTCCTCACCCATGGGCTGAAAAAGGTTTGTCTAGAATTAGTCCTTGGTGGTCAATCCAAGCAAATGCAGGAAATCCCTGTGTCAAGCGAGGTAAATAAACCAAAAGGAAGTCAACGACTCACTGATTGATCCACCTGTACTCAAACATGACATCCTCAAAAAGTCACCTGGATCCACCCTTGAGGAATGACCTTACAGGAGGCCTACCCTAGCGGAGGAAAAGCGAGTGACGAAATATATAATGTACTAGCGAATTGCCCGTCAAAAAATGACGGCAATGGAATTGTAAGGTAGCTAATGCTGTTTGGTGTGTAAAAATGAAATATATAATACATTAATAAATTAATATACTTTACCTATTTTGAAGCATTGTGTTGAAGAGCTGACAATCTGTTTTGATGTTGCTGCAGCATTAGTGGTGTGGAGCTGCTGTGTAAGCGTGCTGAATGTGTGCAGTGTAATAGTGTGCGTGCGCGAGACCAAACCGTTAGCGTAGTTGTGTACTTCCGCATTAGCGTAAAATGGCAGGTAATGTGTGGTATGTGTCTTAGCGCAATATCCGTAGTTTGTTTGCGGTGTTTTGCGAGTTTGTTGTGGTGTTTTGCGTGGTTAGAGTGCTGTAGCCTCGTTTTCGTTTTGTTCGGCGGCCATTTTTTCTCTTGCTAAGAGAATTTTTTAGTGTCTAAACGGTTTTATTTTTAGTTAACTGAAGGTGTAAGTTGTTTTTTTGAGGTCCTGGATGCTATTGTGTTTTGATTTTTTTCCTGTTCGCGAGTTGGGGAATGTTTTTTGCGAGGTCGTAATGAGTGTTAACATGTCTCGGATGATATTCGCAGTGCGCGGTAAAGTTTGCGAGGGTCGCAGTTGGTGTGTTGTGTTGTTTGCGTTACAACGTAAAGTTTGCGAGGGTTGCAGTTGCTGGCAAGGAGAACCTTCGGCGCTCCATGCCAGCAGCTGAGGCCCTCGCCCGCAGCCCTCGCTACGCGAGCCTGCAAGCGTGAGCAACGGCTCTGGCTGGCTCGCATGCGCACAACTATATATGTGATCTATGAAGTGCTTATTTGCAGACATTATATGTAAAGTTTATGGCCAAGCAATATCCTATCTATCCCTGTGTGATAGTGTTTGTACTTATGAATGGAAATATATTATATTTGTCTGACTATCTATCTATCTTTGTCTCTCTCTCCCCTCTCTCTTTCTCTCTCTCCCCCTCTCTCTATATCTATCTCCCCCCTCTCTCTCTCTCTGTCCACCCTCTCTCTCACTATCTCTCCCCCTCTCTCTATCTCTCTATTGTCTCTCTCCCCCCCTCTCTATCTACCCTCTCTTTCTCTATCTCTCCCCCCTCTCTCTCTCTCTCCCTCCTCTCACTCTAATGTCTCTCTCTCTCTTCCCGCCTCTTTCTATCTCTCTCCCCTCTCTCTCTCCCCCCTCTCTCTCTCTATCTCTCCCCCCTTCTCTCTATCTCTCCCCCCTCTCTCTATCTCTCCCCCCTCTCTCTATCTCTCCCCCCTCTCTCTATCTCTCCCCCCTCTCTCTACCCCCTCTCTCTATCTCTACCCCCTCTCTCTATCTCTACCCCCTTCTCTCTATCTCTCTCTCCCCCTCTCTTCCCCCCTCTCTCTTTCTCTATCTCCCCCCCCCCCCCTTCTCTCTCTCGCCCCACCCCGCCCTCTCTGAGCCTCACACACCGGTTGATGGTCCCCAGTTTCTTCCTGTAGGTCTTGTATATCTCTTGTATACCTCTGCGGTGCTCAGTAGCGGGGTCCCTGGATGGTTGGGGGTCTCAGGGGCCGCGTACAGGGGATGAGTGAAGAGCCGGTGCAGCTTGGAGCCCCCTGCCCCCCGGGTCCTAGTGCTGGTCGTGTTACCCTTGCCAGAGCTGCGGCCACAGGTGGAAGTAAATATCCACGGCCAGGAGCGCAGAGAGGACGGACAGCAGGAGCAGCCGGTCCCGGCGGAGGATCCACATGATGTCCGGGGGAGGCCAGGAGCAGCCGGTCCCGGCGGAGGATCCACATGATGTCCGGGGGAGGCAGGAGAGAGGGGCAGGACCAGGGGCAGAGGGGAGTATAGGAAGGGTTTGCGAGCCGCTCCTTGCCAGCAACCGAGGCCCTCGCTATGGGAGGGCCGCTGGCTCACTACGCGAGCCCGCAAGCGTGAGCAACGACTCTGGCTAGCTCGCATGCTCACAACTATATATGTGATTACCTTAAGCACTTTGTATATATTTGTTTGAATTTCTATAAACTCAGATAAAAAGAAAACTAAAAGTTTATAAGGTTACTTTGGATGGTGTCTAAACTACAAACAACAGTCATTCAAAACCAGTGCTCTTATTTAAAGTTTGATTATTCAATTTCCTTAAACAATTAGCTAATTAGAAGTGACAAGGAAGATGGCAGCAAAACACAGTTTAGATTACAAGAGCTTAATGTTAGGATCAGTAAAAGTCAATTCATTATGAACATTAATAATCGTCTAACTTTGTATTTATTTTCATTAATTTATTTTAATTCATATCTTGCTTGTCATGGCTGACTTCAATTACTGTATATACTCGAGTATAAGCCAATCTGAGTATAAGCCGAGGCACCTATTTTAGCACAAAATACTGGGTAAAATGAGCGACTCGAGTATAAGCCGAGGGTGGGAAATGTGCTGCCCCCTGTGTCCCTCTTGTGCCCTGTGTCCCCCTCTTGTGTGCCCTTTTCTTGTGTCCCCCCTCTTTCTCCTGTGTCTCTTCTCCCCTCTCCCTCCCCTGTGTCTCTTCACCCCTCTCCCTCCCCTGTGTCTCTTCACCCCTCTCTCTTCCCTGTGTCTCTTCACCCCTCTCCCTTCCTTGTGTCTCTTACCGCCCATCCTCATTCTCAACCCCCCATCCTCAACCCCCTCCTCAACCTCAACCTCCCTCCTCATCCTCAACCCCCTCCTCATCCTCCCTCCTCAACCCCCCCATCCTCAACCCCATCCTCATCCTCAACTCCCCTCCTCATCCTCAACCCCAGCAGGTTTTCTATGAAAATTAAAGCACTGTGCAATCAACTTGATGCTCCAAAATATAATACCTTAAAATTTAACACAACTGAAAAATATATTATGATTAAAACATGCGTAACAATGCATAATATATATACTGTCCCGTGGAAAACTTATAGGAATGGGTTATACATTGGCTGAGAATAAATGTTAGAATCTCTCTCCCACAGTTTTACAATATAACAAACAGGTTTTGTGTTGAACTGTGCTTCTCTACAAGATACCTGGCCCAGACGGAGTACTCTACTGTTATTATGACAATCCAACGAGCTTATGGCGCATATAACATCCTACGTGCCAACTCACACTCTGTCCTCCTGGCACACTCATTATGAGGTCATTGAGAACATAAGTCAACAGTGTAGACCGTTATGTAGTAATAATGTCACATTTCATGAATGTCACTGATGAATGAGCCATTTTCTTTTGTTCCTTTACTAATCTCATCCAATTTTACTGTTCATATTTGATGTTGATAATCAGTAAAACAACAGAAGTGTCACAGTAGCGTTCAATTGCACGAGGTCTGCCAATTATGCAAGATGTCACACGTTGTGGACATATGTCTCTGTAGGAATTACGATCAATAGGCAAATGTCAAACTGCGATTACCAGACCTTTGTAGTTTTTTTTACCTTGGTTAGCCTGGAAATTGCTATGTATTTTCTTTGAAAGACTAACATTTACCCAGGAAAAGACTGCTAGCATTAATCCAATATTTGTACCGAGGGAGAAAATGAAAGCATGAATTATTCTATATGGCATCTAATGTTTCTAACCAGATCCATCTACAAACTAACATAAAAAGACATTTCCACTGAGATCCTGCAGGTATTGTAATAAAATTATGCAAATTGTGCAGGAGAAAAGACACGGGTTTCTTTGGGAGACAAATATGTATCCGAGAACAAATCTTCACTTGAGATTCAGATGGAGTTGCACTGTATAGAGGGCAGGGGTTTAGTTCAAGAGGCTGCTGCAGATTACAGAGGGCTGAGGATGTTATTCAGTTTACTAACTGGAGAAGGCTCTGAAAATCCCAATAATATTGTATGTATGGGTATTGGTAGACGTTATTAAGGGAGCATGGGGTTGTCTTTTTCTTTGCTGCATCTAAAAGTGGGTATTTGTATATGTATAACAATGATTTATTTTCTCAAATGATGTTCTCTAGCACGGATTCAAATGTATAACTGCCCTTAGGGCTTGCCACTTTTAGCCAATGGGCAGTAATATGAACGAGTCTGCTTGTGATGCCAACTTACTACAGTATGCTCTGTGCATTTCCTGACTGTTTCGACGAATATTAATTTCCTTAATATATTTTCATAGAAAAAAAAACAAATTTAATTTATATTTAAAATTATTTATTTACTCATAGCCTTGTATACAGACATGATCTTCTTACCTTGCACCACTGGTCTCCACTCTTCCCAAAGTAAGAGGCGGATTCCGCTGAATTATATGAAAAAAGTGAGTTTTTCAGTGATTCGCTTGTAGATCACTGGAAAGATAAAAACACAAACAATATCAAGTTATGTACAGTAATACAAATAATAAATGAATTAATAACAGTAATTAGAAACAAGTAATTGTTTTGTGGTCTCATTGGACTAGAATCAGATCCTTTCCTCCCCTGCCACCTAAATGCTCAACTCATTTAACAACCTTCCTTTTGTTTAATATGTGTACCGTTTGTTGTATGGGACTGAAAAAAAACTAAATTAGGCTTGATACATTATATTTTACACACAGTAACCCACGTTTGCTAAGTGAAATAACATTCAATAACTTTCTGAAAATGAATTAATATTACAATAGTAAAATACTTTATTTTGGAAAGTGAACACCCAACTTACAGTTGCAAAGGTACAATCCAATTATCTTACAGATCATACAACAAACTAATTGGCTCCCACTTGTGGTGATTTCGATTAATATAAAAGCAATATAAGAAAAATAAAAGCAATATAAGAAGAATAAAAGCAACTATGTATAGATGATTCTCCAGCTTGGAAGTGAATGTCAAAGCAGGGAATCCAATATGGTTGGAAATGTGCTTTCAAACTAATTTCGAGAAACTTTTTGGAAAGGCAAGAGTCTGGAGATGGTTATAAAAATATGTTAAAGGCTGTAAATATCCCATGGAGCACAGTCAAGACCATTAAAATGAGGGGGAAGGTGTATGGCACCACTCATACTTTGTCTAGATCAGGCTGTTCCTCCAAACTTGAAGACCATACAAGAAAGAAACTAATCAGAGAGGCTACCACAAGGACAATGGCCTTTTCGGGAAACACTGGTCTTTGCTGGCATATGACAACAATATCACAACTCTCCACAAATATGCCCTGCATGGGAGACTGGCAAGAAAAAATCTGCAGTCAATTCAAGTCTCATTTATGTTTTGCTAAAAAACTGCTTTAAATATTCTGTAGTCAAGTGGCAAAAAGTGCTGTGACAAAATCTAAATGTTTTTTGCCGAAATGTGAAAGGGTGCATCTGGCAAAACCCCAATAAACCTTACTATTTAAAGAACATTAATCCTGCAGTAAAGCACAATGGTGACAGCATCATGTTGTAAGAGTCTTTCTCTTCATATGGGACTAGGACACTTGTCACGACAGAAGGGGCGATGGATGCTACAAAATAAAGACATATCTATGTGTAAAATCTGCAACCCTCAGCCAGGAAGTTGTCAGTGGGAAGATGGTTAACCTTTCAATATGACCATATCCCAAAGTTCTCCACCAAAGCAACAGCAGGAAGGTGAATGACCTTGAGTGGCTCCAGCAGAGCCCTAAAGTAAATCTCATCAAAAATCTTTGGAAAGACTTGAAGAGCGCAGGGTTTCAAGAGTAATCTCCCAGTTTGACAGACCTTGAACAGTTATTTAAGAAGCAATGGGCAAATATTGCTCTCTCTATGTGTCCAATGTTGGAAGAGATGTAGCCAAACAGACTCATGACTGTAAGCCTAGTAAAAGGTGCTACCACCTAGTATTAACTCTGGGGGGGGGGGGGGGGGGGTTGTCTCACAGTAATTCTACTCTGTGTTCTATTTTTCCACTTGGATGTTGCAAAGTACAATATAAAAATTAAACTAATTTATTTTTAAGGGTTTTAGGGCATCAAAAGGAGAACATCTGAATGGTGGTGATGACTCTTTCTATCTACTGTAAAGTGGATGCTGGCATGTGAAATGAGTGCAATTGTTTGATAACTGAAGCACTCTATGGCCCTGCTTTTTTGGGGTTTGGGATGTATATTGACCTTTTCCAGTTCACTGGCTACTGCTGAATTTTCAGGATTTGCTGGCATAATGCACGGTACTCTTTTGGGCATTATTGTGTAGAATATTTGACAGTTCAACTGGGATTCCATCAACTCCTGCAGCCTTGCAAGGCTTTTTAGGACCCATCTCACTTTACTCTCCAAGAAGTCTGGCTCCAGCTCATTGGACAAGCTATGTTATGAACATCCCTGTGTAGATCTTTTGTGTATTCCTGCCACTTCTTCTTTATCTGATCTGCTTCATGTTTGTCTTTTATCATGTCCACTTTGGCATGAAAGTTTTCTTTGAGATCCCTAATTTTCTTGGAGAGAGCTCTTGACTTTGCCATTCTGTTGTCTTCTTCTGTCTCTTTACATTGCCCATGCTATTTTTAGGATGTTGGATCACAGTAGTAGTCCTGGTGGTTATTTGATCTGGTTGTTGGTGATGTGGTTCATAGTTCTATTGTTCTAGGTCCCTATGCTGAATTGCTCTTTGCAGCAGTGGACTTTCTTTTCCCTTCCAGACACATCTGCAGCAGGTAGTCCTCTGGACACACCAAGTAATGTCGTAAGTACTTTCTAACCTGAGGGTCTCATTTTCCGGTGGCATATCTATATGTCTTTGGTTTTGCTTATCCATAAGGTTTTCTGGCAAAGACAATGGAGTGGGTTGCCAGTCACTTCTTTAGATGACTGTGATTTGTCCCACTCTGCTATGATCTGCCCATCTCAGGTGAACCTACAAGGTATAGCTCAGATGTTCATTGAGGTACACAAGCCCCTTCACGGTGACAAAGTAGCAATCCAAAAGGGGAAATAATAGTATAGCATATGCTTAAGGGTCACTCCTTTTTTCAAACTTGAAAAAGTACTAGTTTACAGACGGAGTTGTAGATAAGTAAAACGATCTTACAGTTTAGGTGGTAGGGTCCAACACAGCTAAGATATTTAGGCATGCTTGGCAAAAGCATGAGGCTATCCAGAGACTTAATTTAGCCAAAAGTTTAGGTAGACAGAATGCGCAGAATTTTTTTTGGCCCTTATCTGAGGTCAAAACAATGATTATATGTTTCTATCTAACTCCATGAAGTATGATATAAAATGCAATAAAGTAATTATATGTCCTTTAACTTTACCACAGAATACAAAGCTTGACTCTGCGTGCACCTTAACTGGCATTGTGTTATAAAATCCATACAGATTTACAACTTGCGATTCGGCCAATTAAATAGGGCTCTATATAAGTACATAGCATATTTTTTTACAGAAGCTTTTAGTTAGTGAAGACCTTGCTTTTGGATAGAAGTTCCCTAACTAAAAACTTCTGTAAAAAAATATGCTTTGTGCTTATATAGAGCCCTGTTCAATTGCCTAAATCCCAATTTAATAAGGCTGTCAATAAGGAAACTATTCTGACTAATACAAGGTGGCATTTATCATTTAGCAATAAAAACATTTTGATAAGAAAACAGAACATTATCAGTAATAAAAGTTGTTAATGACATATCCGTTTAGGTTAGGTCAGATACTTTACAACACTGTACCAATAATTATAGAAGCTGATACTGATAGAAGGTGAAATGGGATGCAAAAAAATAGGTTACACAGACAATCTCACTAAGAAAAGTCAAATTTTATTAAAGCAAAGTGAATGGACTATAGCAAACTAAAGCCTGTTAAAGCATTACAGGCCATTTAAAGGGACATAAAAGTCACCTGCTGTGAGCAATCAGGGACATGCTAGAAAATAATTAGCAAAAATAGTTTTTTTTGTTTTTTTTAATTGATCAAACACTGACTTAGATATTACCATTTTTAGTTATTGTTCTATAGCCCCTGAAGCCCTCCAACAAGAAGCTGCACATATAATGAGGTTTAAGTCGTGCTACTGCATGGTGCAATTCATGACATTGTCAGACAATATGTTGTTGTTCATTACATCAGTCGTAACCGACTCTCGGTGACCATATTGATGCAGCACACCAGACACATCTGTCTTTGTTTCGGGTTGTGCTTATCCATATGGTTTTCATGGTAAAGATACTGGAGTGGGTTGACACTTCTTTCTCCAGTGGACCACAATTTTTCTGACAAGGTAACGCTCACAGCTTCACTGACGTACACAATCCCCTTCACCTACACGGTAGTGATCCAGAAGGATTGTCCATTCAGACAATATAGGGAGGATAAAAACTCTGAAACCACACTTACTAAATGCATATACATATTTTTTCCACCATCTATCTAATGGTGCAGAGCATATCATTTTAATTTAGTCATATACTTCTACCATGTATATAACATATTTGCATTCAAGGTATGCTCAGCTTCCTTATACAGTATACACATCAGAAATCACTTTGTCAGCCCTTGTAGAACCACAGAAATAATATCCTGGTTCACGGCTGACGGGTTATGAAACATAAAAAGTAACCGATGCAATAAGAGTAGAAAAACGATTGGAAAGTTTGTCACTCATGTTTCAAGTTGGTTATAGAAGATGTCAGTACAAGAACAAGCTGTTATACAGGCCTGTGCAACAGAAGCAAAAAGCAATTATAGCCTATAATTGCTCCATGATTTATAAATTGAGGATTCCTGACAAAGGTTAATACTTTTTCACCAGGGCCGTTATAGATTTGGTTATTGGAGCTTACCTTTCTGATAAGGCGTAGCTCATGTCTGACCTACTATCTGGCTGTCCTTCACCTGTATAGGTTAAATGAATTAAGAGAACTGCAACACTAACCTTCTGCTTGTGAGAACGGCTTAGATCTCGTCTGTCATTTCATATTATCATGCATTACAAGTGCATTGCCATTTAAAGGGCATTGCAAAGCAACCTACTTCTGTTACCATATGGTCTTAATTACTACTGGGATGTTGCCCGTGTTATGTCCATTTGCCTTGTTCTTTCTAATGAACAAAGCAGCAGATTTCCAGAGCTACAGGTTTCGGTATCATCACATAATTAATTTGTGAGGTGCTCCTGAACCAAACTCTAATATGTTTCTTTTTGGAGGACAACTTTGTAGATGTTAACCATTTAGGTGTGGCACAGCTTGGCTACTATATCATACCAGAGACCTCATTGTGTTATTATTGATCTCTGAGAATATAATGGTAACTTCTAAAATTAATGGTAACTTTAAAAAAATCTAAAGTAGATAAAGGTGAAACTTTTTTGGTATTTCTGTCAATAACAAAAACAATTTTTTTTTTTACCATAACCAAAATGGTTTTACAAACATTAAAAAGTAAAACCGATTCATATGTATTTAGATATCCAACAATTTGGCCAAATTTATCAAATAGAGAAAATTACCATCACCATCAGCTAGAGGGTGGGAAATCATGTGGAAAATGCTTTTAAATTATACAAATTGATCAGGGATTCATTTAGTTATTGTCACATTAGTTTTGCCCTTGAAACCCTCCTATAAGAATCAGCATCACATATAATAGTTGTAATTGCGAGTTTGTCAGTAACACTATGTTAAAAGTTACAGGCTTGCGGAGGCACGCAATGAGCGCCAAAGGCTCGCCATGAGGGCTGGAATCGCTCATGGCAAGGGCCGCGATGAGCGCCGAAGTTTGTCACTCATCGCGAGGCACGCAAAGCTTGGAAAAAGTCAAGACTTTGAAAAAGTTACAGATTTAACGGCCGCCATTTTTGTCAAGCCCTTAACTCGGAAGTGGGTATTTGGACCTAGGTCCTTCTGCACGACCGACTAAATTCCCTCCACTTCATATGTTTATTGTTGATGTTATTTATCAAGTGGGGATTTACTTGAACACGGTTTGATAAATTCCTCCTATAGCTATATATATTTCTGTAAAATGTTGAGTGAATGACTTGTGAAAAGGCCTTAAATTCCAACATGCAGCCAGTACAGATTTATGCCCAAGAACTGAGCTATGATGCCATGCTCCCTGCCTTAAACAACTATACCAATGTATGACCCATTGGTTAGAAGAAAGAGCATGTGCTGATGTATGCAATTTAATGTGCCCGCTCTCTCTAGTTTCTGCTAATTTGTGCTATTACAGAGGAGAAGTCTCCTGAAGCATAACAGGCTTATCTGTCCCCACTGCAAGATTCGACAAACTCAAACGCCAGCTCGGCATTGTGACTAAAAATATTAGCCTGGCACCTAGCAATTTCCCCTTACTTCTATGTGAAAACTAGTTAATTACATGTAGTTCTAACCTATACACAAGGTTTCCAGGCAAGTACCAAGTTAACCCTGGGCGACCAGTTTGTGAGCAGGAGATGGCAGCTGAAAACCTCCCTTTTGATGTTGAGGTATAGTTGCTTTATAAAAATAAAGACGTTAAGCTGCTGCTTACTGCACCTAACCACTCCATCCATATCTAGGTTACATGCAGGAGGTGATCCTGAAACATAGTCAAGTGATACCAAAACTGAGGAGCTAACAACATAAAGGACCACTGCAAAAGCATACAGTAGCATTAGTACACTGCTTGTAGAACAATGAGCATTCAATATATTGGGAGAAAGAATGTGCAAATGTACTATTCAGTTAAATGTGCAAATGTACTATTCAGTTAAATGTGCAAATGTACTATTCAGTTAAATGTGCAAATGTACTATTCAGTTAAATGTGCAAATGTACTATTCAGTTGAAGTATTTGGCTGTTTGTGCCTCACTCTGTATACAGTTGGCCAAGTGCGCAGTTGACTACCTCTACTATGTCTTCTCACCCATTCTCTCCTCACTTCTCTGTTCTTTACCTCTCTCTTATATCCAATCCCTTCACTTTCCTTCCTAACTCTTCTCACCTCCAACTTCTTTTCTTTCTCTTCTTCCAACTCCCACTTTTAGCATACCTTCCCTACTATTCCTTCCCTTAGACATCCTCTTAAGAATTTCTATATCTCATGTTTTCACACCTGCCTCTTTGCATGCCATTGACTTTATTCAACCTAACTTGCTTCTCTCTTTCCTACCTATTCATTTAATATTTTCTTCTTTAACCTACTTGTTCTCTCCCAATTCTCTCTCATGTACCTTTTTTTTAATCACTCAATCTTTCCAATCATCTCTCTCAGACTGCACAGATTTCAATCCGTGCGTTCTGATTGGTTAGGCTTTTAAATAATCAGATATGGAGCAGGGGTAATTCAAATACTTGATTCTGATTGACTGAAATATGATTAACACATATTTCAGTCAACTGGAATCAGCAAAAACAAAAGATGCAGTTAAAAAAAATGAGTTGGCGTGGGAGCTCCTCAGTTTTTTAGGCAAAGGCCCATTTCCACAGGCCAAAGATGAAAAACAAAGGCTTCAAATCAAGAAAAGAAAAAAAAGGATGGATTCTTCAATCAACATGGAAGTGCCGCTTATTCATGGCTGAAGAAAGAGGAACCTTTGCATCTATGATCATCACTGGAGTTCGTCCAGTGTATTTAGTGTTAGGGACTATGTGGGCCTTTATGGATATCCATTGGGAAGGGGAGGAATGACCAATATGGACTCATGTGGTGGTAGGAAGAATGCCACGGTGGTCCATGGTTATACTTAAGATTACCATGAGGGCCCCTGACAATGGGTTAATATTTGGTGCAAAGAGGGTCCATAAGTACCATAATGGATATACTGTAGTTGGGAGCAACCCAGCTCATAGCGTTGGTGAGTATTAAGGGGCAATCCCAGGGGACATCCAGCTCATAATTTTTTTTTTAGTTATCTAACCCCTTCCCTGATATGGAAAGGGGTTAATATAGATATATATGAATAAGGGAAGATTGCTAGAGTTAAGTTAGAGGATACCATTCTGTAGCGTTGCTATGGAGACCACGGAGAGTCAGCCTTACATAATTCTTAAGGTAGCAATGGAATGGAGGCCCTATTTCTTAACCATAATCTTTTGTGAGGTGGGAAATCTGGCTTACCCTCTTTCACTTAGGTAGAGAGTCCTAATAAAAGAAATAAACAATATCATGTGGGGACATATATAGATAGTTACTAGATGGATGACTTCTGAAGTATTGCAGTTTACTAAAGTTCCTTAGAAGATGGCAAGATCTGTGAGAATCGGAGCTCACTTGTATTTTTCCTTATTCATGATGATTTTTCCTAAGCTATTTTCCCAACATGCAATTAAATATAGATTTTATTTACATCAGCATGCTCTGTAAATCTGTCAATATATTGAAATAAAAGCAACTAATGTTTGAAGTGAAAGCAGTTAATAGAGAATACATTGCTCTTAAAGAAGCAGTCGGCAAGTATGTGCTGTGCTGCTTTTGGTTGCATCTCTAAATGCACTGCAACCCAAACTCTTTAAAACAACACTTCAGCCTATAGCAAACACATGCAGTGCATCTAAAGATTCAACCTAAAGCAGCACAGCTTGATGATCGACCCCTCACAACTTAAAATGCTAAAAGAGGTTCAGGAGGAGATAAATGAAATGAAAAAAATCTGCCTTGTCTTCAAACATGTTTGTAATTTTCTAATCCTACAAATACTTAGCAAAAAAACATAATTTAATCATTATGGAACCCTTTAATCTACAGGTTCTGCAGTTACAACATTGTTCTGCATACATCTTCTGAATAGTCAGAAAATAACATATGTCCAGGAAACAAAACCTGATATGTTTTATACTCTGCCTATGCGATTGGATGATTAAACCTTGCAATTTTCAATGCTATTTCAGTTTCCCCACTCATTAATTCCATCAGTGTTTCATCTCACAATAGCATATTCTGAACATGTCTCTCCAGGCAGGAGACTTATTTTAGCAGAATATAAATTAGGAATCAATAAGCTTCTGTCGGAGGTTTATCTAAGGTGATTTTATAGTACAAGAACCTATAATTGCTTGCAGAAGTAACTTTTACTGCCGCTGCGCACTTTAGGTTATCAACAGGAAGAAAGGTAAACAAATGTTTAACAACGACAAGCCTTTGAGGAGAAACACATTTTAACAGACATTTTAACAGACTAGCTGTTTTCTTTTATCCGTTTGAGATTTCAGCACATTTTCCAGTGGAAAATTACAATTAATTTACTTGTTGAATAAGGGTTTAAAGGGTCAAAGTAGTTCCAAATGTTCTACCATTTGTATTCATAACAGCACCATGGATTGTACAATGTGGTTACTTGCAAGTAATTTAAAATTATATTAAGTTAAGAAAATGAACATTCAAGCAAAATAGAAATAAAATTACTTTGATGGACTATTTCCTTTCAAAAGAACATTGTATGCTATTTTAAAGATCTTGTATTGATAATGGGTAAAATCTTCTTTCTTTTTTTTTTAAGTAAGGTACCTATTATATTTAAACAAGTAATTTGCCCACCATAAATGACAATATCATAAAATGTTATCCTAAATTGTCTGTGCTGTCTCTGTCCCGGTTCTCTCTCTGCATCCTGTCTCTCTCTGCGTCCCGTCTCTCTCTCTGTCCTGTCTCTAACGCTACCAAAAATCATGAGCCTGCTCAAAAAACACCCTGCAGGTGTGACAGACAAACCGGTAATTGTATATGTGTGTTTGTCATGACCCAGAGATGAGGGGCACCTGCACCTCCTGCTTTCTGCTGCCGGAATCCCTCTAGGTTGTGGATTTGGGGTTAATTCTTAGTGCCATGTCTGCATAGTGACCCCAGGCACGACCTGTCCTCAGGATACAGGAATAGACCCTTAGGATAGGACCAGCAAGGACATCACTATATTCACATCACAGCTTAATAAAATAATAAAAGGTCTTTCCATTTGAAGGGCAGAATTAAATATACACAATGTTTATATGTATACAAAATAGAGAGAGACCTTTATTAGTGGCTCTTAGCCACTCCCCAAGCTCTATTTTTCCCACCTCCATCAAGGATAAAAAGAGTCTCTAATGACCCCCGGCACATACAGTAGGAATTATTTCATTTCCTTTCCTTCTGTACTGGGCAGGGAGCATCTGCTAATCACCTTTCCCTCCTGGCTCTGTCACCTTTCTCTAAATTGTTAGGCCTTTTGATCTCCAGCTACCTAGGAAGAAATAATTGATGTGTCATGTTAGTCTCTCTTCTGGCACGGAGGGATGCTAAATTGCCAGTGGTGATATTATGCATCTCCCCCCTACCATCCTGTATAGGGCCAACCCTATCTGCTGGAAACACACAATCAGGTAACCCCATAACTGGACCCTTCTTTCCCCAGAGACTCCAGTAATACACTTTATTAAACTCAAACTAGACGGAAGGAAAATGCAGCATTTAGGTACAAAACATGCCTGGGTACCACCTTCACATCAATAAATTTACAC
The DNA here is from genome assembly GCA_027410445.1 of Discoglossus pictus. NCBI lineage: Eukaryota > Metazoa > Chordata > Amphibia > Anura > Alytidae > Discoglossus > Discoglossus pictus. Next base: position 58,249,409 of record CM050167.1, read on the forward strand.
AATAATACAATAGTTCCTGTCTGTTAGGGCCACCCACACATTATAACTATGATTAACCCCAAAAGTCTCGGCATGATACCATTGTTCTCTAATAAAACCTCATATGTAAACATATCTTCCTTCGACAAAGAGATTAATAGTGAATAACATATTGTGAAGTTCTGTAAATAAATTTAAAGTAAAGTAAATTAGATTTCCACTTTAACTAAGGATTCTGGGTAGTGAGATGCACATAATGCTCAAAAATGTGCATGTCACTACCCAGAATCCTTGGTGACGGTGGAAATACTGCTTACTAAGAAGTTATGTGGGTTAAGAAAGACCTCTTGGCCGGTGTGAGCCATGTAATTGTACTCAGAATGATAATTTATTACCTTTCTTAGACCTACAGTGGAGGGTTTTTTAATCACTTTTCCACTCGCCATAACATATAAAATCTCCACTTTCACAAGTGTAAGGCCCCATAGGATAACCCTCCCAATAAAGCAACAGACAAACCAGCAGTACAAGAATTCTCTGACAGAATCAGTCAGCTCAAAATAAGTAAATATTCTCTGCTTTCATGTTCCTGTCTTGCATAACTGTTATTGTATTTTTTTATTACATGCGGCACAAGCATGTGAAGATTTTAACAAACTACAGTAGTCCTTTAAGGACCACTGAAGTCCAATATTTATAGTAGTAGCCATCAATAGGTAGATCTGTGTCTAAACCAAGACAAATTACCCATTTGATCTGTACCCCAACTGCATACTCATACAGATATTTAGATATCTTGTTAATGAGAGATCAATATTATTACTAATTACTGATTACCCTACTCTAAGACGATTGACTTCAGAATAAATTGTTTGCAAAATAAGTCATGTTTACAACTCAAGGACCATGTACAGTCGTTTTTGCTTTCTTTTCAGGAGTTACACTGAACACAATGGATCCAGAGCTCCAGGTGTAACCAAAAAGTATTGGACAATGTATCTTCAAATAGATGTTAACAATTTAGAAACAATTCAAAGTAGGGCAATTAAAATGGTGCTAGTTCTAAAAGACATAACTTATAAGGAAAGACTTCATGCCCCGAATATGTATCACTTAAAGGACAGAAAGTTGATGAACGATATAATAGAAACCTTCAAACATATCTAAGTATTTTAAAAAAATTCAGAAAGGAAGTATCTTTCATTAAAAGAGGAATGCAAGAACAAGAGGTCATGAGTTGAAGTAGGAAAGTAGAAAATGTAGGGATAATGTGTAATGTGCTAATTTAGAGAAAAAGTAATAGATAATTGGAACAACTTTCAAGTGCAAGTGGCAATGTCAAACATAGTTATGCAATTTCAAGAATGACTGAGATAATTAAACTTCAAGATACATTTTTGCTTGAGGCAAACATTTTAGTTAAGTAGAATTGGCCTTTTAGTTATTATTGTTAGGTCGTTTAGTAGCTTCCAACTCTCTGTGACCCTATAGACCGCAGCATGCCAGTACATCTTGCGTCTGGTTGTGCTCATCCAGGTTTTCATGGCAAAGATACTGGAATGATTTGCCAGTTCTCCAGTGGACCACAATTTGTCTGACCTCTCTGCTATGACCTGCCCATCTTGGGTGACCCTACATGGTATAGCTCACAGCTTCATTGAGGTATACAAGCCCCTTTACCACAACAAGGCAGCCATCCAGAAGGATTTAAGCTATTATTTTCCAACAAATATATGTTTCCATGCTTATTCTTTTTATTCACCTAAATTAGATGCGAGGAGGGACCTTTTTAAGGCAGATATAATCTCTAATCGGTTCTACTGAAAGGCTACATCCAGAGGAGGATCTACGATGGTGCAAGGTACCGAGGCCCTGCACTAGGGGGAAGGCGGGGTGTTTAGTGTTGTTCCTGGCCAACCCTCCATTGCCCTCCCACAGCCCCCATCTTGCAGCCACTTGAAGGTTCCTGCAACCCTCCTGCGAACCCCTGCAGCCCCCACGGTAGTGTAGCCTATGTCTGCAAGAGCCCATTTGCATCCTTTAACTGCAAATGCCAATCTGCAGCCTGTGCCGGTGAAAACTAATGTACAGCCCGCCACCCAATTGCGGCCACCTACTTCTGGAGAGGGCCCAATACTGTTTTTGCTCCGGAGCACCCCATGCACTAACTCCGCCATTGGCTACCACAGTGTTTTGGAACTTACAATAAAACTGAACTGAACTGCAACTGATAATAGGATTGCCTTTCCAGGTGACAATTTAAATTAAAAAATACATACGAGTTATTAAATCAAAATTTGTATTTATATGTTTTATTAAATTATTTATTCAATATTTTAAAATTTTGAAAAATAACTAATATCCAATCCAATCTGCCTTTAATACACAGATACCCAATTCACCTTTCCCCAGTAACGCTTGCTGTACTAAAACATACAAAATATTCAAATGCGAGCCTATAACGATCCTCATGTCTCTAATTTATTTGAACAGCACCAATACACTTTTCAACAAGACAAAAGATATTAATATACATAATTAAAAGTCTAGCACGTAGAGTTACAATGAGAGTATGGGAATCCAAACTCAGTGCAGAGAGTGGCCTACTGGGAAGTAAAAATAAACTTGAGTGGGTGCGACAAGTATTTAGATTATAAGCTATTTGAAAAATAATTGAGCTGTGCATGATGTGAAAGGAGGGAGTGAAGAATCAATTCAATTGCCCAAGGCTGAAACAAAAGAAGACGAGACTTAAAGATATTCTCTCCTTAGGTGGCCTTGATAGGACGCAATTAGTAAAGAAAACAACTTACTTGTCTCACTCTTACATAAAATAGATAAACTTTTCTCACCACCTAAAAAAAAATAAGAATCTTGGAGAAACACTGTGATATATATGTGTTCTTGATTTATACATTAAAGGGATATGACATTCCCAAATTTTCTATAATGCATTTAATAAACTATGTTTTATCTTAGGTGGTCGAGTTGGTCATGCTGGGTCCAAATCAGCACTTCTGCCTTGTGTTTCCGGCTCTCCGTGACCTCATGGACATTAGCACACCAGGACATCTTTATGCTGATCAACTTGGTATTCATGGCAGATATACTGGAGTGGGTTGCCAGTTCCTTCTCCAGTTAGCCACAGCATACAGCTCCTGGTAATCCGAGGCGGTCTCCCATCCCAGTACTGACCAGGCCCAACCCTGCTTGGCTTCAGGGTGGTCTGACCTCTTGGTTCCCTGACTTGGAATCGATCCCAGGTCGCAGTGGTGAAAGCACCAAATCCTAATCACTGGACCACCAGTGAACTCTACTTCTATCTTTATTCCAAATGTTCACTACTTCATTAAATTTTAATCTTTTTCTTTATTGAAACTTCCAAATCCTGAAATAAATGTTCAGTTAAAGGAAAGTTGATATAAAAAGGACCATTGAAAATGTTTCTTAATAATAGGAAAATATTTTTAAAAAGTTAAAAATGTAAAATGTTTTCTCATAATATAATTAGTCACCTGTGAGTGACCTTGGACGCAGATAAGTGTTGTGGCATTGAATGGAAGTGCAATTTCCGGTAGGATAATAAAATTATGAATTTTCCCCAAAATGTTTCCATGCTCATGGATTGTGTAGCTGCTCTATTTTTTAAAATGTTGTCTATATTCCACCAACATGACTTTTCCCCCAAACTAAATTGGTGCTTTAAAATAAAATTCTAGTAGCTATGCATGTGATTACTTTTTAGTATATATCAATGCTATTGTAGCTATTAATGCGTTTGTTTGATTGTTGTTGGTACTACATACTGGCCAAGTCCATCCATTAGCACAGCTAAACTTGGGATAATCTGAAATATAACTTTTCACACAAATATATATATAAGATGAATAATTAGAGTTCCTGTGTTTGAAAAAAAGCCTGTAATTCCTGTGTTTGATTTGGGAAATCCTATATCAGTGTTGCTCCAGACTTGAGAAAGAGAGGAAGGTCTTGACAGCTAGTCTTATAGTTATGAATATGTTTGGCCAATAAAAAAGGTATCACAATATACGGCAATACTCTGATTATTCATCTGGATTACTGGACACTCACAGCTACCTCACTCTTTATTATATAAATTGCCCAAAATGATGGTATAATTTTAAATTTTTCTCCACCTCCCCCTTCCTATGTCTCCCCCCTTCCCTCCCCTGTGTCTTTTCCCCCCACCTTTCTCCTCCCCTGTGTGTCTTCCTCCCCCTCTCCCCCGTGGCTACCTCTCCCCTCCCCCTTGTTTACCTCTCCCCTCCCTCTCTCCCCTGTGTCTTACTCCACCCTCCCTCTCTCCCCTGTCTTCCTCCACCCTTTCCCTCTCCCCTTGTGTCTTCCTCCACCCTCCCCCTCTCCCCTTGTGTCTTCCTCCACCCTCCCCCTCTCCCCTTGTGTCTTCCTCCACCCTCCCCCTCTCCCCTTGTGTCTTCCTCCACCCTCCCCCCTTGTGTCTTCCTCCCACTCCCCCTTTCCCCTTGTGTCTTCCTCGCCCTCTCCCCTTGTGTCTACCTCTCCCCTCTCCCCTGTGTCTTCCTCCACTCTCCCCCTCTCCCCTGTGTCTTCCTCCCCCTCCCCCCTGTGTCTTCCTCTCCCCTCCCCCCTGTTTCTTCCTCTCCCCTCCCCCTTGTGTCTTCCTCCCCCTCTCCTCCTGTGTCTTCCTCCCCCTCTCCCCTGTGTCTACCTCCCCTCTCCTGTGTCTTCTTCCCGCTCTCTCCTTTCCGCGTCTTCTTCCCGCTCTCTCCTCCCCTGCGTCTTCTTCCCGCTCTCTCCTCCCCCGCGTCTTCTTCCCGCTCTCTCCTCCCCCGCGTCTTCTTCCCGCTCTCTCCTCCCCCGCGTCTTCTTCCCGCTCTCTCCTCCCCTACGTCTTCTTCCCGCTCTCTCCTCCCCTGCGTCTTCTTCCCCTTCTCCCTTCTTCCCCTCTCTCCTCCCCTGCGTCTTCTTCCCCCTCTCCCTTCTTCCCCTCTCTCCTCCCCTGTGTCTTCTTCCCCTCTCTCCTCCCCGGCGTCTTCTTCCCCCTCTCCCCTCCCCGGCGTCTTCTTCCCCCTCTCCCCGGCGTCTACTTCCCCCTCTCCCCGGCGTCTTCTTCCCCCTCTCCCCGGAGTCTTCTTCCCCCTCTCCCCGGAGTCTTCTTCCCCCTCTCCCCGGAGTCTTCTTCCCCCTCTCCCCGGAGTCTTCTTCCCCCTCTCCCCGGCGTCTTCTTCCCCCTCTCCCCGGCGTCTTCTTCCCCCTCTCCCCGGCGTCTTCCTCTCCCCTCTCCCCGGTGTCTTCCTCTCCCCTCTCACTGCGTCTTCCTCTCCACTCTCCCCTGTGTCTTCCTCCCCGTCACCCTTCCCCCTCTCCTGTGTCTTCCTCTCCCCTCTCCCCTGTGTCTTCCTCCCCACTCCTCCTCTAAAGTTGACGCAAGCTGCGCATTCACGGCTCTGCTATGTGCATGCGATCGCAGCGTCTGTATAGAGCTGAGCATGCGCACAGCTATGTACGGACTGAGGAAGTACTGGTAGGTGTGTACGCTCCCATGGAGTGTTACACACTTACCAGAAATATTATACAGCAAAATCCTGGTTATTCGGCAACTAACCAACTGGCACTGGCATCAATTTCCCATTCTACAGAAACTCCCGCTAAACCGGCATAACCGGCACTATCCGGCAATTCGAGACTGCCAAAAAAAAAATACTAACTTTTTTCTAAATGTTTTTTTCTAGGCCTATATGGCCCTGTTTAGGTGCTAATGCCTTTTTAAAGGCATTTTGAGTTTTTTTTTTTTGGGGGGGGGGGGGGGTTTAAGGGTCATCTAGACCCTCTTTTTCAGGGACTCCCGATTAACCGGCAACTACACTTATCCGTGGGTGCTGGATAACAGGTAGTTTACATAATATATTTTATATCGTTATTTACTGCAAACTTCCAGTTTCTTTAAAGTGCTGTCCTACAGCTTCTCTTTCAGAAGGGTGTGCCCTAGTAAGCTAATGAATTCCCTTAAGTCAAGCCTGAAACTTCATGTGCATTCAAAGTCTCCTCCCACCCATGAAGGAAATCAGAGGAATCAAAGATGGCAGCTTCCACTGCAACATAATTGTATGTAAAAGATAATGAATTGAAGCTTGTATTCTTTTTCAAAAAATAATAAATTTACAGTGGTCCTGGTCCTTTAATCCATATTTTTTAAAATGAACAACAGATGATGTGGACATTTCATGGCCAGTATTTTATTTTCCTGTCATTTATTTAAGATGGAAGAACCCTGTAACAAAATGTTCTATTGTTAGCGCTATTCTGTTGAAAGCGATTTTTTTAGACATCACACTTTTGTATCTGATCTATATCTATCACAGTATGATGTCCATATGTTTTCAAGACTTAGACGCCTGAAAACACACTATTATGGCAGTTTATGAACTAGATTATAGGTTGTGATATCTGCACTGACATAAAAATGACACATTCCATGTGTACAATACTATCAAATAAACATTATTTTTCTTCAACAACTGATATTACAATCTGTAAAAGATTACAAAACTGTTTCAGCCTACTGTTCCCTTAAGCATAATAGACACTAGATAGTTGAGTTAATGTTTGCAATTTCAAAAGTCCTTATCTAAGAATAAGCCTGTACATTTATTTCTACCAAATAAGAAAAGACCACTGTAGAATGAATACACTAAACACAAACATATATATATATATATATATATATACACATATACACACACATATACATGTATATATATATATATCTATATATATATATATATATATATATATATATATATATATATATATATATATATATATATACACACACACATACATACACATATATATACACACACACATACATACACATATATATATATATATATATATATATATATATATATATATATATATATATATATATATATGTACATACATATACACACATACATATATACATACACACTTTGCAGCTAAAAACATAATTACCATAATTATCAAGTAAAAAGACTGGTGATAGCTGTGTGTATGAGAAGGCTGTTAATATTTCTGGAGAGCAAAGCTTACATTTATTGATGCAAGCTTACATGATTCTAAGAATGTGCAGAGGGGGGGGGGGGGGGGGTACATGCCCTTATAAACTAATGAGCTTCCCATTACTGCTATTAAAAGCTCCGACAGATGCAGCACTCCCATTGTGTCTCCTCCCACTTCAGGAAGTGGATCATCAGAAGCCAAAATGGTAGATCTCACAGCAGCATAATTGCATATAAAGGGTAATATATTACATGATGTATTTTATTTTCCATTCTAAAAACATTTTGCCTATTTTCATTTTAGTTCTTCAAAATAGTATATTCTAAATATATGACCACAACACCGCTTTAATGTTGTTAGCTTGTTACATACTTCACAAACTTGATGCTTTTCTTTAACTATAATGATGCTTTAAGGGACATAATGTCAAATTTATAAAAAATGACTCGATAATTCACTATATAGCATAATATAGCCAGTTAGACACAATGGGCCTCATTCTATTAACGGCCGTAGGAGATGAGTGGCCGCAAGGACCGGCCGCAGGCTATTTGTCTATTCTGTTCCTTTGCGGCCGAGGGCTCCGGCAGGCTTGCGGCCGGCGCCCTGTTATCCCTTGTGGCCGCACGCGCAGCAGAAAAGCCTTTGACCTTACACGGCCGCAAGAGTTTCGGCCGCAAGAAAGCCATGGTTGCTATTTAAATGCTATGTAAACCCTCTCGTCATGGCCGTAATTATCTAAAACCGAGCCGCAGCTTACTTGCACCAAAAAGGTCCCGCTAGCACCAATTAAGCACATAATAAAGCCATCCTGCACTTTGATGAGACGATAAAGTGATTGGAGGTGTTAGCATTCATAGCACAACATTCCCCTACACTCAAATCTGAAAATAATTTTTAGTTAAATTCATGTCAAATGTCCGTGGACAAAGTCCCGAGGGCTTGGAGCACCTCAGTCCCGCAAAGGCTGCGGGATTAGCCTCCGTCAAGTCTGTAAATTTGTAAAATAGACCCACGGGTCGTAAAGGGCTTACTTACAAGTCGTAGCATAGAAAAGTCATCCTGTACTTTTATTAGAAGTGAAAGTGATGTTTGGTTTTAGAATTAATAGCTCAACATTCCCCTACTCTCAAATCCGCAAATAAAGATATTTAACTTCATGTTCAATCTCCGTGTTTTATCTATCATGCAAGCCCGCACAGGCTTGAATAAAGAGCTACGGGCTTGAATAAACGAGCTACGGGCTTGATCATTGAAGTCCATGGGACTTGGACGGATTTTAAAATCAAAGTACAATTTGGCGATGTGCAAGCTTGAGAATGTTTTGCTATTAATCCTCATGCCCCCCATTATGTTCCCCATCATTTACAGTGCTTTGCAGTGCTGGATTGAATATATATTGGCTTCTACAATGCTTTGTTTGCAGCCCTCCACCTCCGAACCAGTACGGGTTTTAACAAGGACGAGCCCGCGGGACTACGGGACGGAAAGTAAACCGTAAATGATATATCGGATTTGGGCGATGTGCAAGCTTGAGAGGGTGTTGCTATTAATCCTCATGTCCCCCATTATGATGCCTAGCATTTACGGAGCTTTACAGTGCCATCTTGAATATATATTTGCATTTACAGTTTTCTGACTTTGCGGCCGGAAAACAATATTTATGGGCGCAGGAAAAACGCTTGCGGCCGTTTGCATGATGTGCGGCCGGCCGTAAGGGGTATATCCTTGCGGCGCCGTCCATTTGAATAGCAAGGTAGCAGTAGCGCTACACGGGGCCGGAAAATAGCCTGCAAGGAATCGCAGCTTTGCGGCCATTTTACGTCCGTTAATAGAGTGAGGCCCAATAAGTTTAACTCTTCAGTATCCCAAAATATCAAGGATGCACATACCATAGAGATGACCTTCATCATAGCCTTTGAGGCTGTCCTATGATCAAGAACTTCTGGAATATTATACATCAGTTCTGTCTAAATTCAGTCAAATTAATACTTATCTTGGCACCAGAATGAGCAATATTTGGACAGCATACCAAAACAGGCAAGAAAAGACTATTAAAAGATCAAAAAGCTTTACTTAGCCGTGTATCAACCATCTGGTTCAAGCTCACATTAGACTATTAAATATTTTTCCCATAAATTGGACCAATAGTCTTCTTGCGAAGGTACAACAAAAAGCTTCATTTTTAATATTTGGCTTCCTTTTATGCATCTGCTCTCCCTATATACTAGAAGACGTCTACATCGACAGTTCTGTTATACTACTTGGTATAAATGAGAAATGCTTCATGATAACACTATCAACAAAGGTCCACATAGTTAGAACTATGGTATTCCCAATAGTAATATACAGATGTGGGAGCTTGGAGTGCCTTGGACTGCAAGAAGATCCAATCAATCCATAGTACAGGAAATCAAGCAAAACTGTTCACTGGAAGGTTTGATCATGAGGCTGAAGATCCAATATTTTGTCCATATCATGAGAAGACAGGATTCCCTAGAGAAGACTCTGAGACTGGAAAAGATAGGTACAAGAAGGAGGAGACAACAGAGGCAGAGATTAATAGATGAGGTAATTGAAGCAATAAACATGAGGTTGATGAAGCAGTGGATGACAGATGTTCCTGGTGTGCTGCGGTCCATAAGGTCACAACTAAACAATAACAACAGCAACATACATTTAGTCACTTAAAGGATCCCTGGCCTTCTACCAGTTAACATAGAAAGTACTGGCATCATTTCCTTTGGATTGGTCTACTGGAGGAATACATTTTAGGCATAATGAATTTTCTATTTCTAGAGTACCAGATGTACGATTTAATAAATTATTATAATTTTTTTAAATGGTTTAATTGTCACACAACCTGGACCATTCGTGGAAATCATATATGGTAATGTATTATATTACACACTGCTGCCAATTTGTATTTGTTCGCTTGAATAAAAAAAGAAGATTAAAGATGTGGTAGAAATTGTTGGCCTGGATTATGGCATTTGGGAAAGGAGTCTTGTGACTTTAGAAAGTAATAAAGTTTTTTAGGATCCAAAAGGTTCTCTTAACTCTTTTGGGGTATCAAAGAGATTCCTGTCTAAGTTCGTTTGGGGGAAAAAGCATGAAAAGGGAACGATAAGGACTGTTCTCCGCATTAATGTCTTACTATACAGGAAATTAGTTTCAAATAGACTAATTAGAGCAATGTATAAAGCCAATTAGACAAGTAAATTATTTACAACATGGCTGTACCTAAATTTAGGAGTAATAGTCACTAATTACTAAATGATTCAGGTGAAATAATGCAGAAAATAGCTACAATACTCAATTCATATTAAAAAACAAATCGGCTAAAATGAAATTGAAATTAATGTTCAATTTTACAAACAAATGATTTAAAGAACCAGAGAGGTCCTTGATTTGAAGTATACAGGTGGTCCTCAGGTTAAGGACGAGATCCATTCCTGAGAACGTTCTTAAGTAGGATTTGTATGTCGTTATACCTGTTAAATATTATTATTAATAATAAAAATATTATAATGGCTCATATGTAGTGGTATAAATAATAATAATAATAATATCCCTGTACTGTAACAGTCCTATTCTGGATCGCTACCTTGTAGTGGTGAAGGGGCTTGTGTACCTTCATGAAGCTGTAAGCTATACCATGTAGGGTCACCCAAACTGAGCAGTCATAGCAGAGAGGTCAGACAAAACGTGGTCCGCTGGAGAAGGATCTGGTAACCCACTCCAGTATCTTTGCCATTAAAACCATATGGATAAGCACAACCAAAATCAGAGACATATGTGTCTAGCGTCTGCGTCCATATAGTCATCAAGAGTCAGACACGACTGAAGGGCTAAACAACAACAACTGTAATAATAACTTACAGAAACAAATGTGCTTTTTCTTTTAATTCAAACAAACAAAAAAAATCTAGCAAAAAGCCTTGGCAGCCCGTTCTTAAGTCGAGTCGTTTGTAACCCGGGGACCTCCTGTACTTGTTCCAAGGCCCACAATTGATAATGAGCCAAATGTTCTTAGAAAGTAAAAAAAAAAAAAATACAATATTTTCACTTAGAGTCTGTTATTTGCAATTATGATGTGCTGGGAGCTACCATTTTTGTTTCTGTTAATCACCTTTCACATATGGGAAAAGACTTTCAATGTATACAGAGTTTTAATCTGCTACAATGGAAATGGTGGCAATTCACAATAACGGTATATTCAACTGAGTTAATGGAAATATTAAACAGCTAAAACAAGAAGCTCAAGCAATGCAATGGGAAAATTTTGCCTTGCATATAAAAGTTAAATATTTAAATTATTTTTCTGTTCTAGAAACATTTTGCCTGTTTTAACATTTAAAAATATTCAAAAGTCCATGTTATAAATATGGGACTAAAATAAAACCCCAGAGCAAGATTGCATACATCAGTTAATAAAAATGTCTGCACTAAAACATGATTGAACATACCAGTTAAATTATGTATTTTGCAACTTTTATAAGCAATTATTCTTCACTGGAGAGAAAACACTGGATTATTTAACTGCCACAAAAAAACACTCATATGGAGCACAGCCTCCAAAGCAGATCTTCTTTCACCTCCCAGAATATAGAGATGCATATCTGATAAAGTCTGAAACACTAAAATTAAAATGTAAGATTGGAAAGTCACAGATTTTGTTTGAGATTTTATTGTTAAAAAGGCCATATACCTCACTGTAAATGCTCTTTATGGTGTGAAAGAGCACAAGATTGTATGTTAAAATTATCTATTTATTAATTACACTAATACTGTAACAGCTAAAAATCTAAAGTTTTAAGTCTGTTGGTTTTTCCCTGCCTACTGGCTGTTGCGTGAGTAATAACAGATAGCCAAGCTGCACAGTGAAGACAGTGATTGATAGTAGTTTTTCCTGAACGGAGGACTGCACCGAAAAGTGAATCCATAACTGACCTATTTAGGGGATTACAGCATTCCATTCTTTACACAGATAAATTTGGCATTCTTTTTTTTTTTTGCTCACTACACAAAGCTGTTACTGAAGGTCTGGAAGAGGGCAGCCAGTGACACATATAAATACAGATTTAGTTTATATGTTTTCTTAGTGTATTTCGAAAACCCCAAAAGTATTTCAACATGCTTTTAGGAGATCTTTACTGTGACATGGTCCAAATTGTGCTGAATTAAGTGGCCCTTTAATTAGTTAAATATACAAATAAATCCATATAGTATGAACACTACAGTGTACCTTTAAGTAATTTTTATCTTGACTAAGAATGTAATACAAAAAAAAATAATGTCTGAATGTGTTTTTTTTTGTAAATTACTTTCTTTTCTTAAAATCTGACAAGAAACACATTCTGTAGGTGTATTAAAATCCACTAAGATGACAAGTTACAATTCACAGCCGCACTAAACCTGCCTTCAAGTTAACACATTATTCTATCACATTGCAAACAAGTACAGCATCACAGTAATGTACAAGGTGAGAAAGGAATTAATTACCGATTGTTCAGGCTTAGCGAGCATATTAAACGAGACACTGACACATACCTACCTGATGCTGTTGGACTAAAGATATGCGGTACATACAGCACATTGTTAATGGGACATCGAACAACACAATTCTTTTTTTTTTGCAATTTAAAAGAACATGCATTAAATAGCACAGTTGTGTTTTGCATAAAAGGACCACTGTTGTGTTGCAAATACAGCTCATATTTTTCTTTGTTGGGCATAGGCCATTAAAAACAATATGAATCAATAAAAGTTAACATGTTTTCTTAGCTGTTAAACCATCACTTTCCCCCTTAAGCAGAGCTGTGTATCTCCTCCTACCTGTGTCTATAAGGGGCGTGGCCAGCTCTAACTGTGGGCTGAACTATCATGGAAGAAGGTTGAGGTGATGTCACTGGCCCTGGTTCAAGACATCATTAGTTCCACCCCTCCTCCCTACACAGAGGTAACCGTATTATTATTATTATAACATGCCTGCAGCTAGCCCATAGGCTCCGCCCACTGGCAGGGCATGAGCCATCATAGCATGCTCACTCTGAATCAAAACCTAGACTGGTCAGACTTTATTTTTAGTCCAGCAGTGCTCACAGGATAGTCACAGGGCAAAGCTACCACTAGTGCAACTGGTGCAGCTGCACCAGGGCCCTCACCTCCATGAGCCCTCACACTCCCCCTTCTGGACCCTGCTGCTCCTGCAGTCTTTTTGCCCCCAGTGGTCGTTCTGCAAACCTCTCTCACCTGGCAGTCCTCCGGCGGCCTTCTCTGACCCCCGACAGTTTCTGCCTCTTACTCTTCCCCTCCTCTATTTTACCTTAATTCTTTTCTCCCCTTTTATCTGCTTTTTCTCCCTCTGCTTTTTCTCCCTCTCTATTCCTTTTTTTCCTCATTCTCTCTACACTCCTTTCTATCTCTCCCCTTTTTCTCCCTCTCTTCCTTCTCTCTTTTAATCTGGTCTCTATTTTACTCTAACTTCCGCCTCTCTCCCAATTCTCTCCCTCCCCTTCTCCATTCTCTCGTCATCACCTTACACACGTTTCGCTTTCTCTGTCCCTTGCTCCCTTTTTATTCCCATTTTCTCACTCATTCTCCTTTTCCTTTGTTTTACCCCCTTCTCATTCCTCTTCCCTCTCCTCACTCACATCCCAACTCTCCCACTTATCTCTCAACTCTACACGTTTTTTCTCACCCTCTCAACATTCCTTCTCCCTTTCCCACTTTGTCTCCCCTTTCTCTCGACCCATTTTCCCCCTCACCCTTCTCTCTTCCCCATCTCATACCACACTCATCTCTTTTTCCACCATTCCCCTCTCTTCATCACCGTACCTGTCACCACTGCTCTACAATCCCTTCTCTCTCCCTTCCATCTCTTTTATTTCTGTCCTCCCCTCTTGTTTTCCACCCCTCTATATCTCCTTCCCTCTTCTCTCTCTTTCACCACTCCCGCATCAGTTTCTTTCTTCTTCCTTCTCTATTCCTCCTCCTCCCTCTATATTCTCTGCCCTAGCTGCTCCAATGGATGGACGCACCCTCTGATGATGCAGGTAAAAGGAGATACTAAGCACTGCTTGGAGGAAGAAACAGCTTAAAATATAATTAAAATGTTCAAATGTTATTTTAAAATGTATATGCCCTACGTACCGTATTAGTCCGAATATAAGCCGCACCCGCATATAAGCCGCACCCGTAAAGTTCTAAGGGAAAAAATAGAAAAAAGATAGTACTCAAATATAAGCCGCACCCGTAAAATTGGAGAGAAAAAGACTCTCAAAGTGATCAGCCATTGCAAGAAACAGGCTTTCTAATTAGCACTGTAGCTTTTTTGCAGGTTACAGGCTTTACAGGATGTTAGAATCACTAAAACCGTAAATAGCTTTTCAATACCGCAGTCTCAAGCACGAAAATCAGCACCCTTAACTCGCAATCGCGCAAATCGGCAGTAATTTTGCCTTCGCGAATATAAGCCGCACACGTAACAAGCAAAGTTTGCTAAATCGGCAATGATTTTTTTTAAGGGTCGCGAATATAAGCTGAACCCGTAACTCTCAAGCTTAAAAAAAAAAAATCTGAAAAAAGGTGCGGCTTATATTCGGACCAATACGGTAGATTAAATTGGCAGACAACTATGAGACATACGCCTATATCACTGCTCATTGGCAAACAAGGACAAGTCCCAAGATCAGTTTCTTCTTTTAGAGCTTTACTTGAAAAAATAAAACACACAGTGTATAATACATCGTATCCCGTGTCAGATGCAACAAAGGAAAGCGAAGGAGAGAGCAAAAAAAAATATCTTTTATACCAAATTATTATTTACTGCAAGCTCACATTTTCTTTTATCAACTAGTTCTGTTACTTTTTCAGGACGGTGTGAGGTTTCTGTTACTGCTACCGAAAGCTCTGGCAACTGTAGAAGCCAATGTTCCTGTTCAATCAATGTTTCCTACCACTTCAGGGAGTTGATTACAAGAAACTAAAATGGTAGATCCCACAGCAGCATAACAGCAAAAAAAAAAAAAAGATAATATATTAGAGGCGGTGTTATATAGAACAAAAATGACGGGGCAATACAATTTTAAGCCATGGCAATGCTGTTTGACACACAATGTAAAGCTTTTTCTACTCTGAGGACCTTCGGCGTTTATTGCGAGCTTCGCGCTGAGCACCTTTGGCGCCCATAGCGAGACGCTCCTTTACTTTTGGTCCTATGAGCGCCTTTGGGTCTCATCACAAAGACAGATATATATGACTATTTTTCTCTAATAATTAAATTATTTACTTAATAAATGAATATATTTTAGCTATTTGTAATGGATATATCCAGCAATGAATAGCCTGAAGAGCTTAGTATCTATTTTTTTTTTTTTTTTAAAGTCGTTTGTGGTGGTGTTTTGCGCATTTTGAGGTCGTGTAGCCTCGTTTTAATTTTTTCAGGCGACAGTTTTTTTCCTCGCCTAGCCGATTATTAATTTCCTAAACTCTTTAAATTCGACTTTAATTAGCGTGCAACCTCACTGGCAGATGTCATGACTGCCCCCCCCCCCCCCCCCATGCTGTTTGTGTTTTTTTTTTATTTGTTTTTTTATTTTGTATTGTTTTTCTTGTTTTTGAATGTACGCATTTCGGCCATTAACTTCGTATTTTTGCGACCTCATTTTTTTTTTTTTAAGTCCCATAGGTTGAAATTAACAGTTGTACATCCTCGTTTTCATTTATTTCGGCCGGCGTTTTTTTCTCGCTTAGCCGATTTTCAAGTGGCGAAACTCCTTAAAAATCGACTTCGCGAGAGAGAGAGACAAGAGAGAAGGAGGGAGAGAGACAGAAGGAGAGAGGTAGAGAGAGAGGGAGAGAGAGATAGAAGGAGGGAGAGATCGAAGGAGGGAGGAGAGAGGGGAAGAGAGAGAGAGAGAGAGAGAGAGAGAGAGAGAAAGAAAAAGAAAGAAAGAAAGAGGGCGCACAGAGAGAGAGTGACGGGCAAGTGACTTGTTATAAATATTTAATCACAGTGGTTTTTCAGGCATTTCTAAGAGCAAATTTTAAACATAAGAAAAGTTATTTTTTTGTTAAAAATATTAATAAAACCTGTTTACACTTCGTTGAAACGAACAGGAAATACAAAGAGCATACTATAGTCTGTAGATCGCATTGGCTGGTAGAGCGCAAGGCCTAAGAGCAGTTAAACTTCTGAATCAGTTTTTATGCTCCAAGACCTTTATTTAAAAAAAAAAAGACACTTATCAAATATTTTCTCATGAAACAAAGAAAATAACTATTTCCATGACCCTTTAAAAGCACTCCTAGAGAAAATTGACTTTGGAATTTGCCATTGCTGCTCCCTGTGTGTGTAGAGAAGAAGATTCCACTTTGGTCCTTGACACTTAGAGTGCGGAGTCAAACGTTTAAGAGCCAGTTCAAGACCAACAGCATGACAGCTACAGTTATATACTATGACAAGCTTCAAACATTTTTCTGTGTGCTTTTTCAGCTCACGCCCCATAATACACAGAGGTCTTATCACAATAAAAAGATTAGTGCTAAAACTATTACATATATATTTGAAATTCTGTAGGCGAAGCTTTTTCTTTAATTCTAAATGTCCACCCAGACTGTACCCCAAACATATTTTTAAAACGATAATCCCAACCACAACAACCCACAAATAAATATTTGAGTCCATGTTAAATTGTGTAGAAAATGTTTCAAAACTGAAATATTCAATCTAACCCCACATCAGGTTATTCCCTAACGAACAAGGGCTACTCATTACCTACAAATGGGCATTTACTTTTTATTTAAACACTAACGACTTGCCCATCAAAAAATGACGGTCAATAAAATTTGAAGCAATGGGAATGCTGTTTGAGACATAATTGAAACCGTTTTCTACTGTGAGGACCTTAAATTCACGTTCCAGCTCACTCAAGACGTCCTGGCTGTTGCCCCGTAGTGTCTGTGATGTTTTTGTAATTTTTTTAGGTGTAGTTATTGTGTTTTTCGGGTTTTTGGTTTGGCTGCTAATGTCGTAATTTTTTGCGTCTCGTATCTTTTTTTTTCTAAGTCCCTTCGGCGCTCATTGCCTAAGTGTTTCGAGTTTAACAGTGCCTTTGGCGCTCATCGCTAATACGTACCTCGCAAAGCATGACAACGTCTTGCAGTTTGACAACGAATATATGTGATTGTATTTTTTTGCACATACAAAGACAAAGGGTCAGATACACCACCCAAACTCCAATACGTAATCCGTCTTCTACTGTGCATCAATACAAAGTGACCTCACCATGGGATTGGTGCGTGGGTGCACTTTAACATCACAAATGAACAATAGGATTCTTTTTGCCATAATTTTAAATTGTATCTAGCTACTAGACATTATGAGTACCCATATAATGTCATATAGAACTCACTAACAAACTCAAAATGTAACTTTAGTTAAAGTACAATAGAAACGTTACATTTACAGTATGGTCTTTTAAACATCTTGACCTTTTAGAAAGTTTAAAATAATTAATTACAGTTTACTTTAATGGAAACAGACGTTCTGCCTTAGTTCCTAACAAGATTAAAAACTAGGTGGAATTGGAGATAAGATCCAAATTCAGCTCTGCTGAAAGACTGCTACTTACTGTGGCAGAGTGCTCCCAGAGGTTGGTGTGAGCCAGAGCTTTTTAGAGGTTTTTAGTCCAAGAGGTCTGAAAGAGCAGTGAAATCAAGATACATATGATCACAGACTTTAAAATATATGGCAAGTGAGATGGGTGGGGCTGTTTATGGACTGCAGGGCTGCAGTCCAAGAGTCAAGCTGCATGGAAAGCTTGTAGGCTTTGTTTGGTTGACATTGAGCCTGCATTTGGATTGCACACAAGCAGTTTTCTGTGTGAGGCTGCTAAATTGTCAGACAGAGGATCTTGCAGGCTGAGTAATTGCAGCTAAGAACAAGTGGAGACACCCAGAGAGGGAAGTGTTTTGGGTTACAGCTGAAAAGACACAGATACACAGTAATGTGGAGCTGATAAGCAAGCTGCAGAGGAAGAGTGAAAATGACTTTAAACAAATTATTTGGATGATTGGTTTGTTTGCTCCACCAAGGTGTGGGCCTGGTTAGTGAGGGAACTATCTTCAGTAAATAGGTAGTGCTCCATTGGAGCTAGGCCTGTTATTTTCATTGTTTTGTTTTATTCTTTCTTGTGACACTGGCTGAAATAAAAATCAATAAAATGTGTAGTTGTGTTCTGCTATAAAAGTGCCAGGAACACCATCACAAATAGAAAGAAGAATGGTAGCTTGCCACATTACATATAAACAGGATTGCCATCCAAGATAGAATTGTCCATGACACAAGCAGGGTCTGTTAAATATAAGATGTTCTCTAAAATGTTTGCATGCTCATGGCTTACATAGCTTTTAATATTGTTAGTTTGTTCAATACTTCACAAGGATGTGACATATGTCCAAGCTTCAAACCAATACAGAGCCTCATTCCTTTAAGTATTAATTTATTTAAGAACTAGTATGAATCTTTCTTCAAACTGAATACTTTTTAAAATATATTACATATGTTAATAGGAAAGTTGCAAACTTCTGTCCTTCATTTGTGTGTCTTTCCCATGAGAACTTTACAATGTAATTATCAGACACTGAAAAGTTTAGGAAATATAACAGAGAGAGATACCAAGGGATAGCTCAGAAGGTCTGGGAGCATCCGCTGCAGATTACAGCAGTGGAACAGCATCCCAAATACAAGCTTTAAAAAAAAATCACAGCAGATGGGGAAAAAGCCATCATAAATATGCTAGAAGCAATGGCTAATTAGAAGATAAGCAATATGTATTAACGCACAGAAATTAATGAGCTCATAAAACCCAGCACCTTTTTACAAAGAAACAGACACATTGTAAAGCGGGAAAGGTTATGAACAGGGCCAGTTCAATTTACAATCCAATTTATATCTATATTTAAGAATCTAATAACGCTTCTAAAACTGTGCTTTTTTAGTGCCTTTTATAAGTGTAGTTTTTTTTTATATTTCTTCCAGATGGAAATAATGCAAATGCTGCTCACACATTTCTGACTTAATAAGCTTTTACAGCATTCGTTTGAAATTATTCATAGTAAATTAAAATTAAAAAAAATAAAAATTGCCTTAATTATAAAATTATACAAAGGATTGTGGGCCTGCTCTGTTTTTATAAGGGATTTCAAGTTTATCTTGCTGTAAGTTTAATAAAGTTATTTGAAATGACTGTATCTTAAGAAAAAGACTCACACAACAAGCTATCAACAGAAGTAGTTGTGTAAGGAATAGACATAAAATAATTTTAGAGAAAAATCTTCATTTTTGAAGATTTCGCTTGCATATACAAAGGCTCAGATTTATCAAAGGGCGAATGCACTATAGCGTATTGATTCGCCTCAAAACAGATCAATATGCCAATATTGTTCAGAATTGAAATTGGAAAATTTATCAAATGGTGTATGAGAATTCATCAGTAGCGAACGTATTGATATTTAAGCGGCGTATTGAATGCTGTAATGGATGGCGTAGCTTTGTCGTATCTAGTAATGTTTTTTAAAGGGGGTATAGCATAATAGAAAAGGGCCATTTTACACATACATATTTATGTGTATAAACGCTGAAGGCCCGAAAATTATGGGTTTGCCAAGGTCTGCAGTGAGTGCTTAAAGCGCTCATCACGAGGACCGTAAGGTAGAGGGGGGGAGAGGCTCGCAATGAGCGCCACAGGCATTCATCACGAGGCTCGCAAGGTAGAGTGTGCGAGAGGCTAAAATACAGTTAAAGGCTTGAAAAAAAAAAAAAGTGTCTCCATTTGCTTCAAGACCATAACTCGATTTTAACCGCCACTAATTTTTTTTTCAAGTCCGTAACTTGGAAGCCATTGGAAGGCAGCAAAAAGACGCCATTTGCATAGCAAATTAGCTTGCAACCTCACTTGCGGGCTCCCTGCCTCTCCCCTGAGATAAGAATAACCCCCAGGCATAAAGTTATCTGCTAAACTGTGGGATCAGGGGTGGGTGGGGCTAGGGGATTTGCTAACATCATTGCACCTATCCCCTTCCTCCACATATGATCAGAGGCAGACAGCTTGCAACAATAACTGTAAACCTGTTTAAATACATAAATGTATACGTCCCTCTGATACATTAAACCTTCACCAAAGTATCACAAGTGCCTCCAGGGTCCAACAGAAACATCAACATTTTTATTATAGTTTTTAATATCTAGCTTTATAACATTTCCCTTTCTATCTATGCTCAGAATTTTCAAATGTATGTACAGGGTCAGGCAGAAGCTTATAATTAATACGAAATCTTATAGAAAGTACATAAGACACAGTGCAGTGCCACATTATGCGTTATGTGTCAGAGAATGGTTGGACGTGCATTTCGAAGGGAGATGGAGAGGGTGATGTGGGCCACTAGAGTGGCCGGCTCGATCCCCAGACTTAATGTTGCCCGATTTATTTACTGGGGTGTCCTTAAAAATCTTGTGTACAAGAACAAACAAAATAAGTAAGACAGAGGTGCTCATCAGAGAACGAACTAAACTTAATAGGTTAGCTCTATGGATATGATAAGCCACTCTGAGAGCAACCTCTTTTAGCTCACTTGTGTCCTTCACAGGGAGAAATATCCTGAAGTATATCAGTCTGGTCTCACTCATAAGATACAGTCCTGAAATACCAGGCAATCCTACCCTGAACAGGAGAAACAGCAAACCTGCATGGGACAGACAGCATTTTAAACATTACACCTAAAATGTTGTAAGAGTGTGGTTGTGTTATGTCATATAATTATGTATTTTCTGTAAGATTCTACTTCTGTAATAGAATTTGGTATGGATTACATGTAGATTACATATTCAAGAAAAATGGGTGTTTCTTCTACCTATATTTTTATCATACAGTAGACCTTTATCAGCATACGCATCACAATATAAATTTTGAGACAGTAACTCGACCATTCCTCATATTTTACAGGATTATACAAGATATCATCCCATAGAAATTATCATAAAGTTAATGGAACTGAAACATCTTCCATCATGCATTTAAAGAAAGCAAGTTTAACACATTTTTGCATGAATTTAAACTTGCAAGGAATGTATCCCTCTGTACAGCCCATGCATTTGTTTATTACCTAATTGGCTGAATCTTGTGATATAATTTATTTTTATAATGCTCCTAGAAGTAGATAAAGTGCCATCTTAATATGTTTCTGCAGTTCTCACTACAAATATTACTAGGGATTGTTCAGTGTAGTAGACAGACTGTCAAAAAACTGGCTGATATTTCAGACTATGCAATGAAAAGCCATATCTGTTCACACAATGTGCAGAATTTGGCACTGATTGCTGGATCCAATCTATCATATATCCATCTGTTCTATTCTGCAAGTGGCAGGAGGTGGAATAATTCTATAATATTGATTAGGTCAAATGAAATGGGAATCAAAAACGTACATGACACCGGCACTGGCCATGCGGTGTGTCAGATATCAGAATGTATTTTTTATTTTTATTATATACTTCTGTAATGATGCTCACTTTTGACCCGAAGACTCTAAGATAGAGGGTAACCAAGACATTGATATCTTAGTCACTGTGCCCTTAGGGATTAGTCACATACAAGGGTAATAGGGGATTCCAGACATTGACCTCTTGCTCACTGAGTGCAGCTACACCTCACTGACGAGGCCCAATGAAGGCCGAAATGTACGTCCGGGGTTAGCTATTTCTCTTGTTCAGGGTAGAATTGCCAGGTATTTCAGAATTGAAGTGTACACGTGAGCGAAAGGAGGTTGCTCTCATAGTGGATTATCATGGTCATAGAACTAACCTATTAAGGTCAGTTTGTTCTCTGATTGAGCTTGTCTATTTTTTTTGTTTGTTTTTTATATATTACATTGACACTCAAACCTCCTTTTAATTGTAGGAGCTTATCTGATAAGCTTCTTAGCTTCATGTTTTTGCTCTGACATCAGCTATGATGATGAAATCAGACTTAGTCAATGTAGATATTCAGTGGGTCAACAGATGGACTCCTAAAATCAAAACTTTAGATTTTCAGTGTAAATGTACATTCTGATCACTGTTAGAGGGATTCTGTCCCCACGACAGGAAGCTGATTTCCCTTTAAAGAACATTAAACATTAAAAACTGGCTACACATTGTACTAGTAATGTTTCTACAGTCATTAACGTCTGAAATATTTAGAACTGATTTTGCGGCTCCTACGTGCCAATGTGCAGCTCAGTATGACCGTGTTCGGTTCAGAGTGCTTGGTAAGGGCGGGAGAGGCATTGGGGGTCTTTATTTTAGCCACTACAGAGACAGGCAAGCAACCTGTAATCCTAATTAGCACATCAAAGCAGATACTTAACATATGTGAGCAGCTCATATTAAATATCAGCAGCTCATTTGCATATAAATGCAGCAACAACACCATGGATTTTCCCAGGACTAGCTGACTTAAAAAAAAAAGGATAACACAGGTCTATCTCTCTGTTTAGACCCTCTGGCTCCAGAGTTACCATCTTGTAGATCTACTCCATCTCTTTCCTTCTCATGAGTCTTAATCTATCTCCCCTTCTTAGGGATCGTTTTACCACATCTATAGCCTGAATGGTCACTCCACTAGTATCTTTATTATGATGTTTTATTATATGAGCAGAAAACCCATTTGTTAATATATTATTATTAATGTTACTCATGTGTTCATAAAACCTTCGTTTTTAAGGCCCTTTTAGTTCTTCCAATATACTGTTTGTCGCACTGGATGTTAATGCATATACAACAAACTCTGACCTACAATTGGTGTGATGTTTAATACAATTTTTTTTCTTTATACTAGTGTATTCAATGAAACCTTTTCCTTTTTCTTTCAAGTGTTTACATGAAATGCAGTTCTTCACTCCGCACTTCCAGCATCCCGTCAGTTTACACATCCAACCACTCTTTTCTTTCTGGTTCTTAGGTTTCCTTAAATCACTGGGAGCCAATAGAGATTTCAAGTTTCCTATTTTTCTTAAAAGTAACTTTAGGTTTACTAGGTAGGATAGCCCTTAGGATTTACTCATATGGACACCTTAGATTTCAACGGAGAATTGCCTGCTTTTGGAACCACAACTGAGCTTGACTTATGAGGATATTAGCTGATATATAAATGATACAAAAACCTCATATGACTGAGGTCTTCAAATGTGAGTGCTTTGATTGTTTTTATATTACTTCCTGATTAAACTCATTTTATTGCACCTTTTTTATTGTTTCATATCTTGTGGCATTTCCATGGAAAGTGCCCGTTTTATTGGAGGAGCAGCAGATACTGTCAGGGTTTGATCTGCCAACAGAAGTGTCTCTGGACATTACACTGGACTGATTTGTTTGATTTTATTGTCATTGATCTTTTTTACATTATTATACATTTTTATGTTTTTTGCTTTGCATTCACATATCTAATTTCTATGTTTTTAGATGGTTGATTATTTTTTCTCACCCATCATTATAGACACTAGTCTCTTTTTGTACACCTCTTAGTATTGTTTTCTTTACAGACAAATTCTGGTAGAGCCCTTTTATTTCCACACACTCTTTTTGTGATCGTTAGGCGCTTCTTAGCGGTCTACAGATTGTATATTCCTCCCCTTATTTTAGGTTGGTTTATTGATCTATTAGACTGTGTTTTATTTAACTAATTACATCAACTACACCTTTATAAAATAAGCTAAACGAGAAGTGGTGGTGGAGTCTAAAAACTTTAAAATAGACTAAGAGCATAATTAAATGGGGAAACAAGTCATATAGGTAGTTTTTAATTATAAACATGCCTCTGCTGGACACTGGAGGGCTCCATGATATATTAGTGGAAATTGTGAGTGTTTACATTTCTGGAGAGCTGTGGTTGCATTGAATAATGCAAGGTGCCTTGTTTCTGAAAGGGAAAAATAATGTGATGTCAACTTTAATGATATTCAGGTATCAAAGGTTTTCAACATCTGCCTGCTTCCTCCTCTGATAACTACAAACACAAAGGCCTATCATCCAGATCTCAGGATGTGATGCAACAAACACGAAGTGGATTCCTGTACTCCTAATCGGAGTCTTCAAATATTCAGATTTTCTCAAAATATTGTTAGTTTGGTACATAATTAGCAAACAAGTGCATCTTTTATTGAACTACAGTGGTCCTTTCACATTTCTAGACTAATCAGACATTTTCTCAGCATTCTGCAAATTGAGAAATCAAATGTTATCAGTTTTAAACAGACATTTTTTAAACCTATTTTAGTGTTTTTTTAAGGTCAGAGCCAATGACAAAGTATCTGGAATATGTCACAGAAATTAGCTGCTTAGCAAATAGGGTACGTCGTTATTCTAATTTTACATTGATTAGGTTGTCAGAAAACTTTCACTAGGATTACGAATAGAATATATTTCCATCAATTGAATTGCTAACATTTGCATACTTGCATCGAAATGCTAAAAAGATAGAAAAGGCAGATCTATAGCCTGAAAGTGCTACATTTTTTTTTTTTTTAAATTTAGAAGAGTTCATTTTAGGATTTTACAATGCAATCAGTAGCACAAGAAAATATGTTTAAAGAAAATATCCAATTAAATTGGGACAGTTAAATAACAAAAGAACTGTTGGAGAGGTTGTGGGCAGAATGGTTCGCATTTCCATATGTGGTGGAGTTGTCCGCTAATACAGAATTTCTGGTTGGAGAGTTTTAAACACTTATCAAAGATCTGCGAAAAGATAATAACTCCGTCAACAGAATTGGTGATTTATAAAATTTCTAAATAAATATAAAAAAAGACAAAAAAAAGAAAATATTTTTAAAGGATCACTGTAATGCTCAGATCTTTCCTGTTGGCTGGCCGCACGCAGTGGTGGTCATTGGCCACTATGTGGTGCAGCCAATATGTCAGTGAACGACAGACAAATATAACTCACTAGCGACTATGACGGCAATAAAATTTTAAGCCATGGCAATGCTGTTTGCCACACTATGCGAGGCTCTGCCCCCTCTGAGCACCTTCGGCATTCATTGCGAGCCCCTTCCCCCCCCCCCCCCCCCCGTGTAGTTTAGGGCCCTTGCAATGAGTGTTACCGACTTTGGTTAAGTGTTACTGCCTTGGGTTAAGTATAACTGCCTTCGGCCTCATTTTCATCCTGTTTCGTTTTTTCGGACGCCATTTTTTTCCCCTCGCTTAGGTGGTTTCCGATTGTGTAAAAATGTCAAATATGGCTCAAATTAATTTGCAAACTCACTCACAGGCTCCCTGGCTCTCCCACTGTGCTGTGTGTGAGTGCAGAAGTTATTTTGAGGCATATTTGCTGTTTGTTTGATTTTCGTGGTTTCGGGTAAATTCTTAATTTTTGCGAAGTCCGTAATTTTTGAGTCCTACGGGGCTTGCGATGGCCTTCGGCCCTCACTGCAGCTAAGTCCCGCAGGCCTCGCGATGAGCGCCTGTGGCGCTCATCTCCACCCCTGGAATGAGCGCCTTTGGCAATCATTGCAGCAAAGTCCCGCGAGCCTCCACCTCTGCAACTGCGTCCCGCTATGCGAGCCCCTCAACAGGACGACAACTTGCAGTACGACAACTATATTAGTGATGCATCTATATTTCTGCTCATTGGCTGACAGGGGCAAGCCACAGATCCATTCTTCCTGCTTTGCAAATAAAACACACTAGTACCCTCTTTTAGATGCTTTCAATGTCCCTTTAATGACATTATCAGGGAGGAGACAAACACCCAGCACAGTTGTTCTAATGTTTGAAAATGAATATATTATGGAATATAAATTAGTATTTGCAGTTATTATTATTGTATTGCATAATTAAAATGACTAGATCTTTTTGCTAGGTCTTTACATTTGTTCTAAAACGGATATATGAAGTTCTTTATATGACTAAAGTATCAAGTAAAAAAAAATAAAAAAAAATCTATGGATATTTGAGAATATAAACACAAACTTTTGGCAGAATTAATAAGCTTTCACATGTAAATAAGTAGAGTGAATTTAGCACCCACAGCAGAGAAAACTGCTGAATAAACTGTAAAATGATCCACATTATCTTTGGCAGTAAAAGAGTCTCTGGACAGAAGCGAACAAAAACTAGTGCCGGGATATTCAGCAAATAAAGCTATAAACTCATTCTACATCTATATATGAAATTCCATTTATTTCTCTTCTCCCTAAGTGGGTTTATTGCCTACATTGAACAAGCTTAACAAAAATTCACAGCCTCGATTGTTCTTGTGTTTCACCCTAAGCTATTTTCAAAGCCAAACTTTTGAAGACTTGATACATGATTATAGCCCATAAAACTCTCCAAAATGTAGATAGGGTCATTAAATCACACTAAAAATCAAACCCCCTTCTAGATTGCTACCTTGTCGTGGAGAAGGGGCTTGTGTACTTCAATAAAGCTGTGAGCTATACCATGTATACCACCCAGGATGAGCAGGTCATAGCAGAGAGGAAAGACAAATCGCAGACCACTGGAGAGGGAACTGGCAACCCACTCCATTATCTTTGTCACGAAAACCTTATGGATAAGCACAACCATGATGTTTCTGGCATGCTGCAGTCAATAGGGTCACGGGGAGTCAGACAAGACTGAATGACTAAACTATGAAACTAAGTATGCCAGGTGACCTGTTTTCCCACATTTCCCACATAATTACTTATTAAATAGTGCTAACACTGCTGCTACGGATTCTGGGAAGTGACATGCAAATGAAACTTTAGAGTAAGTGTAATGTATATATATATATATATATATATATATATATATATATATATATATATATATATATATATACACACATATATATACCCTTTTGGATCGCTACCATGTTGTTGTAAAGCTGGGAGTTATACCATGTAGGGTCACCCAAAATAGGCAAATGGACAAATCACGGTCTACTGGAAAAGGAACTGATAACCCACTCCATTATCTTTGCCATGAAAACCTTATGGAGAAGTACAACCAGGCACCAGATGTGCCTGGAGTGTAGAGGGCCATAGGCTCACGGAGAGTCAGACACAACTGAATAACTAAACAACAACCAAAATAAAATAAAATAACCAAAATAGACAGCACATGTAGCTTATAAAACTATCCAGTCTGCTCATTATAGTGACCATGCTGCATTCTGTTCCACCAACCAGATTCCTCTGCCAAGATTCCTGGGATTGAGTTTCATCCAATCACAGGATACATCATGTGGTGTATTTTCTGTCAGTTCAGTTTCCATTATGATAACAGAAGCTCTATCCATAGGAATCACTTTTGGGGATTAGGTAGCTCAGTCTCTTTATACCACCCCTTACTTTTATATATCTATTTATTCTGCACATCTCCCTAGTATGATTTATCCCTACCACCCCTGCTATCTTATTGTGCTCTTGTTCTCCTCCTTTCACGTCTTGTCCTGAATTCCTGCACCTCTTCTTTCGGCTAGGTGTCTTCTTACCGTTCAGGTCAGATATCCCCATGTTGTTTATATCACCATATGATCCAAGGAGACACCTGGTCAAAGCTAGACACCATTCTCAAACCTCTCCTCAGGGCCCACCAGACAGGCCATGATTTAGGGAAGACCTTAGTGATTACACAGGTGAAGCAACTTGTATTCAACAGATGGTGAAGCCTGGAATAGCTTTACCTGTGTATTCACACAGCGTTTCACGTAAACCATGGCCTGTCTAGTGGGTCCTAAGGAGATGTTTGAGAACCACTGGTGTAGAGCAGTCAAAACCAAAAGAAAAGCTGTAAAAAAATGTTTTTTTCACTATTTAGAATTGTTTATAAATGCTGCATTACATTTCAGGGCCCTGAAAGTGTCTAATTACTTTGGTTTTATACTCAATTTAGCAGGATCATCATCTTATGGGAAGAAAAAGCTGGAAGTTCCCAGAACAAAACCATAAAATACATGTTTTCTTTAAAATAATCTGCACTACCATAATACATTATACCTCTACTGGATCGCTACCGTGTCATAGTAAAGGGTCTTGTGTACTTCAATGAAACTGTGAGCAATGCCATGTAGGGTCATCCAAGGTTGGCAGGTCATAGCAGAGAGGTCAGACAAATTGAGGCCCACTGGAGAAGGAACTGGCAACCCACTCCAGTATCTCTGCTAAAAATAAACATATGAATAAGCACCACCAGAGACAAATGTGCCTGTTTACTGCGGTCCATATGATCACTGAGAGTCAACATGAACAATATATTGCAACATTTTCCCTTTGTAGTTATTTATGGCAAACCAAAGAAAAGGCAAAAATATAGTTTATAAGATTTTGGAGATGACCCTTTCAGGAACAAAATGCAAACAGCAAGGGAGGGCAACGGAGTTATATAAAACACATATAGTACTAAAATATGTACTGCTTTTTAAAATGCAAAACATTGTTTGATGAATTCTGTATCCCTTTAAATTGTGAGGTACCATTCTATCATCACAGTACATGATGACCAAGGACTGGCACAACACTGTGTTATTTCAAATGTTGAAAGATTATTTTATTTTGTTCCTTCTCTATTTCCAGATCTGAAAATGAAGTTTGTGCAAGTGTTGTGATGAGCAAGTTATCACTGTCTCAAGGACCTCTCCTAATGAAGCACCTTGAGCACATTGTTTAATTAGGTTTTGACATTGCATAGCAGATTTTCGGAAACCAACATCTTACACCTTGGTTATAAAACTTTAACCAATTTTGACACCTTGTTAAATAAGAGTTTGTATTTTAATCTATTTCTTCCATTCTATCTAAATCTTGCAATAAAACAACCAGTTAACGTTAAGGATTTTATGCCAGAACATATTTGCAGTTGCCCTGAGAATTATTTATATCAAACATTTGCAATAAAATATTCTGCTAAATCCCTCTATAGATCATACAATAAATCTCTACTGGAGAAAACCAATAGCCAGTGATACTAGAGCATATTTTACAAAGTAATTGTATTTTCTATACTGTGTATTATCTAAAGTCTTTATTCAAAAAGTAAACCAAAACAATAGCCAAATGTATTTATGTCCCAACGCATAAATAAGTAATTTAAAACACAATTTAATGGTTGTAAAGCAAAGCTACACTCTTTAAGGTATATGTCCATTTGTCTCTATAGGCTTAATATTAAAAAAATTAAAAAAAAATACATTTATAAAAAAATAAAAATTCTATCAAAAGATTAAAAAAAACAAAAAAACAGAAGAAATTAAATCAAAATGACATCAATAATTTATAAGAAATTTACCATAATTTAAAAAACACTGTACGGTTACTACCTCTATAAACTAAATACAGTCTCTATTACTTCCCAGATTAAAATAAATAAAGAATAAGAATCCCATAATTGCTATTAGATATTACTTTAGTATTTACTTGACAATCGTGACCCAAGGACATTTACAGTATAATTATTATAGTAATATTAAATAGTATTATATTGAGGAAGGAGTTCTGGAATTTCATCCAGCCAACTCTAATTCGTAATAAACCTAAATTTAGTATTCTAATTAAAATTAAAGATAAAGTTACAATCTATAACAATTAACTTCGATATTGTAAGTTTGCGAGTTTTCAATCTTGTAAAGTGCTTTGGGAACAAGCTCTTTGTACATTTGATTTTAAGCTCAAACTCATTCTTTTGTAATGTGTTCATATTGTTTTTTGCCTTGTACATAACTCCTGTATAGCACTACGGAATATGTTGGCATGCTACAAATAAAGGATAAATAAATCCAAAATAATATAATCTATTCTTAATAATACGTTGCAATTTTACTGCCAATAGTATTAGGCTCTCTCAGCTTTTTATTTTTATCTGTTCACTCAAATATCAGCGACAATACAATTTATTCTTAATCATATGTTACGCTTTTGCTACCAATAATATTTGGCTCTCTCATTCAATGCCTTTTAAGTACAAGCTGTAACTCACAGGGTATCAATCATACCCACTATCTATTGCATTGGGTTACTGCGCGATATCACATTATAAATATAACTAATAAAGTAAACAAAAAGAGTGAGAGGAGCTCCTCTGAGGACGAACAACACCTAGATGGGTTTGCTCTATAGGTCTGGTTACCTACTCAGAGAGCAATGTCTTTTTGCCACTTGTGCCATTCACAGGGAGAAATATCCTGTAGTATATCAGTAGTCTCTCATACAGTGTTATTGCCTTGAGGGGGATGATTTCCACCCACTACCAGTTACTTTGGATTAGAGATTATCCCTAAATGTCTCATTAAAGGTATATGTAAGTTAGGTGGGTTATGAATGCATCCAGTAGAATGAATCATAACCCACCTAGCAAAAAAGTTTTTGCAATATAATAAAAAATGTGCTGGGGGTTATTTAGACACCCCCAGCAACTGTGATTTGCATAAAGGATATCTAATTTTTAATGAGATATCCATTATGCAGCACATGCGCAGGCTTTTCAGCCAATCAGCAAGCAGCTGTGACACTGGATGGCAAAAGAGAGTTGAGAGAGGGGTTGATAAGCAGTGTAGTTAGGTCTGACCCAAATAAACACACATACATCATTAAATAAGCTTATGCTTAGACAAAACAATGATAAAGCAAGAAAAGTTTAACACAAAAAATAGAATTTTTTATTTAATGTGACAGTCAAAGTATATCACAAACCTTTTTATAAGCTGAGATGGTCACAGACTCTAAAAATATAAATTATACAATAGTCTCACAGACAGCTATTGAATTATAACACAGCATTACACAATACTTAGACAGAACTATAGAAATACTATCATAGGATTACACAGAGCTCAGACAGAACACAAGAAATACCACTGCATTACACAATGCTCACAGACAGAAGACTATAAATAACACTGCATTAGACAGTGCTCACTGCAGAGCTCAATAAATTATATCACAGCTTTACATATTCAGTAATGGAAGGAAATTACACTAAAGGAAAGGAAAGTGTCTGAGATCATGTGACTTCCCACAGTAGGGCAGACTTCAGGTAATAACTGAGCATGTCTGTAAAGCCCAGGCAAAAAAGAAGCATTGTATAAAAAATGTATCCGACTCTCCGTGACCTTTTAAACCACAGCACGTCAGGTATATTTTAGTTTCTGCCCCTCGGAGCTTCATCAAGTTTATGTTCATTGCTTCAGTGACCTAATCTATCCATCTCCGCCTCTGTTGTCCCCTTCTTTGTGTGCCTTAAAATCTTTCCCAGCATCAGAGTCTTCTCTAGGGAGTCCTGCCTTCTCATTATATGGCCAAATTATTTGAGCTTCAGCCTCAAAAGCGAATTCTGTGCTACTACATCATTAAAATGTTACCCGGCGCGCGTTTTGTCTCTGCTCTTGGCCTCGATTCGTCATGGGTGAATTGCTGAGGTAGCGTTATCTATTTAAAGCCCAAGACTAATACAGGTATCTTAAAAGTATTCGGCATGCTCTCCCACTCTGGAGAACAGGCTATGGGAAGTGCGTGAGGGAGGTGCAGGGGAAGTGCTTGAGGGGGGTGCCTGTTGCCCACCACTACTCTGAAAGGTTATTCAAGTGGTTTCACCAATTAGCCAGCAATCATGATTCAAATTTACTCCCAGCATGCAACTAACCAAATACTCATTTGGGCAACTATTATCAGGTGGATGGTAAGAGTATGCTGGCAAGAAGACCAAGAGTTGTAATGATTGAAGGGCCACTGTAATGACACCTAGATTTTATATGTTTTTAGTAGGAAAGATCAGTATAAACAACTAGGCTCCAAGCTAAAGATTAGGTGGAAAACAAATATTTGCAATTAAATTTTCAAAATAAAAAATATAATAAATAAAAAAGGTGGTTATACCTTACTACTTAAGTAATGAAAGATGGACCACTACATCGACCCTTTAATTAATTAATGAAGCAACTTGTACAGTTGTCTAAGCAAAATAATATGAGTACAGATATAAGTACAAACAAATGGTACTGACCCATAATATACATAAATATAACAAAAGGCTAGTGTAACTATGGTATCTTGTCTCTTTAAAGATTTTCTCTTCAATACATTAATATAAATAAAAAGTACTCACAATTAAAACGGATCTTATGCACACATTTTTGAACATTACCAATATCTTGCCAATTCACCTCAAATGTTATGGCTGTCCTTTGATCACTCATGAGATGCTATGGTGGGGGTAGAGTAGCATATGGGAATTGCACCTCTTGACCAAATACATTAGCATATCACATAAACCATTTCTGCCACCTTCCATTAATAACAGCATATACATTGTAACCAAGAAACCAGGACAGCAACTATATGCACACATTTATTCTTCATAAAAGACACATAAATGAAAGACAAATTGTTAAAATCATTAAAACACATCCCATGTCCATTTTATAGTCATTGATATTAGCAACCAGATATGATAGAGTCCCAAATAACAGTTTTACCTGTTGGGGTGCAGAGGAGACCCCAAATCAGTAATGACACAGAGCAAGTTCCACAAAACCTAAAAGGGACATGAAAGATTTCTGGATTTCACTTGGAATATAATATACATATGTATCGCGTTAGTTTTTCGCACTATATTTTACTAAGAAGTGCTTAAAAGCTGTTTTTTTTTTTGCTAACATGACTTTTGGGCGAAGGAGACGTGTGCGCCGAAAAATGCCTGACAAATGCGCGCACCCACACAAGCGCAGCAGTACAGCACTCTGCACTCACCCTCTCCTCCCCCACTACTTACCCCCATCCTCCAGCCAATAATCACCCTCTTCCCAAGTGCTAACCCCCCCAGTATTCACCGTCCCCAACTTCAAGTATTCACCCTCCCCGGTACTCACCCTCTTTCCCTAGCTCTCTCTCTCCCCACTACTTTGTCTCTCCCCCTAGTACCCACCCTCTAATCCCAGGTCTCTCTCCCCAGTACTCACTGGCCGCGCTGGTGTGGGTGCGCCAAAAAGTCGGGGTGCCGTTTTTTCTGCCTATAATCTTACAAATAGTACCTATTTGGTATCACTCCTCTGCAGCTCATGAAGACAGGCATTTCTAAGTACAGGGGTTGCACTGTCGCATAGTAACCAATCAGTGAGAGGTCACTGACTGGCTAATTTGAAACACTGCACTTCACAGCCTTTATATTAAAGAGCAAATCTAAGGACAAATATACAAGTAAACAGTATGAACTCGTCCGGTTGAAGTACCTTGTTTGCGGACAGATACAGCTTCAATAAGAGACAAAATAAGCTTTATATTTCCCTCACCCAAACTTCAACTTCTATGTAATCTAATCATATTCAAAAAGTTCAAGAGCCAATTCAAGCACTAATAAATCTACAGCTACAATTTGTTACTGTGGAATTTACATTCATTGTTCTCCGTTGTTTAGTTGCTCATATCATCATTCATACAGAGGTCTTATAGCAATAAAAGGCAAGTGCTATAACTTACATATATATATATATTTGAACTTCCATGAACACATTAAATCCCATAAGAACAATTTGTATTTAAGTGAAATTTCTGCTTTAATGGAACGTTGATACGCAAACTAGAGTTTTTATTTTTTAGATTTCAGTTTATTTATTTTGGTATTTTGAGTAAACAAATATTGACACACATCATTGTGCAAATGTAGTCCTGTTCTGCTGCAGAGACGATTTTGAATAAATATATTTGCTATATTTAGGCAAAATTGAGGCTTTTACTGTTATAAATGTGGCATCTAAATATTAAGTTGCCAGATGAAAAAGTAAACAATTTTCTGTTGTCAAATTTCCTTTAAACTGTAAATTTCTCTCAAGTTCATTTCAATTCACAAGTTAGGTTTGAAGCAATAAAAAATGCTTTGGAGCTATATTGTTGTTTCTTTAGTGATAGTTCCCCAACGATGAAAAAAAAAATTTTCTTCAAAAAAAATAGTATTAATGTATAAAGAAGAGTTAAGCAAACTTTGGGTTGGTGAAACAACTATTAATAAAATACATTTTAACTAATAAAATGTAAATGGACTATTTAGGCAATTTATTTTATATAAAATGTTATAACTAGAATCAAGCAAACATTTTAGTTTTAACAATTAATTCCAGTCTCCACAATGGAATTGTAATATAAAATGTAACTTTACTTTTAAGAAGCCCCCATAGTAAGTTTCTCTAGCCCAGAGGGTAAGCACCACCTATACTGAAAAAGATAGGGCAAGTGTTTCTATCATCTATTTAAAAGAGTATTTTTTAAACATTGCAAAATTATCTTTTTTTTAATTTTCTGTAGAACTATACAGGAGTTAAGTAATAGGGAAAAAAATTCAAAACACTGGGGCCTGAGCTAAAAATTAAACTTACATAGGGCCTCATTCAATTGCGATTTGGCCAATTGAATAGGGCTCTATATAAGCACAGAGCATATTTTTTTACATAAATGTTTAGTTAGTGGACGACCTTGCTTTTGGATAGAAGTTCACTAACTAAAAACTTCTGTAAAAAAATATGCTATGTGCTTATATAGAGTCCTATTCAATTGGCCAAATAGCAATTGAATGAGGCCCATAGTGTTTGGTCCCCAAGCACCTTACAATCTAAAGGATTTGAGAGTGATACAGGAAAGTGATGATGCTAGTCAGTTTGAAAAGATCAGAGGATCTTCAGCTTAAAAATAAGGGCAAAAACAGTTATTTTCAGAGCAAACATTTCTACAAAAGATCAAATTTTGATCACAAAAAAAAAAAAAATCACAAAAAAATGCAAACTTCTTTATACCAATCTCTATCACTTGAAAGTTATAAAAGTTGTACCATACACATAAGCAAATATTTGTATAAAAGGGTTAAGGTTTGGAGACTTTTTTCCAATCGCTAATAACGGATGACTATATAGACAAACAGGTTTTACTTTCTAAGAAGCTATAAAATAAAACTAGATATCAGCGCATCATCTTTTAAAAACAATATATAAAAATACACATTGGGTTGCTTCACCTCTTCGTATGCTGTATTGATTTTACATTACATGGATGAATTACATTTCATTATAATTCTTTAATGTATTGCAGGTTTATTAAACTTCACTACAGTTCTATAATAGGATATGGCATCCCATCAGGTAAGATGCAATTAATTATTGGTTATGGATGCACAGCGACTCGTGTGTATGTTCAAGTGCTCGGTTCATTCATTTCAATTAATGGTGATTGTAGCATATTGTTTGTTGAGATCATGTCCCTAAGGCAGTTATGTTACTGTATGAACTAATATATATATATATATATATATATATATATACACTGTATATGCACACAGAGGTGGAATCTTTCCTACGAGTCTTAAGATTTGCACTGCAAGTAAATAATGAATGTGTTCTTCATAAAAGCATATACATATGACACTTCAGTGGTCTTTCAACAGTCTAAAATTCTGATGACTCGCAAAAGTAGAAGAATACTAGGACCTTTCCTGTTATCACCACGTCAGCAGTGGCGTCCAATGGTCACTAGGGGGCACAATGATGACTCGATTAGACTTTCTTTAATTTGTTCATAGGGTTAGGGTTAAGGGTGGGGTAGGTTTAGGGTTAGATGTAGGGGTTAGGGTTAGGGTAGTGACAGGTGATAAGCGTTACATAGTAAAATAGCAAGCTTATCAACTGCCACTACCCTAACCCCTAAAATGTACCACTCACACTAAAAAGAAAATGGGCCTTATTCTATTGCCCAATTCGTAAATGTATACACATTTAAAAACACTCCTAATATTTCCACATACTCTATTAGCTACTCGCAATCCCATTGTCTTAGAACTCCATTGGTTTTAGCACAGCTCAAATATGATGAGCTCCAAGTAATTAAAATTACATAAAATCAATATTCTATTAGACCCGTAGCTCTAGCTTGCAAATAATGTCTAACCTGCAACTGAAAAAAAGTATTATGTTTCTGTCAAAAATATTATGAGTACGAAATAGGAGCTTTTCCAAACACTTATTATAGCTGTAACAGCATTTAAACACACACTACTGTACTTAAAACGCATGGAAAGGCATGGACACACATTAGAATTAATTGCACAACAGTCTCAAACCCACAAATATGCAATTAAAATACATTATTTTTAAAATGATTTTCTGAGTAATATTGAGGGGTTAATACATATCATGAAACCCACATGGACTAAAACAGATGATCTAATGCATTTTATAGAGTGCTTAATGGCGAGCCCTATCAGCAAATATTACTTATTGGCCCAAATTAATTCTTAGCCTCCGATTGCAGATTATGTGTAACTTCCATGTTTTACTGAGGTCATGATGACGGTCTAATTTACTATTGGCTGTGTCTAAGAAGTAAATTACGGGCTTGCTTAAATATTGTCAGATTATATGATCGTGCCCCCTGAAATCAGACTTAAAAAGCAGGGTTTACGAGTTTAGGCTTAAGGAGGTAAATGTGTCAATCGAATACATCTAAACATTTAGAGGGGAAAAAACACCTGCAGCCAAATTTACAGGTTAGAAGCATTTGCAGATTTCTAATAGAATAGGGTTCAGTGTCAGCAAACCACTGCCTCTGGCTGCCATTGCTGGCGGGGAGATACCAGGAAAGTTCCACATATAAAAATGAATTAACTTTGTTAGAAAAAAACTAATTTACAATGATTCATCTATTCTCCAGTTTATCATATATCATCTGGAATAATTTATTGAGGCATTTAGAAGTCCATATAAACTACTTATATACACACATACATTCTATTAATCATGTTTGTTCAGTATGATAAGACAGACTTTCATATTTCATTAATCAACTAATTGATTGTAGGGTATCAGCTTCTGCTAATTATATCTGTTAATTGTTCAGCAGATTACACTGCTGCAATTACTTGCGCAGTGGTAAAATAGATACACTGAGTATTGCCTTTGGCATAAATTCCC
Organism: Discoglossus pictus; assembly: GCA_027410445.1. Classification (NCBI taxonomy): domain Eukaryota; kingdom Metazoa; phylum Chordata; class Amphibia; order Anura; family Alytidae; genus Discoglossus; species Discoglossus pictus. The sequence continues at coordinate 58,286,401 of CM050167.1, forward strand.
AACAGGGAGAACGGTTTGTGAGTTTATTTTATATTACCTTGTATTTTCTTAAAACTTTAGTTAAAAAATGTACTCACTTTTATATAGCAAAATATGTATAATTAATACTTAAGTTTGCACATTTCTTCAGCTTTTATGGCAGTTGATTTTGACAAGGAATGCCATTTTAAAAAATTTGCATAAAATTCAAAATGTAATTTTGGCCAATCACAAGGCAGCTATACAATGTTTCAAGACTGGGAATTCCGTTCTGCAGAAAAGCATCAAGGGATGTGTCGTCTCCACAACAAGGAAGCAAGGAGGTGTTCAGACATTGCTAACATGGATTTCTGCAATGTGCTGCTGTTGGCTTAAAAGTTAGTATATAGTTAAGAACGTACCCAAATGCAGTGTTTCTATTGGTTAGTACAGGGTGCTTATGTAGGCAGCTTTAGGGGTGTGGAAATCAATGTTTAAAAAAAAAAAAAAACTAAATCTGTATGTGTATAGAATGACTCAATGTAATGTGTTTTTCTGATATGATTAGAGAAAGGTAACAGGGAAACTTAGATATACCTTTAACAACTCCTTATGAGGTAGCAGTATTTCTTTAGACAATATATCTGTTACATTACAAACATGAGATTCACTTCATAGAATTAGTATTTTACAACTTGTATTTAAAACTTCAACAGATCTGCTTCTTTCCTCACTTTATTAGTAGTTTAGGGAGTGAAAGATCTGCAAAGGAGGTTGTCCTGATCAGATAGGTCTTGAAAAAAATTAGAAATATTTCCTGGGCATACTCCACACACTCTAGACACCTAATTGGGGGTGGAGATAAGTTCTGCTAGTCTCTGAAGACTAAAGTCTAAGTGTAATTGTTAAAATCTACACTGACTTTTTCTTAAAATATATATTTTATTGCTAATCATCTATTAAATAATAAAACATAAAGCTATATGTATGACCACTAAATTGGCTAAAGGAGACTTAAAATCTTTATTTTTTTAGCTAAAATGTAAGGGTTACTATTTATAACCCTATACTGCTAAACTGGCTGTGAAAAAAAAAAGTACTTTCCTTTTAATGCCTGCCCTAATTATATTAATTAAAATACTTAAAGGGTCTTGGAAGGTTCCCTATTTTTTATATTAAAATAAAATTACCTTATTTTTGTTTTGTCACTTGATGCTTTTAATTACTCATTTTATAAATTCAACTCAGAAACCTATAAGGAGACGGAAGGCAAAATTTGATTTATTTTACGGAAAATATTTTCACATTACCAGAAAATCTTGTTTATCTATATATTTATAAATCTATCTAAATACTAGATTTTTAGGTTTCGAGGATTATATAATCTCACCATTAAGGATTATAGAATCTGAACACCTTTCAAACAGTCCCTGCAAAGATCTGCCCACCTGTAAATCATGTATACATTTCTATAGTACTAGATGTACCAGCCAATAACAGACTGTGCCTCAGCGGGAATTTAGCAGCACAACCTATCAATTGCCTGGTAGATCAAGTACTACAGACACAGTGTATGCATGAGCTACAGGTGGCAGACCTTTGCAGGGATTGTTTGGAATGTCTCGGTGAGTGAAAAAAAAAGTTTTTAAGCACTAGTTAATACAACAATGCTTAAGTAGGAAAATAAACATAATTAGTTTATTTTATATTAAGAACATTGATCCTTCCATATTCCCTTTAATAATACTAACCTCCAAGTCACCCCCCCCCCCCCCTTGGACTATATGAAATGTTGGGAGGTATGTGATACTGTTATAATGGCAGGTTCCATAATCCTTGCTGTATTCACATGTATGTGCCATTTTTCATCATGGTTTAACCTACATACATGTAATACATGTTTTCTATGAACTATTTAGTTTATGTTGGCACCTCTTCTGCACCACTACCATGTTGTGGTGAAGGGGCTTCCGTGCTTGAATGAAGCCATGAGCTATACAATGTAGGGTCACCCAAGATGGGCAGGTCATAGCAGGGAGATCAAACATATCACTATCCACTGGAGAAGGAACTGGCAACCCACTCCGTATCTATGCCAAGTTAAACTTATGGATAAGCATAACCAGAGACATAATGATAGATGTGCCTGGAGTGTTGCAGTCCATAAAGTCACAGAGAGCTGGACACGACTGATCGGCTAAACAACAACAATATGTTGGCATGTACACTTAATTGACCACTGTGATCTTTTTTTTCTATATGGTATTTTAAATAAGAAAAGTTGATAATGAGCAAAATGTTTTCAGAAAGTAAAAATAGATAAACACAACCTTTACATTTTTCATATTAATATGCAATAATTAACATTTTATTTATTTCCGCTTCTGTCTCAACAGGGTTTGTCCTTGTAACTAATGTGCATTCCAATAGACCTAATGAAAGCACTGGCACTTGAATATGCCAAATTTCAACTGAGAAGATACAAACTGCATTCAAAGTCTCATCGCACCCCAGGAAGTAGATAACTGGAAACTAAAATGGAAGATTCCACAGCAGCATGAACTGCATATAAAAGTAATAAATTAGAGACTGTATTAATTTTTTATGCATTTTAAATTGTGTTGACTATTTTATACATTACATTTGTGCACAAAGTTTGTGAGAAAGTCTTTAAAACAGATTTGTATGCAACTTGGATCCCTGATGAATAATAATAATAATAATGATAATAATAATAATAATAATACTATAATCGCTCCTAATACAGTGTAATACTGTAATAATAATGATACCCCTGTTGTCATGATTCCCCTGACCACCACTCCTTTGAACTCATACTGGTGGTCAGGGGGATCATGACACCTGTACTCTAATAAGTGTCAGAAGCTATTGTCCTCTTTATTTTATTTCAAACAAATGGAACATAAAAAATAACAGATCTTTCCTGTTCGCTGGCCACAAGCAGTGGTGGCCATCAGCCACTAGGTGGCGCAGTCGAGATCTAAGTGAATTTCTTGTCAGTGTAAACCTTATAATCTGCCATTACCCTAACATTGAACCCTGATACCTATCATAACCCTAAAACCTAACCCTAAGAAATGCACTAGAAAAGCGGCATCGCCACCTAGTGGCCGAGGGCCACCACTGCATACACCCAACCAACAGGAAAGGCCAAAACATACTCATCCAAAAAGCTTTGGGAGCCCGTTCTTAAGTACGGGCGGTCTGTAACCTGGGGACCACCTGTACATTAGTGAGGGTAACATGTATAAGATTAAAATGTATATATCTGCAGGATATCTAACATTCCAACTAGATAACATATCCCCCCTCTCCCGGTTTCCCCATCCGCAACTGATAAATAATATAATAGCAGCTCTTCGTTCTCCAAGCTATAAGGACGTGTTGATGTCAGATAACATGGGAGATTCTGTGTTTTTATGTCCATACTTTGTTGTTGTTGAGTTCTTCAGGCGTGTCCGACTCTCAGTGACCATATGAACACAGAATGCCAAGCACATCTGTCTGTGTTTCTGGTTGTGCTTTGTCCATAAGGTTTTCTTGGCAAAGATACTGGAGTCGGTTGTCAGTTCCTTCTTCAGTGGACCACAATTTGACTTCTCTACTATGACCTGACCATCTTGAGTGACCATACATGGTATAACTCACAGCTTCATTGAGGTACACAAGCCCCTTCACCACGACAAGGTAGCGATCCAGAAGGGGGTCCATACTTTACACAGCTGTTAATGCCCTTAGTATATTACATACTTCAATATTACATACTTCAATATTACATACTTCAATATTACATACTTTAACATGTGGTTAAGTATTATGGGTATGGCATGTGGGGGCTATTATTTACACTCCAAGTTTCCCAACTGTAGCCTCGGCTATGCCTGCAATCCATAAGAGACCAAATATAAGATACAATCAGCGTTATATTTGTATTGCATTAAAAACCAGTTTGAAGACTTGATGCTCTAAATTACTCATTTTAAAAAGAGTATCCGAAAATCTAGACTATGTATGAGACCAAACAAGAACAAATATCTATGTAACTATTAGTTTTTTGGGATTCAAGGATTATATAATCTCACCATTAAGGATTGTAAGAATAATAACAGATATGTTAAGGCAGAGATTGGCAAGTTTGTCTGAAACTTACGAGTCACACAGGTTAGTTAGGAGCCATCCAAAGTTTTTTTTAGGAGGCTGAATTTGGATATATATATATATATATATATGTATATACTAAAAAGTTAGGAGTAAAAATGAAGACTTTTGTAGCAGTAGCTACCTGGCTCTTGGGATTTGTCAAGCCATGCACTAAGACCTCAATACATTCCTTTTTAAGAAAGATCACCCAACTAAACTCCAAATCAGTAAACTTCCCATTTTTAAATATATCCAATGTGATCTCATCTTACTGGCAAAGAAAAGCTCTTAAACGAGTTCCATTTTCACCTCTCACCTGAGCACTGGATAGGAGGATTCAGCAGGTTTAGGGAAATTGACTGAGCCCGAATTAGACAATGCTCATATTTGGAATAGTTAGGAACCAGTTTGTAGCTCTAGTTATTGCAGGATTCCAAAAGGAGTCATTCTGGACTCTTGGTGATCCATCAATTCGTTTAGAGTAAAAACATAGCTGAAGAAGGCCTCTATTCCACAGTTCTTACAAGAATTGAGCTCCAGGCAAACCCCACTGGGTGCAAGTCAGAAAGTTTTGCAGGCTTCTATTTTCCAGGAGCAATAGAACAGCTCCAGTATTTAGCTTTTCAAAACTCCCATAGTTGTGGATCAGCCTTCCATTTATGGGAGCCATGGAATGGAGGCTTTCATTCTTTTCTTATGGGAGCGATGGAATGGGGGCCTTGGTTCATTTCTTATGGGAGCCTTGGAATGCAGGTCTCAGTTCCTTTCTTATGGGTACCATAGAATGGTGGCCTTGGTTCTTTCCTTATGGGAGCCGGAGGCATTGGTTCTTTTCGTATGGGAGCCATGGAACGGAGGCCTCGATTCTTTTCTTATGAGAGGCATGGAATAGAGGCCTCGGTTCTTTTCTTATGGGAGCCATGGAATTGAGGCCTAGGTTCTTATTATATGGGAGCCGGAGGCCTCGGTTCTTCTTCTTATAGGAGCCATGGGATGGAGGCCTAAATTTGGCAATCACCAAGTATAATGAGAATGGTCTAGTCTAGATAAACAGTGGATACGGAAGTCGTTCATCGTATGTTGCAAAAGGTAACTTTTCATCGGAGTATCTCAAAATCTCACATTTTATTCGTAGTGGATTTACATACAAAAGGAATGAATACTGTATATCACATATATAGTTGGGAGCAATACGGGTTGTTACGAACGCTTGTGGGCTCGCATAGCGAGCCTGCTGCAAATACGGCCCTCGCGAAGCGCTCATCCCTACGACTCGCGGAACTAAATCTCAATTACACCATTCACAATGCGAGACCTGTAGCAGTTGGAAAAAAAAAGCATGCAAAAATTACGCGCGTAACACACAAAGCGGCACTTAACAAAAAAAAAAATTACTACCTGCAGCACTTCGAAGAAAAAAAAATATGAGGTAAAAAAAAATACGAAGTTAATGGCCGAACTGCGCACAGACAAAAACAATAACGCCACCAAAATTAACAAAAATAAAAAAAAAACACCACTCACAGCACAATTTAACCACAATTTGCCGAGTTTCAACACATGAAAAGCAAGAAAAAAAAATGTCGGAAGAAAAAAAACAAAAAACGAGGCTACACGACCCCTAAAACAGAGAAGCAATTTACATATATTATATTGCAACAAAATAGAAGCGCTCTATAGTCTACCTACTGTGTATACACAAAATAGTCAGAGAAAAAAATAAATAAATAAATAAAAATGGATAAATCCAACAAGAGAGTGTTCCATATGTATGAACTATATGGATGTGTCTACATACAGTTCCTCCGGAAAGATACACAGGTGGAAATCAGAGTAAATATCCGTCCATATAAGTCCAGAACCACAATATAAATGCCAGAGGTGTGCAGCTTCTTCTCAGGACACCGTTCCCACAGTGTCCAAGTACACGACCCCTAAACACGCAAAACACCGCCAAGCATATAAGACTTTTACACAGGCACGTACGAGGTATAAAATACACTATTAGGGACAACGGAAAATGCTCCTCACCTGCGTAACGCATAGACAATCGCCGCCATTTAAAAAAAAACAACTTACAACTAATAATATTACCATTACTAAATGCCCAATTACACAGCTAAACAAACGGTTTGGCCTCGCGCAAAACAGATTGTTAGCTCCTCAGGATATGGATTGCTGGATATTTTAATTACAAATAGGTAAAGTATATTAATTTATTATTTAATTAATTAATTAATTAATTAATTAATTAGCATTAAAAAAAAAAGTAAAATTTTATATATATATATATATATATATATATATATATATATATATATATATATATAAAAAGACAAGGGGAGAGGATCGCAATTAGCAACAAAGGCGTTCAGCGTGGGGCTCACAATGAGCGCCAAGGGTGCGCAGAGGAGCAAAAGTACATGAGGAGAGAGGCTCGCAATGAGCGCCAAAGCCAATAAGCACGCCCCTTCCAATGACTGACAAAGGTGCTCAGACCACCAAAACTACACGAGCGGAGAGCCACGCGATGAGCACCAAAGGCTCACAATCAGCGCATAGGGTGCTCAAAAAAACAAAAGTAGAGCAGAGGAGAGGATCGCAATGAGTGCCAAAGGCGTTCAGCATGGGGCTAACAATGAGCGCCGAGAGTGCTCAGAGGAGCAAAAGGACACAAGGGGAGAGGCTCGCAATGAGCGCCAACGGCGATCAGCGCGGTCCTTGCAATAAGCGCCAAAGGTGCTTACACCACCAAAATTACACGAGCCGAGAGGCTCACAATGAGCGCCAAAGTCGCTCATTGCGAGACATGTGGTGAGCGCTAAAGGTGCTCAGCGCAGGGCTCACAATGAGAGCAGTGGGTGCTCAGAGGAGCAAAAGTACACCAGGGGAGAGGTACACCGAAGAAGTACACCGAAGGCGCTCAGCGCAGGGCTTGCAATGAGCGCCAAATGTGCTCAGACGACCAAAAACCTTACATTGTGTGCTAAACAGCATTCCCAGCCTTACAATTTTATTGACCGTCATTTTTTGACACACAAGTCGCTAGTATAAAAATAATGACGATATATAATCACAGTTCCACCTCTGAAGTGGTTTTCTTTTGTTTTAGCAAAGCAATAACTGGCTTTGCTTATCAATATGTGGTGATTATATGCACCATATGGATTTAAGTATGTCCAAACTCTTACTTGTTTCCAATTAATGCTAGAGATCAACAGATTATTCTCTTTATCTGACACAATCCTTGGAGTCCAAACAATTCAAATGTAAAATACAACTGTCACATTTTTGCTTTGTGTTGTAAAACTGGTTTGACCTCTTCACACGTCAAATGACCTGTGTTAAAAAGGTACAAGTTGAAAACTAGAGGAACAAAAAAGTGAATTTGTTAATCACAAGACACTTTACTTTCACCAAAAACAAGAGATAAAAAGAAAAGAAAAAATCTAACCATAAAACTACCAGAAGCAGGGTTTTAGACAATTTTAGAGACCTAGAGGAACAATATTGTGTTACTACAAAGCCTACATGACCAGTGGCAGAGCTAGAAAATGGAAGACCCAGGTGCAAAATATTTGGCACCCACTTTGCAACTTCTCTATACACAATAAGTACCTGTGTGTGTGTTTGCATTGCTCAGTCGTGTCCGATTTTCCATGACCTCATGGACCGTAACACACCAGGGCATCTCTATGTCCGTGGTCATGCTGATCCACTTGGTATTCATGGCAGAGATACAGGAGTGGGTTGCCAGTTCCTTCTCCAGTGGGCCACAGCATACAGCTCCTGGTATTCCTTGGTGGTCTCCCATCTAGGTACTGACCAGGCCCAAGCCTATATTGCTGTAGGGTGGTGTGACCTCTTGGTTCCCTGACTGGAATCAAACCCAGGTCGCAGAGGTGAAAGCACTGAATCAACAAGGAACCTGTAGTAGCCAATAAAAAAATCTAAAATATATGTAGCTGGTAAGATAACATTTCTGTAAAAATAATTACATCCACTTCTCTCCTAATAAATTAACAGTTCTCCTTTATTCCATGCTGCTGCAAGTAGCAGAGGGCCCCTACTCTATAATGGACCCTGTGCTTTGCACCTCCTGCACTAGCAGTAGCTCCACCACTGTAACTGACACCAATTGATTTTCCTGTCTTAGATCACAAAACAACTATGCAGTATACAGTTCTACAGATCATAAAAAAGAAGACATTTTCCTTCTAAAAACGAATGTTTCCATTGATAAGAAGAATGTACTGACTTAGCAAAACTGTCAATTTTTTTTCAAAGTCCATCTGAAATGTGAATTCTTAATTACTGTTGGTATACCCCGTTGACTATAGCTGCAAGTTTTCTTTTGCAAACAGAAGTATGTGTAAGATACACTAGAGTGTAATGATGAATACTTATCAAAGGATACTTTTATCATTATACACAGACTTGAATTTCATGCAAAATGAGGACTTTAATGAATTTGCATAACAAAAATAAATGTAATTTAATTTGAACACATCACTACTGTTATCTCATAGTACTATTGGTATCATTTTGACATTGCTGTTTTTATTCTTTTTCCTGAAAAAGTAAATATGGTTAAATAGCCGAGTAAAAGATACCCAGATTTAATTTTTGGGATAACCCTGCTGCACTTAATACAATGCAAACGTTTTTAGAAACCAAACAAAAACTGCTCTTAATTTATTCATTATTATATGCAATTGTCAAAAACATAATAAAGCTGGCTCTATGGGCATAATATCCCACTCTGAGAGCAGCCTATTTTATCTCACTTGTGCCCTTCACAGGGAGAAATATCCTGTAGTATATCAGTCTGGTCTCACCCAATAGTGATCCAGCCCCCAAATACCAGGCAATTCTACCCTGAACAGGAGATACAGCAAACCCCAGACGTACGTGTCAGCCTCTCTTGGGACTCGTCAATGAGGTGAAGCTGTACTTCCTAAGGCACAGTGAGCAAGATATCCACGTTTGGTTCCCCCTATCACCCTTAAAGTGAGAAAAACTAAACAAAAAGTTTTCATCTATAGGTCGGGTTACCTACTCTGAGAGCAGCCTCTTTTAGCTCACTTGTGGACCTTCACAGGGAGAACTATCCTGTAGTAGATCAGTCTGGTCTCATTCACTAGAGTGATCCAGCCCCAAAATACCAGGCAGAGAAACAGCAAACCCTAGATGTACGTTTTAGCCTTCATTGGGCTTCGTCAGTAGGGTGTAGATGAACTAGGGCAAGAAGTCCAAGTCTGGAGGCCTCTATCACCACCACCTATAATGCCCATATAACTAACCTACGTAGGTTAGTCCATTCTGGGACGGAGCGCCTGCATTTGTTTTTATTTATATCAATCATGATGCAGTTGGGTCTTCATTTTATTATAACTACTCTTTTCATATAAACCACCAGTATTTTCTATGGTGCCATTAACAAGCATACATTACAGTAGAGTTGGCACAATAAACACACCCAAACTGAGACGCACAGAACTACAAAGACAATACAATAAGACATCAGACAAATTGGTCCAGTTTGGGTTGTTGCTTCAAAGAGCTTGCAAGCTAGAGCAGTTGAAATCAATTCAAACCTATGAGAGCTGCCAGGATTTCAGTATCTCTCTGCTAGTGTATTCATAATCTCTCTGGTTGAGCCCAGGTCAGTCACTCTGTTTCATTAATTCTGACTGGTCTAACTGTGCTCATGCAGAGAGATGCTGACATCCTGGATCATTGATGGCCCTCATAGTACCGAGTTGCCCAATAATGATGGAGTTTTAGTCTCCGATTATCAGTTTCTACAGGTGGCAGCAATTTTTGAAGGCAGAAAAGATTGTAGATGTTATAAGGCAATGGTTGTACAAATAAAACAATAATTCCACAGCAAAACTGACCAATTAAATGTTGTGTTTTTTAAACTATTCTTCAAAAGAGTAAGATCTTTTAAGGGCAACCATTTTCCATGTTCCTTCCAGTTCCTTCTGTTTTATCTCATTCAAGAAGAAAGAAAGTGGCTTGAAGTTTATATGCGTGTAAATATTTAATTTATTTCCCTTCTGGGTCGCTACCTTGTCATGGTGAAGTGGCTTGATTACTTCAATGAAGCTGTGAGCTATCCCATGTAGGGTCATCCAAGATGGGCAGGACATAGCAGAGAGGTCAGATAAATTGTGTTCCAATGGAGAAGGAACTGGCAACCCACTTCAGTATCTTTGGCATGAAAACCATATGGATAAGCACAAGCAGCAACACAGACAGATATGCCTGGTGTGCTGCATCCATATGGTCACGAGACACTCCTACCGAGACACTACTGAAGGACTGAACAACAAAAACAAAATATTTAATCCTATGAAACAAATTGCACAGATACAGGATTTCAAGATCCGCTCGAACAAATATCACAAATATCATAACATAGATGCAAAAAAAAAAACCTAAGAAATAACGTAGAATGCGCTTATACATTTGGATCTTGCGTGTTTCATACATGCCACTGAGGTCGGAGTGAGAAGTCCTCCCATTCGTCTGTCAGAGGCTCTGTCCACTTAAGGTGGATTTCTACAGTTCCAGTTCCAACAACAATATACAAGCAGAAAGAGTGTGAGATCAGAATTTGGACATGGGGGTGGTCCCCCATTCTGATCTCCTACACACCCCAAAACCCCACTCCCAGGTCCCCCATTCTGATCTCCTACCCCCCACCCCCCGGACCCCCATTCTGATCTCCTACCCCCAGGTCCCCCATTCTGACCTCCTATAACACTCGTTCTGCGTTTATGTCATTGTTGGAACTGGAACTGTAGTAATCCACCTTAAGTGGACAGAGCCTCTGACAGACGAGTGGGAGGACTTCTCACTTTGACCTCAGTGGGGTGTACGAAACACCCAAGATCCATACATTTCACTATACTTAGTTTGTGAATCATGTTATATTGACTCAAAATTAAATAACACATTTACTACTTTGATATGTAAGAAGTCTATACATTCCTTTTCTTTTAAACACTAAACTTACTCCTTTCTATTATAAAAGAACCACACAGATATTGTATGAAAAAAGTAAAATGATTTTTAACAATAAAGTGAGTTACTTGCATCAAACTGCTTTTTATTTAACATTCATATTTTTCTAGATTATCTATACATTTTTTCAATGCAATGTTAAATCACATATTAATAATGCCTAGATACAGACCAAAGTTTATTTAAAACCAATTCTAAGGCCTTTATTTAGAGTCCTTCAAATCTCATTGTCATCAGTTCCCTTGTTTGTCTATACAGATAGCAGTTTATGGCCCTTATGTTCTTGGGACTTTAACCATTTTAAAATACAGACGTTGCAATATTTTCACTGGCCTTTTTCATCTTATAGCAAAATAAAATTTAGCTTTTTCGTAACAGGACTACTAATAATAGAATATTGAAACGTATTTAAAAGGCCTATATATATATCACATATATAGTTGTGAGCATACGAGCCGTTGCTCACGATTGCCCGAAGCGAGGGTCGCAATTGCTGGCAAGGAGCGTCGAAAGCCGAAGGCGCTCCTTGACAGCAACTGTGACCCTCGCAAAATTTACGTCGTAACGCAAACAAAATACGAGACACGTTACGACCCATTATGACCTCGCAAAAAACGTCCGCAACACGGGCACATCAAAACATGAAAAATACAACAAATACAAACAGCAAATACATAAAAAGCTTACTTACAGGAAGTGGGAGCATCCATGACCTCAAAAACTAAAGTTACACCTCAATTTAACTCAAATTAAAACAGTTTACACACTAAAAAAATTCTCTAAGCTAGAGAAACAATGGCCGCCGAAAAAAAACGAAAACGAGGCAACAGCAGTCTAAAGACGCAAAACACCACCAAACACCAACGTATTTGCCGAAAAACACCTACGAGATTAGAAAACAGGGACGCAACCCGCGCAACCCCAAAAACATTACAAACACAACAAATAAAAACAACAAACACATAAAAAGGTTACTCACAGCAAGGGGGGGCACCGAGGACCTCTGTGCAAGTGAAGTTACACATCCATTTAACCACAAATTTCGGAGTTTAGAGACCCGAAAATCCCCTACGAGAGAGAAACAATGGCCGCCGAACAAAACGAAAACGAGGCTAAAGTTCCCTAAACACGCAAAACACTACCATAAACACGCAAAACACCACCAAACAGCTTCGGATATTCCGAAAAAGCCAACCAAACAGCTACTGATATTCCGAAAAACTTGCACGCCATAGAAAATGAAGATTACGAAAAACTTGCACGACATAGAAAACGAACAACGCTACATCAGCCACATTATATACACCCTTAGCTCACTTACAGTTTCATTGCTGTCATTTTTTGACGGGCAATATTCTAGTATATATATATATCCTATTCTGGATCGCTACCGTGTCGTGGTGAAGTGGCTTGTGGCTTTAATAAAGCTGTTATATTAGAGAGGTAAGACAAATCGAGGTCCACTGGTGAAGGAACAGGCAACACACTCCAGTGTCTTTGCCAAGAAAACCATATGCATATGCATAACCAAACCCAAGATGTGTCTGGCATGCTGCCGTCCATAGGGTCATGGAGAATCAGACATGACTGAACGACTAATTTTATATATATATATATATATATATATATATATATATATAAATAAATAAAATATAATTATATTCATAGAATTACTATATGTCATTTATGCCAAAAGGTAAAGCAATCTCCTAAAGTTACACGGCAGAGAATCCAAATGTGCTTTACATTAAAACTGTGGTACAGTAATACTTTATCAGTTGAATGTTATTAAAAAATTTTACCTTTCCTCCAGTACACTATTATTGAAACTCTATTGAGGAAAAGATCATGAAAGTCTGACGGACAACTCAAAATAACAAACGTCAATTTTAGTTTACTGTGGAAAAACGCAATTTTTAAAATATAAATTTAATTGATAAAAGTACTTGTTATTGAAATATACCATTTCCATTGAGTTGCTTTAGGTATTGTAATACTGTTTATTTATGAAATATATCTGTTTATTATAAATAATTATATATATATTATGTGTTTTATTTCTATTTATTTGCTTCATTTATATTTCTTATAAATACACTGGAGGGTGTGGAGGATTAGATGGTTGAGGTTTGGGAATATGGCTCAGTGGACCAAATGCCATTAATGGCAGGTCTGTTCAATAGTCATGGATGTGCTTGTCAGGAGCAGAAGGATGAGTGGGCTCACCAGACTGTTGAAGGTTTAGCATAACTTTACCATTCGAAACTGACCCACCATGTAAGTATTTTTATAATTGTTTAATAAAGACTGGGGGCAGTTTGCTCCAAATAAAAGTCTTATGAGTTTTTTTTGTTGGGAGTTTTTAATAAGTTTTGGGGTGAGGGTTAGTTTAATTTGTATTGGGTCTCTATGTTTTCAGCCTGTCTACTAGTAAAGTAATATATTTACCCTTATTCAGATCTGTCAGTGTACACAAGGCTAGAAACAGTGAGTTTGTGCCATGTAATCCTCACAATTTAACGTGGGTGTCTGTGGAATGATTAGGTAATGTAACATGAAATTGACCATATCTGGAGCAAATTCAATGCTTTTTACAGGTGTGTCCAAAAACATTCACTGGATACTGTCATGAACCTCTGCTGTACCCTTTTCATCATCGCAATAGAGCTATGATTAGAACTACGTCGGATGAGGCCAATGACGTGTTATTTGGTCCCCAACCCCCTGATTACAGGATCAAACTTAAGTCAAAACTGCATCATAAGATTTACTAATACAGCAATCATCTTAAATTAACTGACTGACAAAATAGTTTGAAGAATTTTTCTCTGTAACAACCAGTTTTGGTATTTAAGGTACGGTCTGTAACCATCCCATGCCAGCATACATCTTGCTAGCTAGACTAAAAGATTTATTAATTGGACCATAGCTATAGCAGAATCCCTGGCATACACTGCTCTCAGGATAAGCCAGGCCACCCCAATTAGCCTGGGAACTAAACAAGTATGTGGTTAACCGCAGTACTACATCAAAGGGGATATCAATGATGCTAGAGCAAAAGACACTTAACCCCAATTGACTCCACTGTTAAACATAAAATAAATTCAAAGGCACTGTTAACCTAGTTCCCACAGTAATCAAGGTAGTGATTTCCCCCATAATGGATGGCCGGTTATGTTGTAACTCCTTGTTGTATGTGTACTGTGTTATTTAAATATGTGTGGCCAAGACCTTGGGGTAGTGGGTTGGGACAGCAAGTGGTCACTACCTATCACATATATAGTTGTGAGCGTACGAGTTTTTGCTAACGCTGCAGGCTCGCGAAGCGAGGGCACTGGCCGAGGGTCTCAGGTCTCAGTTGCTGGCATGGAGCGCCAAAGGCGCTCCATGCCAGCAACTGCGATCCTCGCAAACTTCACGTCGCAACCCAAAGAGCACGACACACACATTACGACACTCGCAAACAACATACGACACACGTTCACACACATTACGGCCTCGCAACACTCTGACGCAACTCGCGAACATTACAAAATTAAAAACACAATACATACACACAGCACATACATAAAAAGCTTACCTACACCAAGAGGGAGCACCCAGGACCTCAAAAATGCAACTTACACCTTAATTTCACTTGAAATAAAAGAGTTTACACACTAAAAAATTTGCTAAGCAAAAAAAAAAAGGGCCGCCGAAAAAAACTAAAACGAGGCTACACACGCAAACACCATACGACACACGTTAACAGATATTACAACCTTGCAAACATCGGACGCAACACGCCGACATACAAACATTTAAAACACACTAAATACACACAACACACACATAAAATGCTTACCTACAGCAAGAGGAACCATCCAGCACCTCAAAAACACAAGTTACACCTTTACTTAAATAAAAATAAAACACTTTAGACACTAATACACTCGCTAAGCGAGAGAAAAAATGGCCGACGAACAAAACGAAAACGAGGCTACAGCACTCTCAACACGTAAAACACCACAACACACTCGCAAAACACCACACGAAACTCGAAAAACACCACGAAGCACCGACGGATAATCCGCAAAGACGCATACCACAGATAACCCACCATTTTATGCCAATGCGGAAGTACAACACTACGCACGCACAGTATTACACTGCACACATTCAGCACGCTTACACAGCAGCTCCACACCACTAATGCTGCAGCAACATCAAAACAGATTGCAGCTCTTCAACACAATGATTCACAATAGGTAAAGTAGATTAATTTATTAATGTATTATATATTTCATTATTATACACCAAACAGCATTAGCTACCTTACAATTTCATTGCCGTCATTTTTTGACGGGCAATTCGCCAGTCATTAATAAAGCTTAAGCCCAGGTAGTGACCCATGACACTCTACAAGGGCTGCCCTTCCCTTTGGTGGTTACGTACTGGATTTGACTCCATTTATGGATTGCCTTCTCCTTTTGACATGGGCTCAGCCACTGCAGACTTCCTGGTGCCCTCCTAACTAGACGTTCCATGCTACTAGACCTCAGTAATCATGTACTAGTGACAGTACCTCTCCCTCATTGGTGGAGACCAGTTGTCCGGTGGTTTGTGTACCATTGTGTGACACCAGTAGTCTGGGGTATCCCAGAGGAAAGGTTTGGGAATCCTTGTTTTAGTGGAATATAAATTCCTGAGTGGAAAATAAAGGATGATGGTCTGTTGGAGAATAAATGCTTTAGCTGTGTAATGCTTTATTGGGGTAAAATTATATCATCATCCTGGTTGCCGATATCCTGGTCCTGGAGGTATCCACATGGCATGATCTTGCCTACATGTCAAACAGATGTGTCACATGGTGCAAGCAGATGACGAGCCTGCTTCGACCTCTTTTAGTCTTATTTGGTTTTCATTGAACCCCTAATCATAGGGCTAAATTGCAAGCACTGTCACTAATATTTCATTTTACCAAAACATTATTATTATTGTGAAGATATCTCTAATTTATTTAACATGAACTTATTGTAAATAAATAATGTCCCTCATAAGACCGTACTAGATCAACTATAGTGTGATGTATTGTATAATTATGCCACTGCACAAGCTTCCCCAAAATACAGGGCCTTTTAGGCCACATCTGCACTTTAGCATCAAATGTGGGTTCAGTTACATCGCCATAGCAACCAAAGTCAGCAAGGATTGAAGGGCCTCAGCTACAGTTTGCCACCTTGATTATGGGTGGGTGGGATCACAAAACACATGGCTGGGTATTTCAACACTGTCAGTGTAAATAAGCCCAAATCTGCCATTTGCAGGACATTCACAAGATCAAAGGTCAGACAAAATTGCACTACCAATCTGGGAATACATCGTCACACTAAGATACTCCTGAGGTGACAGCGTAGGACCTACTAACACAACAATCATCTTAAATGAACTGACAAAAATAGATGGCAGTTGTTTTTAACATAATATAGAACACAAATTACAAAATATAATCCCGTAGTAGGAAATGCTTAAATCTTCATATTTCAAAATATTTTTTTACTCAATATACACCTTAAAGGACCACATATTTTATAGTGTAAATTATCAGTACACACCATTTTCAATATATATATATACACACACATTATATATATAATATATAGTTCAAATAATAAAATTAGTTTTCTTGGTCAGTGCGTTTCATAAATTAGTAAATCTATATCAATGCCTTCCACTAATTTTTTTTTAACTAGTATTTTTAGATATATATTTTCCTGGTGGCCCAGTGGTTTGGATGCAGGTGCTTTCACCACAACACCAGCCAGTTCATATCCAGCCAGGGAACCAAGAGGTCACACTGGTAAGTACTTGGATGGGAGACCACCTGGAGCTGTATGCTGTGGCCCACTGGAGAAGGAAATGGCAACCCACTCCAGTATATTCTGCAATGAAAACCAAGTGGATCAGCATGGTGTGTTGTCCGTGAGGTCACAGAGAGTCAGACTCAACTGAGTGACACCATTTGCATATATATATATATATATATATATATATATATATATATACGGTAAAAGCACATTTTTTTAACTAAAAAAAAAAGTTGAAGGCGGGGGAATCGAACCTGTGACTTATAAATGAAGAATAATCTTTGAATCAGTTTCCTAACCACCACGCCAACATAGTCTGCCTCTAAACTAAGTATAAAATCATAATTCAGTGTATAACAGTTACAGACTCCAGCCTTATTATTTATGCAGGATCTTGTGGGACGGCTTCCAGGGCTAAACTAAAATGACAATATATGGGAGAGCACATATGGGACTTTTGTGGTCCTTTAATTTATATTATATATAACTAGCAAGTAATAACTATTAAGGGTAACCAGTATACAAGCAAATTTGTTGAGGTCCCAGCTGCTTTACTTAAGAGATCCTAAATATTCTGAATAAATATGTGATTTAGCTATTGTTTGATTGCCAAAAGTATTCAAATTTTGCTCCATGTACATGTCTCACTAATCCTGTACACCTTATTGGATGTGTTCCTACACTCATTTTGTTATAATGTACAAGGTGCACCATTCCACCTATAGTTACACCTATTTGAGTTCTGGTCTGTGCAGTTTGGAAGGAGCAGGTCACGTGATGAGGGCACCTGCACTATTTACAAGTTTGATTTAAATGATGACGTGCAATAGGCATCATAAATAGGAAACACAAGCTTTTATACCATAATCCAATGCAAAAATAATAAAGACACACAACAGATCACTATAATATACAATGTTTCAGAAGTACAGGAAGTTATTTAACTTTAAATAGGAAAAACCAGGTGGACTTACAGCTGTTGGAGGGGATCTTGTATTCTGTGTACTGGTCCAATATGCTGACAGGTACTGGGTCACCTCTCCAGACAAGGCAGGTGATCCAGGCAAGGGTATGATCCAGGCACCCAGGAATAGTTATACTGGTAAGTTTGTGAGCTGAGCCTCCTTGCCCCTCCCACATACTCAGCTTTAGGAATGTTTCTGGAGGGGGTGGGAGATCAGGTTTAGGATCTCACAAATCTGTGCTGTGTATTTTACAGTTGGGTGGAGATGGAGGGTAGTACAGACCAGCCTTGCTGTGTCAGGTTTCTGCCCTGCCTGGCAAACACAACAAACTGCCAAGAAGTAGGCAGAGCCATGTGAGCTGGAGGATTCCTCATGGATCAGTGTATTGTGCTGGGCACTGGGGCAGAACACTGGCACTGTGTGCAGAGGGTATGAGTGGGCACTCCTGGCCAGGCATGGGGGTTTATTGCAATGCAATGAGAATAGATCTGAAAGACAAGATAGACCTGTGAGCTTGTTCAGTTAGGCAAATTGTTTTATTCTAAAATGTATTTTTGTTTATGTTTATTGTATCTGTTTTTAATTTACACATCACAAATGTAGTTTGTATATATATATATATATATATATATATATATATATATATATATATATATATATATATATATAAATATATATGTGTCTGTGTGTGTATATAGCAATATCCATACTCTAATTGCTGAGGGTCTAATTTGTATATACCATCAAATAGTTTGGTATTGCTCCAAACCTGAGGAAGGAAATTATTATTATTTTTTTTTTTTTAAAGCTTGTCTCTTAATATGGATTATTCATCCAATAAAAAGGTATACCTTGATACTGTAATATATATATATATATATATATATATATATATAGTAAATAAATAGTACATTTGTGTTCACATTTGAATATCTAAAACAAGTTAAAAAACCTGTTTCCAACTCAGAGATACAGTTATTACACTGCATTCTGGGAAGCTGAGCAGGGACATGCAAATGTGCCAACAAATGCCTCGCTCTTCAATCCATAGCCCATTGTAAACATGGCTTCCTTTAAACTTATGCCTGCTGCATTACACAGCTTTTATGCAAAGCCAAGGTTGGATTATACACAATATATATATATATATATATATATATATATATATATATATATATATATAATGTGTGTGTATGGGCCTGATCACATTGAATTTGTGCTTTCACATGTGTGTGTATATGTTCATATATTCATTCATCTGGTTTAAAAGGAATGGTTATACTTTTTAATGGATGCTCTTCAAGAAAAATATATTTTTCTGAAAGTTCTATTTTAAGGTAACAGTGGTAGACAAGTGGAATATCCAGTGAAATTGTAGATAGAAACAGAAAATTGATTCATGCTTTCCTTCGATTAGTATAAAACCACCCTAAGGGTTAATTAAGCCAAACTGTTGTTTTGGATATGTATAATGGGCAAGCTAGATGGGCCTTTTGTTCTTATATTTTGTTAAATCTATGTTTCTATACACTATTTGCTTTCTTAGTTTAGTATGTGTATAGTATTATTATTATCATTTATTTGTAACAAGCCAACATATTCCGTAGCTTAGAATCCGGTGTCCAAAGCACCATGCAAGTTTGAAAACTTGCAAATTTACAATCTAAAGGATATATCTTAAATGTATATGTAAACTCTGAGGATTACTATTTTGAATCACAGTATATAAAAATAAATGTACGTGAATATGCCATAAATAAAATCATACGTGTATACAAAAGCTGTTGCCATTTTGTTTCCACAAAAAGACATTTGAATTTAACTGTGATGTTCTGTTGATCTTGTTCTCTTTGGCAGTTTAATGATGGGTGTGGACCAGTTGGAATACTATTGTCCTAACCTGATGAATATAAAGCAGTTTGGCTCATCCATGATCATGTGGTTACCTCAGTAACAATAAACATGGAAACATAGGACTTATGGTACGTAGGAACCATTTATCATGTACCAAAAGAGCTGCCCTTTATATAACTACTCTAAAGTTGCATATGCTGTTCCAGGGTTTTATTAACATTTTATAATCCAAGAGCCAAATTAGAAGCGCCATTTGTATAACCACATCTCCCAACTGTCTCTCTTTTGAAGGAATAGTCCCTCTTTTGAGGGAAAATCCATGTGTCCTTCTTATCCTTTGAAATGTCCCTTTTGAAGGGAGGTCCCGCAAATTTCCCTGACCTTACCATGTCCCACTTTCTCCATTCCACAACATACATATCATGTACAGAGTTTACATATTTTTAAGCATATGCTTCCCCCTTGGGGAATATAAATAAGGAGTCTTGGGTTCTGCCATTAAAGGGAATTTTAAGTAATTTCCTTTTTTCATTTTAACATGTAGGAAAATATAACCATGACCACAAATTCAAGTAGGAGATGTTTATAATATTACTAATGAAAAATTATGCTATTTGAACTCTGGTCTGTGTTCATTCAAGATAGTCTACAAATCTGGAGAAGAAAGCTGAATGGCATATGCCACAAATAATTATTCATCTGCACATAGTATCAGAAGAGAAACACCTTGTGGGTTATAAAAATCCTAGAATATGCTCCTTATTGGAGTAATTAGGATAGAAATTTTGACAGCAGGTAAGTGAAAAACCAGGGAGAGTATTTATCATTTTTATCATGCCTCCTTATGGGCAGTTTAAGATATGCTACACAAATGTTCTAAAAACTATTAAAACATTAATTACTCGTAGACTAAAACGTTTTTTAATTTTTTAACTATCTAAAATAATGTTATTAATTGTTCTACAAAATAGTGAAAACCTAATATTTTTTTATTATTATCGTTTATTTGTAATGCGCCAATATATTCTGTAGCGCTATAGATGGGTTAAGTTCAAGGCAAATATAAATATATAACAATAGCAATATTAACACATTGTAAAGTATGGGGGGCCCTGTCTTTGAGCTTAGAATCCATTGTCCATAGTGCTTTCCCCATAGTTCCATGCAAGATTGAAAACTTGCACAATTACAATCTAAATACGGGAGTATTGTGTCCCTTTATTTCTCTTTAATATTATTTTTAGCAGAAGGTTGTGAAGATATATTCTGAATATAAATGTCTTATAGACGATTCACGCAACTCCATAGCTGTCTGAATTGCTACCAGAAAGAGAAATGAGTTGCTGTAATGGGACCCTATTTTGAGAGTCCACCAAGTACTAAACACAGATATGACGTCAACATACTCACATGTATTATGGACCTATAATGATTGGGACCTTATGTAGATGTCTGCTGTCTTTAATATAAAACACTATGGGCCCCATTCAGTTAGCCAAATTTGAGGCCTGTAAGTAAGCTTGCAGGCAAATTTGCTATTCAATTGACGTTTTTTGCGGGCTCGGAACGGGTATGAGTTACGAGCTTGAAATGAAATGGCGATGGTTAAACCGGTAACTTATAGCCTCCAGAAGCCTTTGATCTGTCACTTTCGCAGGGCTAAAATCACAAATCGCTATTCAATTGCCCCAAGCTCGCAAACGTATCCACGCTCCACAAATGGAGGAGAAAATCCTACATGTGCTTGAGATGACCCGCAAAGGGGTTAAACACCTATTCGTAGTACTGTAAATGCAAATAAGAAAGTAATCCTGCACTGTAAATGACACATTATTTATATTTATGTGTCATTTTGGGGTTAAATCAATCTCGGATATAAATGAGTTAATACATATCAGGCCACCCATACGGACTAGAACAGTATTGGCATTCATTTTCATAATTCTTTATTTTCCAAGTTGTGCGAGTCTGATCGCATATTAGACCCCCGAACCTGATGGATTGACATATTACCATGTTTTGCTGCCGTAATTATGACAGTCTCAGTTTCTATTGGCTGATTTGAAATGGGAGGTTACGGGCTTGGTGAATTGATACGGTTCCCGCCCACAACTTCTTCGAACCAGTGCATGGTTTATGGAGCTGGTTTCAAGATCGCAACTCGCGACCTGGAGCAATTGAATAGCCTCGCAAACTGAGCCCATGTGGCTGTCTGCGATCAAGTTACTGGGTTGGAATTAAATGGTGCCCTATATGTGTTCGTCTCTTTCGTTAAAGAATTTGACTTTGTGATAGATGACACCTCCCAGTTTGTAAAAATTGCTACACTACCTTTTTTCAGGGTATTTATTGTGTGTCTTAAGGCCACATTATCTGGAATGTGTCCCTCTCTATCACCTGCACCAATGGACAGTTGCATGAAAAACCTGATCTCCCAACAACCCATGCAACTAAATTATTACTCTTCTTCAGAATTACCGTATTTGATTTTATTACGATCAAGCTCTAGTAGACTTCAGGCTAAATGGTATAGAACCCGATTTTCATTGAAGCTTTCTTATGTAACAACTATGATTACCTGTAACTTGGTAAAATATCAAGGCACCTTCATATGCATTTTTATTATTGGCTTTCTACATTATGTATGTGTTTAAAGTAATATTTAATTAGGTTTTATACACAAAGACCATAAATACATAAACAGATCTATTTGTTTTACTTTCTACGTGTATATTTTACAGGGCCTCTAGTGGTTTAATCAAATAATATGTCTGCCAAGTATATTTAAGATGAAGAAAATTAAAAATATGTAATGACTGAAAATAAGACAGAACATTTGAGTCGCAATGCTTGCTTATAGGGTTAATCCTGCATTCTTACCTTTATACATTCATGTCTCACAATGAATGATTAGGATAGAAGACGGTGCTGCATGTGCATCTTTATATGCACTGCAGCCCAAATGTAGATACTGAAACTAGCAACAGATGCACTGCAGCCCAACCTGTTGCTGTTGAGTGGAACATTGATCAAAGGACTCTGAGCACTTTGGCTGCACTGTATCTAAAATGTTGTCTCAAGGATCACCGCTTGCTTTCTGCCATCTTCACTCTGACCAACACACCTAGGAGCAGAGGGACGAACCACTAGAGCCCTCAGTGCAAATTTGAAGAAATAAAGAAAAACATTTCACATTTAATTTACTTGCTGCTACTTGGAAATACTTGTAAATACTTGGAAACTACTTGGAAATTTACTTGAAAATATTTACAAATACTAGGCCTCCATTAAATTGCTACAATTTTAGAAGTCGCAGCCCATAAAGGACCCCTCAAGAGTTACTGCTATTAAATAGGCCTCTTTCAGCTATGCTCAAACGATCTGCGGGTTACTGGCGGAAAAACCCTACTGGCCATTAAAATCTGAACTCTGTCCCAGCTAAGCATTTGATCTGTCAATCCCGTAAATGTAACTGTCGCAAAACGCTATTAATTTGCTATGAATCCCCAAGGACGCACTGGCTTTCAAACCCGTAAACGGCAAATGGAGCTAAAAATCCTACGGGCACTAGAGAGGACCCGCAAGGGGGTTAAAGTCTTGTCTTGGGCACTGTAAAAGCAAATATAAATACAATAGTGTATTTTAAATTAATGGTAAATTGATGTAAGGTATTAATATTAATAGCACATTATTCTCAAGCTCACAAATCAGCACAAAAAAAATAAAATATTTTATGTTTAATTTCGTTGTTATATCGATCCCAGCAATCAATGTGTTAATACATATAATAGAACTCGCATTGACTAGAATATCATATTTATTGATTATTTCATATTGCATTATTTCTGGAATGCGGGTCCGGTCGCAACACAGACTTCAAAACCGTAGGTGATTGAAATGTCACCTCCATGTTTTAGTGACGTAATGATGACGATCTCTTTTACTATTGGCTCCGTCTAAACCTGTGACTACGGGTTTGACTAATTGATCATGGTAACGGCCTCAAATGCAATGTGCGGAAGTATGGTTTATGGATTTGGATGTCGGCCACGTATGTTGCGGACTTGTCTAATTTAATCGCTATGTAGCTCCGCCAAATTTCAAGCCTGCAGGCTTTTCGGCTGTACCAGGGTCGCTTTGAATTTAATAGGGCCACTGATATTTAATTAAAGCATTACATTGGCTCTTTATTCCCAGTATATAAATGGCATGATTCTGCTAAAACCCACAGGAAACTCTTCCTTGAGTAATCTTATGTGTTAATCCATGCTAATTGCTTTCTGGAAAGGCTTTTGTAACCGCATGGGTTTTCCTGTTTGTTTGTTTGTCCATCATTAACTCCCATATCCCTTCTACCCACCTTTGTATCCTCATGTTCATATAACCTTCAATCTACCATACCAGAAAAAGAAAAAAAATCTGGAGAAAGAAGGTCAATGGCATACTTTATCTCATTTTTAACGGTTAAAGGAGCACTCTGATCATATTTTTTGCTATGTTTTGAATAATTAAACCTTATAGCAGATCAAATCATTTTTAAAGATCCATAAAAAATAATCACAACATTTAAATATTTCACTGTTATATGCACCTTTAGATGCACTGTATTCTAAATGTGGGTATTTTAATCAATGCTGCATCCAATAGCAACAAGTGCACTGCAGCTCTATCTGTTGCCATTTACTGCAACATTAATCAAAGTACTTTGGCTGTAGTTCATCTAAATATACAGCCCCGAAGTGACACAACGTGCTTCCTGCTCTCTTCTAGCCTGAGCACGCACCTATAGAGAGGTGCATGGAGACAACACGGATGCAGTATTAATGCAAATATTTATCTTATTTTCTAACATTGCTTTCTTTTAATCTACTCGCTGTTACAAAATATGTTGCAAACATAATCTTATTCTAATGCACCTCAGTGGTTAAACTTAATAATGGCCATATGTTTTCAAACCGCCATAAAAAAATAAGCACTGCCTTTAAATATTTTATTTTTAATAGCAAATATTCTTTACTATTCTTAACTGTGTGTGTACATTTCCTTAACTGAGTTACTTCTCTCATCTTCTCTATCCTTATGAACTAATTCGCTTCTAAGAAGTTTGCTCCAAGAAGTCTGTTGTTTAAAGGAGGCGAATACAACGAAATGCAAAGAAATACTCAAAATAAAGCAGTTCCTGCTCCTTTCCCGTCTAATTATAATCTCATATTTAGCATGACAAGCAGTGGTTGGTTTCCGACCGGGCCTAATAGGCACAGGCCTAGGATAGCATGTTGTTCATCAGCAGCATTTGCCAATGCAGTGTCAAATAAAAGTGGGCCCATATACTCAGAAATATCTAAATACAATGAAAGTTGAGTCTGTAAGTGTATAATACATAAATCCTCCCTTGAAGACAAAAGACATATGTTTATTGAAATGAAGCGCTCCTAATTACAGAGATCTAGATTAGAGAACAAAGACTTATCTGCTCCATGTAGATGCTTTGCCGTTTTTGCCAAGCCGCACCTTTCCTGCTTTGCAATGATCCCTTCAGCGCTCATTTCGACCCCCCCCCCCCCCCCCCGGTGATCACCTACGGCGCTCATCGGGTGTCTCGCAATGAGTGCCTTCGATGCGCCTCTCCCCCTGTGTACTTTATATGCCTGTGTAGTTTAGGGGCCTACTGCCTTTGGTTAAGTGCTACTGCCTTGGGTTCAGTGTTACTGGCTTGAGTTAAATGTTACTGCCTTGTATTAAATGTTACTGGTTTGCGTTTAGTCTTTAGTGCTTAGGACTCATATTTACATTCTTCCGACTCATTTTACGTCCTTCGGACTCTTTTTCATTGTGTTTAGTTTTTTTCGGCAGCTATTTTTTTCTCGCTTCGGCAATTTTCAATCTTGAAAAATGATAAATATGTCTCAAATTAACTTGCAACTTCACTCCCAGTCTCCCTGGCTCTCCCCCTGTGCTGTGTGTAAGTAAATTTGAGGCATATTTGTGTGTTTTTGCATGTTTCTCCAATTCGGTGGTTCGGCAGTTAAAGTCGTATTTTTGCGAGCCCCGCAGTCCATCATCCATCTACAGGATAATTTCGGATACTTTTGTCCAAGTCTTGCGTGTTTTGGGATGAGCGCCAACTAAGTCCCGCGTGTCCACCCCTGCAATGAGCGCCTTTGGCCTTTGGCGCTCATTGCAGCCTAAGTCCCGTGTGCCTAAAATGCTCTCCTAGCTTTGCGAGGCTCGCAGTGCAATGAGCGCCAAAGGCGGTCATTGCAGCCAAAGTTCTGCATGGCTCAACTGCTCGTCTCGCGAGTCTCACAGTGCAATGAGCGCCAAAGGCTCGCTGCAATGGGACGACAACTCCCAGTACGACAACTATATTAGTGACTAGCGACTTGCACGTCAAAAATGACAGTGGCAATAAAATTTGAAGCCATGTCAATGCTGTTTGCCACACAATGTAAAGCTTTTTCTACTCTGAGGACCTTCGGCGCTCATTGCGAGCCTCTCCTCTTGTGTACTTTTTGTCCTCTGAGCACTTTCGGCGCTCATCACAAAGACATATATATATATATATATATATATATTTATTTATATATATATATATTTATTTAAATAATAATTAATAAATTAGTAACTTAATAAATTAATATACTTTACCTATTTTTAATTAATATATCCAGCAACCAATAGCCTGAAGAGCTAACAATCTCTTTTTATTTTTCTGCAGCATACAATGTACAGTTGGACTGTTGCTGCCCTGAGGAGAAAGTGTCATGAATGTCCCAAGTGTGCATTTGAAACAGGCTGCGTGCGCAATGGCAAACCGTTGGTTTAGTTGTGTAAAGCACCATTTTAGATCCAAAATGTTATTAGTTGCAAGCTTCATTGTTTTTGGATGTATGCGATTCGGCCGTTAACTTCTTATTTTTGCGACCTTGCATGTTTTTTTTAATAAAATGTCGTCATTTGTCTATGTGTTACGCGCCTCGCGAGCATTTTCCTCAGTTCCTAACTGTGCATTTTTGTACTTTGTACGCGCCTGGCGGTTATTTGCGCGCTTTGGGGTCGTGTAGCCTCGTTTTCATTTTTTTCGGGCACCTTTTATTCTCTTGCTTAGCCAATTTTCAAGTGGCGAAACTCCTTAAATTCGACTTTAATTTGCGTGCAACCTCACTGGCAGATGTCGTGGCTGTCCCCCCATGCTGTATGTGCGTTTAAAAATTTTTTTTTTTGTATATTTAAGTGTTTTTGTTGTTTTGGGATGTCCGCATTTTGGCTGTTAACTTCGTATTTTTGCAACCTTGTAATTTTTTTTTTTCTAAGTCCCATGAGTCGTATTTTTTTATCTAAGTCAGTATTTTCTCAGCCGATGTTGCAGCCTCCACCTCCACAAATGCTTTGCGAGGGATGCAATTGCAAAAGACGAGCTCACAAAGCGTGATGACGACTGGCAGTTTGACCACTATTATATGTGATAAGCAGCTATAATACTCAGTTACACTATTTTATCTCTAAGAATGTTTAAACTATTTTGTTATTAATTATACGAGCAGCTATATAAGCAAAGAGCATAAGAGCATTTTAGAGACTTTTTTGAATTTCAGTAGTCTTTGCTGGATTCAATCTTGGACCTTTTTCTATTATTTATACTGAATTACAAATTATTCTCACTTAACAGTCAGTTCATTTTACAACAAAAAATCAATTACCTAAAGTTAGCTAATAGGTATAGTACTAGTGCATATCCATATTATGCATTGTCATATTTGCTATCATAAGAGACACAGCAAAGCTTTAAAGGCTTTGGAGATTGCACACACCTTATTGTTTCCCAGTTACGACACCACACCTGTTTTTCTAACAACTGGTATCTTTTGGCTAAAGTCTATATTTATCTCCCAAATATTATACTAAGAGAATAGCCAATTTCCTAGAGCTTTGTGGAGAGTCTCTTTATGACTGGGTGCTAATATGCCCCATGTTGCACATGCAGGTAGAAGGTGGTTCTGAAGTTGTAGCAAGAAACTAGTGTGCTTAGTAAAAACAGCTAGTCTTCCATAAGTTCATTAGTAAATCAGTAATTACCACATGTTTGCCACTACTCCAGCCTTTAGTAAATCCAGGTCAATGAGACGCAGTTACTCAACTGCAGTCCAACAAGACTGATAAAATAAATTGGGGATGATTTGATTATATGATCATGGTGGTACTGTGCTTCTCAAAGCAGCTGGGTGAGGAGCCCATCTGTCCTACTGAATTTGTCCATTACTCTGGTGGCTCATGGTCAATGGTGGCACCACTCATGCTATGACCTTTGTTTAAATTACCTTTAAATATACCACTGCGGCAGTATAGCAAAAGGGCAGTTCTTCATTTTTTAAACTGTTTACAACTTTTGAAACCATGTGCACAAGGAGGTGCAATTCTCATTTCTCAACAAGGAATGGGTGCAAGGTAATACTAGGGTACAAAAATAAAATAAAGCGAGTTATCCGGGGCATAGGCAATAGCTTTTAGCTCCAGACATAACTCCAGTCATATTGGTATCACACAACCATGTCAATATTTTCGCCATGCTTTATCTTGTCACGTCATTCTCGTCAGCTTTGTCTTCTGTGAAGGAACTTGGGAAATGTGTATTTGCCTTTAAACATTTGCAGGCACAGCTGGAAGAAGTTGTGATTGATCCATATGGCCTTTATGGTCAGGTTCCATGATGAATTTAAAGAGTCTACTTCCTACTTAAGGTGATTGCTGGCTGTTTCATTGGGTGATAGTAAATATAATTAAACTAGCAAATTGCCCGTCAAAAAATAACGGCAATGAAATTGTAAGTGAGCTAATGCTGTTTGGTGTATAATAATCAAAAAAATAATACATATATGGAGGAAGCATTGTGTTGAAGAGCTGGCAATCTGTTTTCATGTTGCTGCAGCATCAGTACTGTGGAGCTGCTGTGTAAGCGTGATGAATGTGTGCAGTTTAATAGTGTGCGTGCGCGAGGAAAATCCGTTAGCGTAGCTGTGTACTTCTGCATTGTATAAGTTATTGTTTTAAAATGGCGGCTAATGTGTGGTATGCGGCTGTGGTGGAATATCCGTAGCTGTTTGGTGGTGTTTCGCGTGTTTCTGGTGGTGTTTTGCGTGTTTAGAGCCCTGTAGCCTCGTTTTCGTTTTGTTCGTCGGCCATTTTTTCTCTCGCTTAGGTGATTTTCGGGTGTTTAAACTCTGAAATTTGGACTTAAATCGAGGTGTAACTTCACTTGCAGAGGTCCTGGGTGCACTACCTTGCTGTGGGTAAGCTTTTTATATGTTTGTTGTGTGTATTTATTGTGTTTGTAATGTGTTTGGGGTCGCGCTGATTGCGTTCATTGTTTTCGAATCTCGTAGGTGTTTTTCGGCAATTCCGTAGGCGTTTGGTGGTGTTTTGCATCTTTAGACTGCTGTAGCCTCGTTTTCGTTTGTTTCGGCGGCCATTTTTTCTCTCGCTTAGAGAATTTTTTAGTGTCTAAACTCTTTTATTTTGAGTTAAATTGAGGTGTAACTTCAGTTTTTGAGGTCCTGGATGCCCCCTCTTCCTGTAGGTAAGCTTTGTATGTATGTGTTGTGTGTATTTATTGCGTTTTAAATTTTTTCATGTCCGTGGGTTGGGGCCGATTTTTTCGAGATCGTAATTGGTCGTAACGTGTCTCGTACTGCGCGAGCCCGCAAGCGTTAGCAACAACTCGCATGCTCACAACTATATATGTGATTCCGTTACATCCCATCATATGTGATAGAGAGACCAGTTGTATTTGTTTTAGTAAAAGGTCCTATCCTGCAATGTGAGCCTGTTTAAGTAGCAAAACAATGCATTAATCATGAGGGGAGGGCATTCCATAATTCTCATTTTCATTGTGGGATTGAGTAATATCCCGCAAATTAACGGTGAGGTCCTACATCTCATTACTTTTCCAATGCCATAGAGATCACGTTTGTTAAATTTGGCATTTCTGGAGTATTACATTTCTCCTCAGGAGCTCTGCGGTTGGCCACAGCTTTCTTTTTCCTAATGTGTTAATCACTTGGCTTCATTAGTAGAAGTGGATTATAGGATCTAGATGGACCGGTTGGTGCAGACAACCTAATATTATGTTTTGGATTAATGTTTAAAATTGTTTGAGGCAGGGGCAAGTTCATCAAATGTAGAAGTAACTACAATTTGATTACAATCTTTACAGCAGTGATTATAAAAAAAAGTTGACTGGGGTGTAGTACAAGTTAAGTGGTATTTGAAATACCTGTTTCATATAGGTAGTGCATACCAAAAGTTTGCTCTGTGCCTGCAGCCATTTAAATTCCGTTCCTTTTCAATATACGTTTCCCATTTACAGGCAGAAAGAAGTGTGGAATCGGGGTGGAGATTTGTGTGCTGTTGTGATGTGGGTTTTTTTTGGACAAAATTGTGAATTTTTTAGGTGTCTAAAATAACCTGTGGGATATATAGGAGATCAGTCTGTAGCTTATTTTTTAGTTCATTTTGAGAAGATCCCCTAATTTTGATACTTGCTGTCTCAAGACTTACAAAGCTTATTGGTCCAGACCAGAGACTGATATTTTATTTAACTGTATTGAAGTGTATTGCAATAAGGACTATGTCAGATTTCTAGACAGATGTTAAACTGGTGATTGCCAAACGGAAACGTGGATCTATGGGACAGAGATAAAGATTATAGAAAGGTCCTTTAAAATGAGGGCCTGTTCCAGCAGGAAAATAGACTCCTATCCTGGATAAGAGGCTAGCGGAAGGGTTTTCTATTGGGTATCTAGGGCATGGGCATAGGAGGCTAACACATCTGGGGGGGATTATTCAACTCTACTCCCAGAATAGGACGCATGGGCGAATTTATTTGTTAAAATTCTCAATGCCCCCCCCCCCCCCGAAAATAGAATACATGTATAAATAATATCTATCTATCTATTTTTCTACATATCTATATAAATATATATATATATATATATATATATATATATATATATATATATATATATACTATGGATCAAAGCTTTCAATGAGGAAGACATACTGCTCCATAGTCCTCTAGTGGACAAAACCGGAAATGCAGGATTAAGTTTATTGTGTCCCCTATTCATTTAATCTGGGGGGGGGGGGATTTGTTCCTACGACACTGATCTAGAGGACAGTCTAGAGGTCAGGCTAGCAGCTGGCAAGGTAAACACGCAGAAGGTTTGGATTGGAAGAATTGTAGGTTGTATTCCAAGGAAAATCCTATAAATCAAGGTCGGAGAAAAGGACAGCCACAACAAATATGATTCTGCTCAAGCAAGTCTGAATAGAACTGATGCCATTGATCTTAAGCTACCTCACATCTGCTGACCTGTGATGACGTATTGTGCTCTGGAAAAGTGGCAGCCTATTCTGGATTGGCACATTGTGCTTCTTGGGTGATCAGAAGTGACACAGAGAAGTAAATGCAAAAGCTTGGGGCTCAGGGTTGACATGTTTAGAAGGGTGACTCTTATACCAGCTCTACAGATTCCAGAATTGGAAAGAATTATAATTGGAGGGACATAGAGTCCATACTCTTTACTGTACTTTTTAAACATTCTGACACATAACAATTCCTAGAAGTATTTTAGTGTATTGAATCAATATGCTTGAAGTCATTAAGAAGCCAGAACCGAGTACAAAAAATCCCAATTGGTCAGTTTGAGAATATATGACAATTTCAAATGTTACAGCAGTTTCAAAACCTATTTTATATACATTTTATTAGGTTTTCAAAAGGTTACAATAACATATCTGACAGGGAATAGAAATGAGAATCTGACTAGTAGCTTGCTTTACAATTATTTCTAAAACATACCTTGAGGGCAATCTTTCATCAAGTAGTGTATCGTGGCTTGGCTATAGAGGATTAGTATGGCAATAATGGTGGGATTTTTTATATAAAAAATAAGTGCAAATATTTTGAGTTTCTTAGTGATGGTAAACATTTTGGGTCAAACCATTATCTGTGTACTGATTTAATGAATTAAAATCAAATAGAGGATTCAAACTGAGAGAAAAAGGAGGTAGAAGAGATTTTTTTCAAGCTGGAGCTTCAGTTTCCCTGACCGGATTGACTTTCAGCCAATTAGCATGCTGGTTACATTTGAACGGGCCAATGAGGTAAGAGACTATGTTATCCTTGCTACCAATGGTTGGAGCACACTGACGGTGCTTAAACAAGCGCCAATGGCCGGAGCACACTGACAGTGCTTAAACAAGCACCAAACTCTACCCTAATGTATCTCCACATGGAGGAAAGGTGAAAACTTGTATTTTGGTCAGCCCATTGGGCTACCCTGGCTAGGCACCCTGATACACAAAGTCCTGAACCCATCCAGAGAGCCAGGACTCCTAATAATAAACTAACCTATGGCCAAGACAAAGTCTGCTAATTGGCTGTTGTTACAGCCAAGTGCTAAAGGAATTATAAATACTGTGAAGATAATGTTGCCCACTCATAACGATACTACTGCTCCCAAACTACACTGTCATTTCCCACCTTGTATTATGTATATGATAATAAGTTTCTAAGTTATGTCAATGTACTTTGGATTTGGAAATTTATAATTACTGTACAAACTGACATTACTGTGCCCTGAGGTTTTAATATGTGGCTACACCAAAGATCATG
Source organism: Discoglossus pictus (assembly GCA_027410445.1). NCBI lineage: Eukaryota > Metazoa > Chordata > Amphibia > Anura > Alytidae > Discoglossus > Discoglossus pictus. Next base: position 58,318,890 of record CM050167.1, read on the forward strand.
CTTTACTGCCCTACATGTGGTGACCCAAAATGGCCACTATTACTGTATACCGTTTTGAGCCAGTTTCCCATTCATTCCCCTTCCATTGTTTCCCCAAGAGGTAGCTACCAGCCACATGGCCACCCAAGTAGCAAATGAATCATATTGCACTCCAGAGTGGGTAAAGCCCTCTAGGAGATACAGTGCCTTGCAAAAGTATTCACCTCCTTGACTTTTTACCTCTTTTGTTACATTACAACCTTAAGTTCAATGTTTTGTTAATCAGAATTTTATGTGATGGATCAGAACACAATAGTCTAAGTTGGTGAAGTGAAATAAGAAAAATATATACATAAAACTATTTTTTAGAAATAGAAAACAGAAAATTGGCATGTGCGTATGTATTCACCCCCTTTGTTATGAAGCCCATAAAAAGCTCTGGTGCAACCAATTACCTTCAGAAGTCACATAATTAGTGAAATGATGTCCACCTGTGTGCAATCTAAGTGTCACATGATCTGTCATTACATATACACATCTTTTTTTGAAAGGCCCCAGAGGCTGCAACACCTAAGCAAGAGGCACCACTAACAAAACTCTGCCATGAAGACCAAGGAACTCTCCAAGCAAGTAAGGCACAATGTTGTTGAGAAGTACAAGTGAGGGTGAGGTTATAAAAAAATATCCAAATCTTTGAAGATACCCAGGAGCACCATCAAATCTATCATAACCAAATGGAAAGAGCATGGCACAACAGCAAACCTGCCAAGAGATGCCCGCCCAGCAAAACTCACGGACTGGGCAAGGAGGGCATTAATCAGAGAGGCAGCACAGAGACCTACAGTGGAGGAGCTGCAGAGTTCCACAGCAGAGACTGGAGTATCTGTACATAGGACGACAATAAGCCGAACGCTCTATAGAGTTGGGCTTTATGGCAGAGTGGCCAGAAGAAAGCCATTACTTTCAGCAAAAAAACAAAATGGCACGTTTTGAGTTTGTGAAAAGGCATGTGGGAGACTCCCAAAATGTATGGAGGAAGGTGCACTGGTACGATGAGACTAAAATGTAACTTTTCGGCTATCAAAGAAAATGCTATGTCTGGCGCAAACCCAACACATCACATCACCCAAAGAACACTATCCCCACAGTGAAACATTGTGGTGGCAGCATCATGCTGTGGGGATGTTTTTAGCAGCCGGGACTGAGAAACTGGTCAGAGTTGAGGGAAAGATGGATGGAGCTAAATACAGGGATATTCTTGAGCAAAACCTGTACCACACTTTGCGTGATTTGAGGCTAGGACAGAGGTTCACCTTCCAGCAGGACAATGACCCCAAACACACTGCTAAAGCAACACTTGAGTGATTTAAGGGGAAACATGTAAATGTGTTGGAATGGCTTAGTCAAAGCCCAGACCTCAATCCAATAGAAAATCTGTGGTCAGACTTAAAGTTTGCTGTTCGCAAGCGCAAACCATCCAACTTGAAGGAGCTGGTGCAGTTTTGCAAGAAGCAATGGGCAAAAACCCTAGTCGTAAGATGTGGCAAGCTCATAGAGACTCATCCAAAGCGACTTGGAGCTATGATTGCTGCAAAATTTGACTTTACAAAGTATTGACCTTAGGGGGGTGAATAGTTATGCACATTGACTTTTTCTGTTATTTTGTCCTATTTGTTGTTTGCTTCACAATAAAAAAAATAACATCTTCAAAGTTGTAGGCATGTTCTCTAAATTAAATGATGCAAATCCTCAAACAATCCATGTTAATTCCAGGTTGTTAGGCAACAAAACAGGAAAAATGACAAGGGGGGTGAATACTTTTGCAAGGCACTGTATGTTCTGTCCCAGGGGGCCGGTTCCCTCTGAATGCTTCAGAGATAATCAAATTAGTGTATCTTGTGTACTGATTAATTCCCATACAACTAGGTGGAAAATTCAAACATGGTCACTCCTCTGTTCATTGTATTGTAGACTGTCCCACAAATGTGCTGTCATTCTTGGGTAAGGGCTTCCTGAGGTAAATCCATGGGGGGGATTCTAATACCTCTCTCCCTGGTCCTACCTTAAAGAAACCTACACCTTCCTTATTGTTCCTACTGTATCCTGTGTTACTGGTTTCCTGCATTGGTTCCTGATACCGGGCCGGGAGAAGCATGCTGGGCACTGAGATCACCAGAACCCCGACAATCTAGGGGTGTTCCTGTAGCGGTCGACAGAAGGGTTTTGGGGGTGCATCTGACCCTCTGGCTCCTGGGTCATGGTAAACAGTAATAATAAAACTTGACGGTTGTGAAGAGATGTGTGTTTGTTGTCTATGAAGTTTGGAGAACTGAAAGAGGGATAGTGGGTAGATAAACAGATAAAGGACAACTGTAGTTTATGAACAACATTAGTGGTTTTGTAAGCCATGAACCTAACAGTTTTTTTAAGACTCTCTGTGTATAGAAAGTTCCAACTTATCTGGTTTTAGCACTTCAAGACAATTTAGAGCCTGAGCAGAGTAGTTATCTATCAGTGGAGGGAGTGGTAAGGAATGAGAGGAGAAGATGGTTTGTTATCTCATTGGGTCCTTTCATACTGGCACTTCTCCCCTTCCCCTATACATTTACAGAAGCAGGTAGGGGAATGCAAACTTCTCTCTCACGCACAATCAAAGTATCATGAAAGATGGCAGGACCAGGAAAAGCATCAACATTTTTTACGAATTTAAAACTAGTTTTCTGACATATGAAAGGGGCACCATAGTCAAAAAATGTCTAGCAATGGTTTAAAAGATCACCATTTAAACATTTAAAAAATATTTTTTGGGATGAGAAATTATTGATCTTTAGTATAGAAAAATTACCGTGTGGGATTGTTTTCTCCTCCTCTGTCCTGATACAGGAGAGGGACAGTAAGCCTGAACTGCAACATATTGAGCTTTTTTTCTTGTTTTTCTAATGTAAATCCGTATGAAAACACATTTAACAGGGGCTTCATGAGTGTTTATATGTCCGATAAGCCCACTGATAAGATAAAGGTGGATCAAACACATATTTATCTGCCAATCTGTTGTTTTAATGTTAATTTTCTTAAATAATATCATTTATTTTCCATGGAGAAAAGAAAGCTTTTGTAATATATAAAACATGCTTGTTAATATGTATGACATAGAGGTTAGGACTACAATGGGCCTTTAACAGTGATCAAATAGAAGCTCTGGAGCAGTTTAGAGTGGGTAGTAGAATCATAGAAGTTTGCTGTTTAAGAGGGTAGGAGGTTGACCTACAATGAAACAACTATAAATGGAAAGAGTAGCCCAATCAAAATAAAAATAACGATTGTCCCCCATTTCATTAGAGGAACAACAAACTTTTTATTTTTTATTTTAAACCTGATGTTAATGATACAGCGGTACGGTATATGCTGGTGCATTACAAATAAAGGATAATAATAATACAACTACTGCAGGCTTCAATTTTATTTACTGAGCCTTAAGATGGTGTGTCTTTATAAACTAATGAACATCCAATTAGACATAATGAATGCACTGCCAGATGTATCGACCACATACCCAGTGTGCAGATACAAATGTCCTATATATTCCTTCCACCTCAGAAAGTAGATCACTGGACCCTAAAATGGTAGATTCAACAGCATAATTGCATATAGAATGAATAAGTTAGAAAAACGTTGCTTATTTTCTAATGCAGTTCTTTTTTAATGCTGTTTTAAATATTTACCCACAGTGATCAAGATATTTAGAGTGCTGCTATGAATATTTTCCATTATTATTATCATTATTATAATTAGTCTTTATTTGTAACGCACCAATATATTCTGTAGCGCTATACAGGGTATACAAAACAAAAACAATTTTAACAAATACAAAATAATGGAGGGTCCTGTAATTGAGCTTAAAGTCAACCATGCAAAGTGCTATCTCTAAAGCATCTAATAAGATTGAAAACTCGCAAACTTACAGTTTAGAGGGTATGAGTGAGGTATAGAAGGGTGAGATACAATGCATTGTCCATATTAATGGTGGAGGTGATGAGCTTCTTTGTTTTTAGTGAGGTTTTGAAAGGTTTGAGGCAAGAGGAGAGTCTAGTGGAGTGAGGCAAGGAGTACCAAAGAATAAGGGCAGCACAAGAAATGTCCTGAAGGCGAGACTAAGAAGAGGTGATAAGAAAGGAGGAAAGAATAAGGTCATTAGCAGAGCGAAGAGGATGGTTGGGAGAGTATTTTGAGACAAGAGCGAGCAGAGATATAAGGTATGTGTTATTGTTGAGGGCTTTATACATTAGGGGCATGATTTAAAATATTGTTCTGGAGGTTATGGGAAGCCAGTGGAGTGACTTACAGAGATATGCTGCAGACACTGAGCATTGAGTGTGGTAGATTAGTCTAGCAGAGGCGTTCATTATGGTCTGGAGTAGAGAGACGGGTGGTGGGGAGGCGAGCAAGGAGTGAGCAAAAAAACCTTGCTTCTGATATTTTTTTATGCAAAGAGAAACATGATATTATTTATATTATTTAATGCTTATTTGTTACGAGGATTGTGTTCAAATCAAAACAATATTACAAGATTGAAAACTCACAAACTTACAATCAAAGTGTATGATAGAAAACCTGTAACTCCAATATCCCCAGTGCTTGCACAGTTAAACCAAAAAGTTCCATGAATAATCACCAATGCCTGAATTCCTATGGATTTTGTGTCTGAAGGCTGACTGTACAACGTTTCTTGGAACTGAGGTGCACATTATCACAGAGCTCAATAAAATACTGATATTCATTTTTCTTCTAAATGTCCATATGTGCTATAGCACCGTAAAACATTGTTTTTGCTCTACCTACCTTCAACTCTGATTAATAGTTTCATGTAAAAGTAATTAAATGAAAAGGTTACTTAGATACTTAATGTGAAACATGGAGAGATAATTTTTTTATTTAAGCGAAACACTACTATGCGTGAAATCTACATGTTTTATTCTTGTTTTAAATTGTAAACCCATATTTACAATACATTCTTTTAAAGAACTATACTTGTATGGAAATAAATAAACACAGGCTTTAGTTGAAAGTGCGACTGTAGTTTTACATTTAAAATATACACTTAAAAATATATATAAAAAAACTACACTTAAAAATTGCCTTTAGAATAAAAAAAACACAACCTCTGTTTACCTTTTTATATGAAACTAGCGTCAAAAAATTATGGTCAATAAAATTTTAAGGCTGGGAATGCCCTTTGGCACACAATGTAAGGTTTTTGGTCGTCTGAGCACCTTCGGCGCTCATTGCAACTTTGGTGCTCATTGCGAACCTCTCCCCTGGTGTACTTTTGCTCCTCTGAACACCCTCTGCGCTCATTGTCGGCCTGCACTGAGGGCCTTTGGCACTCATTGCGAGCCTCTCCGCTCGTGTAATTTTGGTGATGTGAGCACCTTTGGCGCTTATTGCAAGGGCCGCACTGATCACCGTTGGCGCTCCTTGTGAGCCTCCTCCTCTCCTCTGAGCTCTCTCAGCGCTCATTGTGAGCCCCATGCTGAACGCCTTTGTCGCTCATTGTGATCCTTTCCTCTGATCTACTTTTGGTTCTCTGAGCACCCGGTCCGCTGATTGTGAGCCCCGTGCTGAGCGCCTTTGGCGCTCATCACGTGGTTCACAATGAGTGTTTTTCATCCGTAAATATTCTGTGGAGTGGAATGTAATCAAGCTCTTAGCCTCTCTGTCCTCCCATCTTTCAGAACTGAGTGACATGGGCAATGGTAATCAGTGTCACCATATTTACAGCCTTATTAAATTGCGATTTGACCAATTGAATAGGGCTCTATATGACAAGTTAGCGATCCAGAAGGGGAATTGTACTAATAGAGTGTTCATAACATTAGATGCAAGTTTTATTTCTCAAAGGCCATTATTTTACTATAATTTTTTTTATAAAAATGCCATTTAACTCTCATGCAGGATCTGGTATTTAAAATGTCTTAAGATTTTTTTCTGTGAAATCAGACATTGTCATATTTAAGAAAATCTTCTGACTGCTGTGTGTACAAGTTTATTTAAGTCTATGAGACACTCTACAAACGAGTGAGACCTGACAGACCTGTCTTCTGGCAGCCATGAATACGAGCTGAGAAATTAACGCTCTTGAGCAGGCCGCTACTTGTCCTTTCAGATGTGAATGCTGGCTGGTGGCCACTCTACTCACAGTTTTATTTGATGGATATGCTGAGAAAGTTGCAGATTTGTCAAATGAAATCATACTTGCCTTTCAAATGCCTTTCAGCTTTAGAGCAGAATTAAAGGTTTACAAGATCTAAGTAAAACTATCCAATTTTTTTATAATATATCTATAGATCCAAGCATATTACTTTCATTTTTTTCACAAGCTCAGTCATTTTAAAATAGTAGGGAAAAGTAACTTTGTAACAGAACATTCTGGGTGATCTGTATGATATATAAATATCTACCCATTTGTATGTCTCTGCACAGAATCATCTGCTGAATCCTACAAATATATATATATATATGCATGCTAATTTTATTTTATTGAAGGATAGTGATCATATGGAGCCATTTGTTATCACATAGTTGTTTGACTCCTTTTTAAATCATAATGATAACAGAAATCACCCAAATGGCCCTGACCAAAAGTTTACATACCCTTCGTTCTTAATACTGTGTATTGCCCTCTTTAGCATCAATAACAGTCTCCAGTCTTTTGTAATAGTTGTCTATGAGGCCCCTAATTCTTGTAGGTGGTATAGCTGCCCATTCGTCTTGGCAAAATGCCTCCAGGTCATGCAAAGTCTTTGTTCGTCTTGCATGAACCACACTTTTGAAAAAGCCACAGGTGTGGTAAATTAAAGTTTAATTGCTACTTTAACCTGTGTGTGCCACGTTGTGTGTCTGTAACAAAGCCAAACATTCAAGGGTATGTAAACTTTTGATCAGGGCCATTTGGGTGATTTCTGTTATCATTATGATTTAAAAAGGAGTCAAACAACTATGTGATAATAAATGACTTCATATATATATATATATATATATATATATATATATATATATATATATATATATAGTAAATAAATAGTACATGTGTGTTTCTATTTTGCTTTTGTATATTGAACCTTCTATTCTTTTTTGATAACATTGCATACTTTGTGGAGGAAAGATATTATAGACTTCTTTAATAGCAATAGTTTAATATTGAGAGCTTTTTAAAAATGAAAGGGACCCAAAACAACCACATTTTTATGCAATTTTCAAAGGTTTTTGGAATAAAAAGTGTATTGTCCCTGTACGCTGATAAGATTTAATTCAGTTCTATTAAAGGTATTCACAAAGGTGAGATTGAAAACTGATTGGCTGGTATGGTGACCATCCCATTACAAGGCACGTAAACAAATACATTTATGGTGGTTCCCACTACAACATACATGCATATCTGATCCGAGACCTAGATTTGTCAAAACGTAAGACAGACATTTTGGCCTCCAGATTACAATAGAATCCCGTGTGGATAATGTGACTGATAGAAGTTCTTAACTTGCTATGAAAAATGACCTTGTGTTCTGCCATAAGATCAATGGTTTAATGAAATAACTCAATATTGAGCATAAAACCGAAGAGAGGAAACTTTTGTTGACTCTTCAAAGCTAATTTTATTAATGGGAATACATAATGGGAATGAACTACCATCAATTCTTGTAAGACATGCTGTTCCCAGTTTCTAACCCACAGATCACCTAAGAATAACTTTATGTGTAATGTTCTTCAGATTATTCTTTGAGGACATACAAAGCATGTTTTGTAGAGAAAGACAACCGGTTTCAGAATTCAGTCAATGATAATGCTTAATACTGAATGTAGATTGAAATATAATAAGCAACCATCTTTTCCCACTTACTCCTTTAAGTAATTTACCTCACCAAAAAGAGGTTATTATGTTTAGAAGACACAAACAAATTGCTGAAGGCAAATTTATAACAGATCTAGGGAATATAGCTGGAAAATTGCCTGAACTTAGCTTATACATTAGACCTATTATCTGTTGGATTCAGGACAGTCTACATCCATACTTACAATATGCTTTTTTGAAGAATAAGAAATAATATATGGCAGTATATTTTAGAAAGTTTTTGTGTATAGAATTTTCAACACTTGCTAGATCCATACTTATTTTAACTGTAAGTGGAGGATGCGTGGGTGACGAGGGAGGGAGTTTTGATATATCATTGGAAATGTTTATATCTGACAGCTACGTAATTCCTGAACATATGTTCAGAAGCCGACATGATATTTGCAAGACCTGCTGCTGCAGAAGTGTAAACACCCCTCCCATATATATATATCCTTAACCAATATATATATATATATATATATATATATATATATACAATATATATATATACACATGACTGTATGATTGTATTATCCCTGTGTATGACAAGCCCTATGGATATAGCTGAAGGGTCAAATGCTGTTGTTGCCTAGTGGCATTATCTGGGTCCCCAACAAGCTTGCCTGAATGTTCTAGAGAGAGCCTTGCTTTCACTGTCTGAGGCGGTGCAAGCCTTAGCTAATGGATTGAGAGAATTGTTTCTAAAAAACAGCATCACCCAGTCAGAAAAACAATGACACCTTGGACAGAGAGGAATGCTGTCCCAAAGTGTGTCAAGAGCACTTTCTACTTTTGCCTGTCCATCTCTAGTGGGATTCCTCATCCATTGCACATTGATTGATTCTGGTACTGGCGGGAATTTCATTGACTGTGCTTATCACTATGTTAGACAACCAACCTTTGGTTTCTGACCTCATCTCCAGGGAATCCATTCCTGTGATGATAAAAGTAGAAGGGATCTGTTCAGAGATAATCACTTTCTTTGTTGTCAACGGTCCTCTGACTCCTCTCATCCTGGGATTCTCCTGGCTGATTAAATATTGTCCCTCTCTCAAGTGGCACAAAAGGAAAGTTAAATCCTGGTGTGGAGCATACTGTCAGAATTGTTAAGAAAACTTAAAATCTATCTTTATCAGAAAATCTACATCCTCTACTGGAGCTGGATTCATGTTAGGGCAGAAAAAACACGTCAACAAAATGAGGTCTCCTTTACAGAATATAGGGTGGGAGATGTGGTTTGTTTATCTACAGATACTTAAAACGACGTTAACCCACCCACAAGTTGGGACCTCACTACATTGGTCCTTACAAAATTACTACATGTAATAATTACACCTTTCAGTTGGATCTTCCACCCTCCATAAAAATAAAGACCTCCATTCATGACAGGAATCACTATTCTGCGGAACCATTGACTCCTCAATCTGTTGATCTTCAAGGCCAGGAGTAGCTTGAAGTACAGAATTTATCTGGAGTCCAAGTATTGTGGCCAGTGTCTGAAATATTAGAAAGGATTTTTCAGAAGAAAGGGCATGGGTATCTTTCCTGGACTTTAGGAGAGCCTTCCACCAGAAATACCCTCATAAGCCAGCTTTGAAGCCATCCAGAAGACTGGAAGAGGGGAGTTCTATCAGAATGCTTAACCCATTAGTGCGCAGAATTTGCTACTTACCTTCCGTGTGTCTTCTTGTTTCTAGGCATGTGCATGCTAATTCCTAGGATTAGCAACATTTTCATGTGCAATGCTAGTTTGACCTAATTTGCACCTGGCCTATATAAACCCCCTTCCTGCTTTGTCCATTGTATGACTTTTTATACAGCATCCTGTGGCCTGATACTACTCCTGATGTCTGGCTATTCTGCTGCTTCTTGTTTACAACCCCTGCCCATTGTCTGGCTACTTGCATAGTTGCCATTGCTGCCAGCTACTACACTAATGTTACACTTGTCTCAACTTGATTGGCTACCAGTAGACTGTGTTTCCGGAACCCACGGTTATGTCTCCTTCTTTGAGAAGCTTCTGGATTGTCAATAGTTTAATAGTCTATCTTCTCTCTGACTACTGTGAAGATTTAACAGTAGTATCCTAAATCCTTCAGTGGTCTGCCAAGACTTGTCTTCAACTCTAGCATCAACCTGACTTCTGCTGTCCTGCTTTCCGCTACGTCTCCTTTGGGACTTTAGTTTCTTGGATCCTAACCTTATGTGCAGGTCTCTGACCGAACTGTCACACATACAGTGCCTTGCAAAAGTATTCACCCCCTTTAACTTTTTACCAATTTTTTTACATTACAGCCCTAAGTTCAATGTTTTGTTGATCTGAATTATATGTGATGGTTTAGAACACAATAGTCTAAGTTGGTGAAGTGAAATGAGAAAAATATATACATAAAACTATTTTTTAGAAATAGAAAAAAGAAAATTGGCATGTGCTTATGTATTCACCCCCTTTGATATGAAGCCCATAAAAAGCTCTGGTGCAACCAATTACCTTCAGAAGTCACATAATTAGTGAAATGATGTTCACCTGTGTGCAATCTAAGTGTCACATGATCTGTCATTACATATACACACCTTTTTTTGAAAGGCCCAAGAGGCTGCAACCCCTAAGCAAGAGGCACCACTAACCAAACTCTGCCATGAAGACGAAGGAACTCTCCAAACAAGTAAGGGACAATGTTGTTGAGAAGTACAAGTCAGGGTTAGGTTATAAAAAAATATCCAAATCTTTGATGATCTCCAGGAGCACCGTCAAATCTATCATAACTAAATGGAAAGAGCATGGCAACACAGCAAACCTGCCAAGAGACGGACGCCCACAAAAAGTCATGGACCGGGCAAGGAGGGCATTAATGAGAGAGGCAGCACAGAGACCTAAGGTAACCCTGGAGGAGCTGCTGAGTTCCACAGCAGAGACTGGAGTATCTGTACATAGGACGAAAATAAGCCGTACACTCCATAGAGTTGGCCAGAAGAAAGCCATTACTTTCAGCAAAAAACAAAATGGCACGTTTTAAGTTTGCAAAAAGGCATGTGGAAGACTCCCAAAATGTATGGAGGAAGGTGCTCTGGTCTGATGAGACTAAAATGTAACTTTTTGGCCATCAAAGAAAACGCTATGTTTGTCGCAAACCCGACACATCATATTACCTAAAGAACACCATCCCCACAGTGAAACATGGTGGTGGCAGCATCATGCTGTGGGGATGTTTTTCAGCAGACGGGACTGGGAATCTGGTCAGAGTTGAGGGAAAGATGGATGGTGCTAAATACAGGGATATTCTTGAGCAAAACCTGTACCACTCTGTGTGTGATTTGAGGCTAGGACGGAGGATCACCTTCCAGCAGGACAATGACCCCAAACACACTGCTAAAGCAACACTTAAATGGTTTAAGGGGAAACATGTAAATGTGTTGGAATGGCCTAGTCAAAGCCCAGACCTCAATTCAATAGAAAATCTGTAGTCAGACTTAAAGAGCAAACCATCCAACTTGAAGGCGCTGGAGCAGTTTTAAAGGAGGAATGGGCAAATATCCCAGTGGTAAGATGTGGCAAGCTCATAGAGACTTATCCAAAGCGACTTGGAGCTGTGGTTGCCGCAACACGTGGTTCTACAAAGTATTGACTTTTAGGGGGTGAATAGTTATGCACATTGACTTTTTTTGTTATTTTGTCCTATTTATTGTTTGTTCACATTAAAAAATAAATAAAACATCTTCAAAGTTGTGGGCACATTCTGTAAATTTAAATGATGGAAATCCTCAAACAATCCATGTTAATTCCAGGTTGTGAGGCAACAAAACACGAAAAATTGGGGTGAATATTTTTGCAAGGCACTGTAGCTGCTATTGTTGTTAGTTTGTTTCATATTTCACAAAATTTTGATTTTTATTTCATAAACTACAGTGGTTGTTTACAAACTTGGTTTAACAGTTACACTGAAGTCAACACATGTACTCTTCACCATTAGATAAGGGATGGAAAAACTTATGGAAAGATAATTTCCATTTTAAAATTGCTGGTCAATTAATTGAGTTAAACGAGAATACATAATAAGCTGCACTGGCTAATTAGAACCAGGTCTGCCTTTTCATTTCTGTTACATTTCCAATATTCATACTAGAAATGCTATTTTTTCACCCATTAGGCTTAGCAAAGTGGTAAAGTGCAAGTAGTTGTGGATTTGAATCCTCTCCCAGCCATTATATTGTTTTAATATAAACCGCTAATTTCATTATATTTTAATTTATATCATAAGTCACAAAGTTCACATGTGAGGATGTAGTTTGATATTTATGCCGCTGAACATTTTTTTTGTGTGTGTAATGTTTTTTCAGGTTAAAAAAGGCTTTTAAGGTAATTTTCAGCATAATGCAGTTCTAAGTGGTACCAAGTACTTTCTAATGTAATAGGAATGTATTTGTGTTTGATAGTTGCTGGAATGGATATAATGCTTATTGAAAACTCAATAATGAACCCAATTGACTGGGACACTGTATTTTTATGAATGTGGCTATTCCTAAGCCTTTTTTTTATAAATATTACTTTTTTTGTTTTTAATAATAAACATAGACATTTAAATACACAGTAAAATGGCTTCATATGAGATAACTAGGTGAGTCATAATGCTTTTAAGATACTTGTTTAAATTAAATAAAAATATTACTGGAAAAATAAAAGAATCAAGGTTTTATAGGAATGCTAAGTTCCCAAGGTATTTACTACCCACACATTTCTAGTATATATACAAATTGGGATGTAATAGTTTAAAATAAGAAGTTTTTTTATTAGTAAGGGATAACAACGGCGATAAACTTTAAAAACAATAAGGTATTAAAAAATCCCGGATTGGAGAAAAGAGTAAAATGGGCTATCTAATGTGTGAAACTTTACCCGTTTGGTATTATTTTAAACTCTTAATAGAGGGGTAAGTGGTTCACACCTAACAGTACTTCAAGGGGATGGTGAATAGCTTATCCAATTCAGTATGTCCTGTCTTTATACATGAAAACACAATTAACATGCAATTGAAGTTTAGTGGATATGATGCTGTTATATAAATGCCATAGAGATGACCCTAATTTGTTAGGGTTCACAAAGTGGATTCACAACACTGACCCTTGTTTTCTGGGGTTCGCAGTGTGGAATTTCAAAAGTAGCATAAAGTATATCTCTAATACATGCTGTATTGGGCTTCTAAAGGACTTTGTTTGGATGGGTCTCAGTTGTTTTCCACAAGTCTGAGCATTATGTCTTCATCTGTCTTGTAAACATGCCACAATTTTATCACAGGAGTTGCTGTCTCTTGTGCCTAATTGGGCTAGAATATAGTTAATGTCCTCATAACAAAAACTTCTCTTATAGAGATATACTAGTATTGTGTTCATATCCCATTGCAGGGATCAGCATGATGTGGAAAACAGAGATACTAAAAAGTAAATAATATCCAGCGGGTTATCTCCCACTCTATGTCCTGTCAGAGGTATATAAAGTCTATCTCATATGGAAATAACAGCATTCACACATTTGGAAACGGACAGGGAGGGTAAGCATACATCCTCTAGATATCTAAAATACAATACTGTTAGTAGAAGTGACGCCGGCGTGCCCTTAGCTGTAAGGCATGCCACGTCATCAAAGGCCGACGCGTTTCGACGTCATCAGACGTCTTTGTCAAGGTAAAAGATCACTGAGCCGTCTGGCCCTCTTTTAAACGCTGCCGTAACTACAGCAACCAATTGGCATTAATCGGACATGCGCAGTAGATTCAGGAAGCGCGTAGCGCTATGTTGTTATGCAACTATATAGTAGATGCGCAGATCGGAGTATAGGAGATGTTAATAATGTTATCTATATATATAAAAAAAACTAGTATATCTCTATAAGAGAAGTTTTTGTTATGAGGACATTAACTATATTCTAGCCCAATTAGGCACAAGAGACAGCAACTCCTGTGATAAAATTGTGGCATGTTTACAAGACAGATGAAGACATAATGCTCAGACTTGTGGAAAACAACTGAGACCCATCCAAACAAAGTCCTTTAGAAGCCCAATACAGCATGTATTAGAGATATACTTTATGCTACTTTTGAAATTCCACACTGCGAACCCCAGAAAACAAGGGTCAGTGTTGTGAATCCACTTTGTGAACCCTAACAAATTAGGGTCATCTCTATGGCATTTATATAACAGCATCATATCCACTAAACTTCAATTGCATGTTAATTGTGTTTTCATGTATAAAGACAGGACATACTGAATTGGATAAGCTATTCATCATCCCCTTGAAGTACTGTTAGGTGTGAACCACTTACCCCTCTATTAAGAGTTTAAAATAATACCAAACGGGTAAAGTTTCACACATTAGATAGCCCATTTTACTCTTTTCTCCAATCCGGGATTTTTTAATACCTTATTGTTTTTAAAGTTTATCGCCGTTGTTATCCCTTACTAATAAAAAACTTCTTATTTTAAACTATTACATCCCAATTTGTATATATACTAGAAAAATAAAAGAAAATGGAAGTTTCCAAGCTCAGTATCTACATTTGTAGAGGATTATACCTGCTGTACCACATCTCTACATGATAAGCAATGAATATAGTAATCCGAAAAGGTAAAATGTACACAATGTTTCCTCATACCTTTCCCTTTCTCTTATCCACCAGCCTTTTCCTCAGACTGTTCCTCTCAACTTTTCCACATTGTGTCTCCAACATAACCATCTCACCTTCCATGCTCTCCTCTCCTATTTTATTCTCCAATGAGCTACTCTCCTTCTTCCATTCACTATCTACTCCCTCTTCTAAAGTTCATAAGCAGAAACACTTTTGCAAGTCTTATTCCCATCTCCCATCTCTCTCTCTCCTTCTTCTTCTGGCTTCTGGAGATATATCTCCTAACCCAGGGCCTGGTCTGATATTTCCACTAGCAGGTTACATTATCTGATCACTAGGGGCAGATCACAAATTGCACATTAGAGCGCTCCACCTCACAATGTCTTTCTATCAGATCCCTTCCCTTTCCTACTAAATGAAAAACCTTTCTAACTTTGCATACCTTTCTACCTAAGTGAACTTTTAATTCCTTCCTGACCCTTTCATATCTGTTATTCTTGTCCAGGTTTCTGCCTCTTCCATACCCTTTAGATTGTAAGTAGCAAGTTTCCAATCCTGTAGGATACATTGGAAAGAGCACTTTCTACTAAGATTCTAAGCTCAAAACAGGGCCCTCCATTTTCTGCAGTTTGTTAACATTGTAATTTTCCTTGTTCTTATCTCCTGTACAGTGCTACGGCATATGTTGGCGCATTTCAAATAAGGGTTAATAACAATAATAATAATGTGGCAGCTACAGCCTGCAATTTATATATTTGCAGATTATTGTGGGAGGGCTATACAGGCAATAACTAAAAACAACAAAGTCAATTCTTGATCAATTAAAAAAAGAAAAAAAAAATTCTGCATGCTTTTCTATCATCTATCTGATTATGATTACTTCAGTGTCCCTATAATTACATTTCCGTAAGAGACCACTATAATCTCATATCTCATATTTCAAAAATAGCTCTTGATAATGGGTAACATGCTTTAAAAAAGTAAGATAAAATAAATACCGTATTTTTCGCCCTATAAGACGCACCGGCAGATAAGACGCACCTAGTTTTTAGAGGAGGAAAACAAGAAAAAAAAAATCTGAATCAAACACAAATACACTCAAACACAAATACACTTTACACACAGATACACACCTACATTACACACAAATATATATATATATATATATATATATATATATAGATACACATACATACATATACATACACACATAAATAAATATACATACACATACATACATATATACACACACATACACACACATACACACATACATACACACACACATACATACATACACACACACACACACATACACATACATATCCATATACTGCAGCATTTGGGAGCCATTGACCCTCCCTGACCCCCCTGATCCTCACCTTTATAGATACACATACATACATATACATACACACATAAATATACATACACATACATACATATATACACACACATACATGCACACATACACACATACATATCCATATACTGCAGCATTTGGGAGCCCTTGACCCTCCCTGACCCTCCTGATCCTCCCTGACCCCCCTGATCCCCCTGATCCTCACCTTCCTTCTGATCTCTGCCATCTTGATCTCACCCCAGCGCTTCCTACCAGCACTCCACGTGTACTGCAGCGTTGCGTGTGTGACGTCACTAGGACGCACCGGCCGACGCGATGCTGGTAGGAAGCGCTGGGGTGAAATCAAGAGGACAGAGGCAGTTTGAAAAGGTATATTCGCCGTATAAGACGCACCAACTTTCCTCCCCCAGTTTTGGGGAAGAAAAAGTGCGTCTTATACGGCGAAAAATACGGTATATCCTTTATTTGCTATTATTTGCAATTATTCTGAAGCTGCCATTTTTGTTATGTACTTCTACAAGTTAGATGACCTTGAACTTAGAGAATTATTAAGCTGATTCTATTGAAATCTGGCACCTCTTGGTGCCAATAGTTTCAATATGACTAATATAAATATATATATTTTTTTCCAGAAATTCTTTAGCATTCAACCATCTCTGTGTATGTGGAGATGCTGTGAAGATTTACCCACATCTTACTCTTTCTCCTGGTTGGGCTGCGTATTGTGCTGCCCGAAATTGACTTGTGTAGAATGAAAACTGTCTCTGTCAGTCTTTCCATCTACAGTCAGGTCCATAAATATTGGGACATCGACACAATTCTGATCTTTTTGGGTCTATGAAATGAAACAAACAACATGTGCTTTAACTGCAGACTTTCAGCTTTAATTTGAGGGTATTTTCATCCAAGTCAGGTGAACGGTGTAGGAATTACAACAGTTTGTATATGTGCCTCCCACTTTTTAAGGGACCAAAAGTAATGGGACAGATTAACAGTCATAAATAAAACTTTCACTTTTTAATACTTGGTTGCAAATCCTGTCCAGTCAATTACAGCCTGAAGTCTGGAACGCATAGACATCACCAGACGCTGGGTTTCATCCCTGGTGATGCTCTGCCAGACCTCTATTGCAACTGTCTTCAGTTCTTGTTTGTTCTTGGGGCATTTTCCCTTCAGTTTTTTCTTCAGCAAGTGAAATGCATGCTCAATCGGATTCAGGCCAGGTGATTGACTTGGCCATTACACAATATTCCACTTATTTCCCTTAAAAAACTCTTTGGTTGCTTTTGCAGTATGCTTCGGGTCATTGTCCATCTGCACTGTGAAGCGCCGTCCAATGAGTTCTGAAGCATTTGGCTGAATATAATATTGCCGGAAAAACTTCAGAATTCATCCTGCTGCTTTTGTCAGCAGTCACATTATACAAGAGAATCAGTTCCATTGGCAACCATACATGCCCATGCCATGACACTACCACCACCATGCTTCACTGATGAGGTGGTATGCTTTGGATCATGAGCAGTTCCTTTCCTTCTCCATACTCTTCTCTTCCCATCACTCTGGTTCAAGTTGATCTTAGTCTCATCTGTCCATAGGATGTTGTTCCAGAACTGTGAAGGCTTTTATAGATGTTGTTTGGCAAACTCTAATCTAGCCCTCCTGTTTTTGAGGTTCACCAATGATTTACATATTGTTGTGAACCCTCTGTATTCACTCTGGTGAAGTCTTCTCTTGATTGTTGACTTCGTCACACATACACCTACCTCCTGGAGAGTGTTCTTGATCTGGCCAACTGTTGTGAAGGGTGTTTTCTACACCAGGGAAATAATTCTTCGGTCATCCATCACAGTTGTTTTCCGTGGTCTTCCGGGCCTTTTGGTGTTGCTGAGCTCACCAGTGCGTTCTTTCTTTTTAAGGATGTTCCAAACAGTTGATTTGGCCACACCTAATGTTTTTGCTATCTCTCTGATAGGTTTGTTTTGTTTTTTCAGCCTAATGATGGCTTGCTTCACTGATAGTGACAGCTCTTTAGATCTCATATTGAGAGTTAACCGCAACAAATGCAAATAGCACACTTGAAATGAACTCTGGACCTTTTATCTGCTCTTTGTAAATGGGATAATGAGGGAATAACACACAGCTGGCCATGAAACAGCTGAGCAGCCAATTGTCCCATTACTTTTGGTCCCTTAAAAAGTGGGAGGCACATATACAAACTGTTGTAATTCCTACACCGTTCACCTGATTTGGATGAAAATACCCTCAAATTAAAGCTGAAAGTCTGCAGTTACAGCACATCTTGTTCGTTTCATTTCAAATCCATTGTGGTGGTGTATAGAGCCAAAAAGATTAGAATTGTGTCGATGTCCCAATATTTATGGACCTGACTGTAGCTTATCAGAAGAAAAAAAAAGTGTAGGGTCCCTGTACGCTGATAAGATTTAATTCAGTTCTATTAAAGGTATTCACAAAGATGAGGCTGAAAACTGATCAGCTGGTATGGTGACCATCCCATTACAAGGCACGTAAACAAATATATTTATAGTGGTTCCCACTATAACATACATGCATATCTGATCACAGACCTAGATTTGTCAAAAAAATTTGGCCTCCAGATTACAACAATAGAATCATATGTGGATAATATGACTGCTAGAAGTTCTTAACATGCTATGAAAAATGACCTTGTTCTCTGCCAGGACATCAATGGTTTAATGAAATGACTCAATATTGAGCACAAAACTGAAGAGAGGAACCTTTTGTTGACTCTTCAAAGCCAATTTTATTAATGGGAATACATAATGGGTATGAACTACCATCAATTCTTGTAGGACATGATGTTCCCAGCTTCTAACCCACAGATCACCTAAGAAAACTTTATTATGTTCTTCAGATTTTTCTTTGAGGACATACAAAGCATGTTTTGTAGAGAAAGACAACCGGTTTCATAATTGTCTTTATTCCACTTGAAAAGAGAGTCAATGATAATGCTTGATACTGACTGTAGATTAAAATATAGTAAGCAACCGTCTTTTCCCACTCACTTCTTTAAGTAATTTACCTCCTTAAAAAGAGAGTATTATGTTTAGAAGACAAAAACTAATTGCTGAAAAAGGCAAATCTCTAACAGATCTAGGGAATATAGCTGGAAAGTTGCCTGAACTTAGTTTATCTATTAGACCTACTATCTGTTGAATTCAGGACAGTCTACATCCATACTTACAATATGCTTTTTTGAAGAATAAGAAATAATATGCGGCAGTATATTTTATAAAGTCTTTGTGTATAAAATTTTCAACACTTCCTGCTAGAGGCATGCTTATTTTAACTGTAAGTGGAGGGGGGGGGGGGGGGGGGTGAGAATGGGGTGGGTGGGTGAGAAGGGAGGGGTTTTTTATATATCATTGCACATTTTTATATTTGACAGAGAGGATATAGAGACCATACTATAAGAGAGGCTTACACTAGAGCTAGGGACCTCAAGAGAGAGGATCTTCTCATTGCAAATAAGAAAAGAGACACATATATACAATCTAGAGATAGATGTAGATTCCTCACAAAGTACAATCAAGCTCATGGTGAGATAGCCAGAATCTTTAAGAAACACTGGCATATTCTACAAGCGGACAACATCTTAAAAAAACACTCTTCCGACTAAACCGGTTCTAACATCTAAGAAAAATCAAAACCTCAAACCTTTTTAGGAAAACAAATTTTGACTCCTAGTGAGCTAAAAAGTTTGGCAGGTTCGAGGGAATCCAATTGGCTACAACCTCTAAAAGGATGTTTTAAATGCCACACCAAGAATTGCAATACATTTAAATATCTGAAGCCATTTAATAAAAATACAGTTGTATCACAACAATTTGGTTCAGAGTTTAAAATTAAAATTTTTTTGAGTTGTAAAAGTGATTATGTAGTGTACGTGATCACGTGTTCTTGTGGTAAACAATACACTATTCGAACCACAAGACCTCTTAAGTGACGTTTCTATGAACATCTGTATATGTGTATGTGAAAAGGGGAGTTCTAACTAATGACTTTTCTTCACACATCATACAGGAACATGGAAAGGGTATTGAAGGGATAATTATACAAGCAGTTGATCATGTACCACAGGATAAAAGAAGGGGGAATCACACATTACTTTTGAGACAAAGAGAAACTCTTTGGATACATAAATTAAATACTTTGGAACCTAATGGTTTAAATCGAGATATACTGTAGATTTAGCAGCATTTTTAGACAAGTAATTTATATGTTTTTTCTTGTTCTCATTCATTCTCATTTTTTCTCCTTAGTGATCACCCTCTCTACATTCTGATAGTCTTCTCTCCTTTTTTTAGAATTAGTTGGTTCAATTAAGAATTTATGTATTTTCTTAAGTAAATAGGAATGGGATATTGAATAGAGGAATATATGTACCTCCGGTTATCTTATAGAGTAACTATTTTTTATGTAGGATTTATTTTAGTGTTTTTTATGTACTATTTCTTCTAGTATTTTAGATGACCCTTTTGGGAGCTTTCCCGTTTTATATATATGTACATGGTTACAATAATAATACTAACCAACTAGTTCTTAATATGTAGTATGTATGTGTATGTATGTGTATATATGTATGCATGTGTATATATGTTTATATATATATATATATATATATATATATATGTATATATTTTTACACAAATTTTGTATTTTATGTATTTGTTTATACGATTTATTTTCATATGTATATTTATTATTTGTGTTTTCTCTACATATGATGCACTGTTTGATCAAAGTGTTTGTATAATATTTCCTATATTGCCCCTTGTGTGTGTGTGTGTGGGGGGGGGGGGGTTCTCCTCTTCCTCTCTTTGTTTATTTATTACTTTTTATTATTATTATTATTATTATTTTCTATTATTATCAATATTTTCTCTCTTCCCCTTTTTGTGGCCTTTTTGGTTCTATTGGGAGTCCCTTGTGGGGTGGTGTATTTTCAGGTACACTCCTGGGCCCGCTTTGCGGTCTTTGTGGGTCTTCCTGTGTTTTTTTAGGTTGGGTGGCCCATATTGAAGCATGGTGGAACGCATATACGTTCCACCAGTGGATATGCTTCCTATGGGATGCTGTAGGAGCATGGTGACGTCACCGTGCGCGACGCAGGACGCTACGAATCGTGGAAAAGGCGCGGTGACGTCACTACGCACTCTAGGGAGACAGGGAGCGCGCCAAGCCGGAGATGAGAGCTCAGGACAGCATTTATAAAGAAGAGAGGAGGTGGGTGGCTATTCATGACTTTCCCATAATATATTTCACATTACAGATTTTAATCACCATTGATAAAGCTCAATAGATGGGCGAAATGCGTCTGGTACTACAGTAAAGACACTTCTGGTGTCTTGGTTTTCTTTCTATTTTTGTTCTATGTTTATGTATATATTGTTGGACTTTTTATCAACTTATTATTTCTGATTTGTTTATTGTTTATTTATTATTGATTATTTTTTGTTATTTATTTATCTTTTCGTCATTAGAAGTGTATTCATTATTAATATATGGACTCTCAAATGGACTGATCAGTACTATTGGGTTATTCAGTTACATCACCTTGTTAATTTGACCTGGAAACTAGTGGCCTTTTTGCTCTTTTGAATTTTTACACTCTTAATAGAGGCTTTGGCCACCTACTCGATTGCATCACACTCTTTGGGCTCAGCACCCCTTAGTGAATGAAATCAGAGTTGATATTTCATAGATATCAAAAGGTGGACATTATCCTCTGATAGAGCTTGTTGGTCAATTTTAAGTACTAGATATATACCAGGTCTATGCTGATTTTGGATTAGTGCGACCACCGTGTTCACTAGGACAGCCTGGTGGAAACCACATTGACAGTGCCCGTGGAAGATCAAAGTACTATCCTATGTGTATATTAGATACCTCTAATATAGCTGGCCATACATGTGAGTGTCCATTTGTCACGTCTGAATTTTTGGAAATAAATTTTACTGATCTGCACTAGGAAGTGGTGTGCGCTCTCTCTTTCCTTTTTCCATTTTCTACAGTATGACTCTGTGGTGACCAGAGTAGTTGGAAATAGCTGTCCCACGATCCAAGAAGTCAGATCAATCAAGCGTGTCCTCTTTATCATTCCATCAAGTACGTCACAGGAGAAGACCTACAAGACCTTTTAGGAAAATATAAGAACAATTATCGTCTCCTCTCTTTGGACTCACTTAAGTATTCTTGTGTTTTATGAATGTTTTTTTTTTATTTCTCATTATTTTTCATATATATATATATATATATATATATATATTTTTTTTTTTTTTTTTTGATGTATTAGGTTATTTTTATTATTATTTTTGTTTTTTGTTTTTTATTTAAGTGTGTGTATATATATATATATATATATAATTTTTACATATATATTTTTTTACGTGTATTTATCTCTGCATTTCTAGGCGCTATAGTATTAACCACGTTCCCTTACGTAGGGAACTTTAGGTTTCTTCTTCTTGTTTGCTCAGAAGCAGACATTCAAAGTGATAACTGCAAAACCTGCTACTGCAGAAGTGTAAACACCCTTCTCTTATAAGTATATCCTTTACCAAATTATAATGGAGGCCTACGGAGATCAGCAGGCCATCAAAATATATATTTTTATTTTTTCTTATTAAAACTAGATTTATAAAACTGTTTATGCCAGATTATGCTCTTAGTTAGATGTAAATGAAAATCATATGAAAATATATAATAAAATATTTACAAAAATGTGAGGGGTGTACTAACTGTATGACTGTATTATTATTATTATATTGCACTTTTTTTATAATGCACCAACATATCCAGTAGCGATACTGTATGACTGTATTATCCCTGTGTATGACCAAACTGTTAGAGTACAACAAGCCCCATGGATACAGCTGAGGGGTCAAATGTGGTTGTCACCTAGTGGCATTTTATGGGTCCCCAACAAGCTTGCCTGAATGTTCTAGAGATCTAGAGAGAGCCTTGCTTTCACTGTCTGAGGTGGTGCAAGCCTTAGATAATGGATTGAGAGAATTGTTTCTAAAAAATAGCATCACCCAGTCAGAAAAACAACAGTGTCTTGGACAGAGAGGAGTGATGTCCCCAAGTGTGTCAACAGCACCTTCTACTTTTGCCTGTCCATCTCTAGTGGGATTCCTCATCCATTGCACATTGACTGATTCTGGTACTGGTGGGAATTTCATTGTCTGTGCTTATCACTATGCTAGGCAACCAACCTTTGGTTTCTGACCTCATCTCCAGGGAATCCATTCCTGTGATGATAAAAGTAGAAGGGATCTGTTCAGAAATAATAATTTTGTTTGTTGTCAACGGTTTTTTGACTCCGCTCATCCTGGGATTCTCCTGGCTGATTAAATATAGTCCCTCTCTCAAGTTGGACAAAAGCAAAGTTAAATCCTGATGTGACGCATACCATCAAATTTGTTAAGAAAACTTAAAATCTATCTTTATCAGAAAATCCACATCTTCTACTGGAACTTGATTCATGTTAGTGCAGAAAAAACACGTCAACAAAAGGAGGTCTCCTTTCCAGAATATAGGGTGGGAGATGTGGTTTGTTTATCTACAGATACTTAACAACAGTAACCCACCCACAAGTTGGGACCTTGCTACATTGGTCCTTACACAATTACTACATGTATTAATTACACCTTTCAGTTGGATCTTCCACCCTCCATGAAAATAAAGACCTCCATTCATGACAGGAATCACTATTCTGCGGAACCAATGACTCCTCCATCTGTTGACCTTCGTGGCCAGGAGGAGCTTGAAGTACAGAATAAGTCTGTAGTCCAAGTATTGTGTCTGAAATAGTAGGATTATCCAGAAGAAAGGTCATGGGTATCTTTCATGGAATTTAGGAGAGCCTTCCACCAGAAATACACTCATGAGACGGCTTTGAAGCCATCCAGAGGACATCTTCGAAGAGGGGAGTTCTTTCAGAGTGCTTAACCCAGTAGTGCCCAGAATTTGCTACTTACCTTCCGTGTGTCTTCTTGCTTCTAGACATGTGCATTCTAATTCCTAGGATTAGCAACATTTTCTAGTTTGACCTAATGCTAGTTTGACCTAATTTGCACCTGGCCTATACAGTATAAACCCCCTTCATGCTTTTTACATTTGTCCACTGTATAGCTCCTTACACAGCATCTTGTGGCCTGATACTACTCCTGATGTCTGGCTATTCTGCTGCTTCTTGTTTACAACACCTGCCCATTGTCTGGCTACTTGCATAGCTGACATTGCTGCCAGCTATTACACTAATGTTACACTTGTCTCAACTTGATTGGCTACCATTAGACTGTGTTTGCTGAGTCCATGGATATGTGTCCTTCTTTGAGAGGCTTCTGGATTGTCAATAGTTTAATAGTCTAACTTCTCTCTGACTACTGTGAAGATTTAACAGCAGTATCTCAAATCCTTAAGTGGTCTGCCAAGACTTGTCTTCACCTCTGGCATCAGCCTGTCTTCTGCTGCCCTGCTTTCCGCTACGTCTCCTTTGGGACTAGATTTTCTTGGATCCTAACCTTATGTACAGGTCTCTGACTTTTTTTTATTGCTGTTAGTTTCATATTTCACAAAATTGTAATTTTTATTTCATAGTGGTTGTTTACAAACTTTGTTTAAGAGTTACACTGAAGTCAACACATGTACTCTTCACCATTAGATAAGGGGAGGAAAAGCTTATGGAAAAATAATTTCCATTTTAAAATTGCTGCTCAATTAATTGAGTTAAACCAGAATACATAATAAGCTGCACTGGCTAATTAGAACCAAGTCTGCATTTTCATTTCTGTTACATTTCCAATATTCATTCTATAAATGCTATTTTTTCACCCATTAGGCTTAGCAAAGTGGTAAAGTGCAAGTAGTTGTGGGTTTGAATCCTCTCTCAGCCATTATATTGTTTTAATATAAACAGCTAATTTCATTATATTTTAATTTATATCATAAGTCACAAAGTTCACATGTGAGGAGGTTGTTTGATATTTATGCCGCTGAACATTTTTTTTGTGTGTGTAATGTTTTTTCAGGTTAAAAAAGGCTTTTCAGGGCATTTTAAGCATAATGCAGTTCTAAGTGGTACCAAGTGCTTTCTAATGTAATAGGAATGTATTTGTGTTTGATAGTTGCTGGAATGGATATAATGCTTATTGAAAATGTAATACTGAACCCAATTGACTGGAACACTGTTTGTTATAAATGTGGCTATTCCTAAGCCTTTTTTTTTAAATAAATATTACTTTTTTGTTTTTAATAATAAACATAGACATTTAAATACACAGTAAAATGGCTTCATATGAGGTAACTAGGTGAGTCATAATGCTTTTAAGATACTTGTTTAAATAAAAGAAATTGGAAGTTTCCAAGCTCAGTATCTACATTTGTAGAGGCTTTTACCTGCTGTACCACATCTCTCCATGATAAGCAATGAACATAGTAATCCGAAAAGGTAAAATGTACACAATGTTTCCTCATACCTTTCCCTTTCTCTTATCCTCCAGCCTTTTCCTCAGACTGTTCCTTTCAACTTTTCCACATCATGTCTCCAACATAACCATCTTACCTTCCATGCTCTCCTCTCCTATTTTATTCTCCCATGAGCTTCTCTCCTTCTTCCATTCACTGTCTCCTCCCTCTTCTAAAGTTCAAATGCAGAAACACTTCTGCAAGTCTTATTCCCATCTCCCCTCTCTCTCTCTCCTTCTTCTTCTGGCTTCTGGAGATATATCTCCTAACCCAGGGCCTGATCTGACATTTCCACTAGCAGGTTACATTATCTGACCACTTGGGGCAGATAACAAATTTACACACTAGAGCCATCCACCTCACAATGTCTTTCTATCAGATCCCTTCCCTTTCCTACTAAATGAAAAACCTTTCTAACTCTGCATACCTTCCTACCTAAGTTAAGTACTTTTTATTGCTTCCTGACCCTTACTATTTCATATCTGTTATTCTTATCCAGGTTTCTGCCTCTTCCATACCCTTTGGATTGTAAGTAGCGAGTTTCCAATCCTATAGGGTACTTTGGAAAAAGCACTTTCTACTAAGATTCTAAGCTCAAAACAGGGCCCTCCATTTTCTGCAGTTTGTTAACATTGTAATTTTCCTTGTTCTTATCTCCTGTGCAGTACTACAGGATATGTTGTCGCGTTACAAATAAAGATTAACAATAATAATAATGATAATAATAATAATAATGTGACAGCTACAGCCTGCAACTTATATCTTTGCAGGTTCTTGTGGGAGAGCCATACAAGCAATAACTAAAAACAACAAAGTCAGTTCGTGATGAATTGAAAAATAAATACATTTCTGCATGCTTTTCTACCTTCTATCTGATTATGATTACTTCAGTGCCCTTATAATTAAACTTCCTTAAAAGACCACTATAATCACATAT
The DNA here is from genome assembly GCA_027410445.1 of Discoglossus pictus. Taxonomy (NCBI): domain Eukaryota; kingdom Metazoa; phylum Chordata; class Amphibia; order Anura; family Alytidae; genus Discoglossus; species Discoglossus pictus. The sequence goes on from CM050167.1 coordinate 58,345,190, forward strand.
TTACAATACACTCTTTTGAAAAACAGCTTGTGATAATGGGTAACATGCTTTCAGAAAGTAAAAGAAAATAAATACATCCTTTATTTGCTATTATTTGCAATTATTCTGTAGTTGAAGCTGCCATTTTTTGTTATGTACTTCTACAAGTTAGATGACCTTGAACTTAGAGAATTATTAAGCTGAATCTATTGAAATCTTGCACCTCTTGGTGCCAATGGTTTCAATAGGACTAATATAAATAGTCTTTCAAGTTTTTATTCATCTGTAGATTGATATATTTTTACAGAAATTCTTTAGCATTCCTCCATCTCTGTGTATTTTGTACTGGCTTAGTTTTTAAAGGATAGGTTTAAAATTGCCATGTGAGTTTTCTGCATTCTATACAACATTGTCACATAGGCAGATTAGTTTTAAAGGTCACTTCCTAGTGATTTGCTCTACAGGATAATGTGCTACACATTGTGCGAACAGATTATCTACATTACAGCTAAAAAGAAAATATCTACAGGGACAAAGTATGAAAACTGGATATAAATACCTTTACATGGATACAATATTACAAATTTATAAAAATATATTTTTTAAAAATGGTGGCACCAGTGATTAGCTATTAGTAAACTAGCGTATATACTCGAGTATAAGCCGACCCGAGTATAAGCCGAGGCACCTATTTTACCACATATACTGGGTAAAATGAGCGACTCAAGTATAAGCCGAGGGTGGGAAATGTGCTGCCCCCTGTGTCCCTCTTGTGCCCTCTGTGTCCCCCTCTCTCTCCCGTGTCTATTCTCCCCTCTCCCTTCCCTGTGTCTCTTCCCCCCTCTCCCTTCCCTGTGTCTCTTCCCCCTCCCTTATCACCCACCTCAACCCCCCTCCTCATTCTCAACCTCCCTCCTCAACCCCACTCCTCATCCTCAACCTCCCTCCTCAACCCCCCCTCCTCAACCACCTCCTCAACCTCAACCCCCCTCCTCATCCTCAACCCCCTCCTCAACCCCCCTCCTCATCCTCCCTCCTCATCCTCAACCCCCTCCTCAACCCCCCTTCTCATCCTCAACCCCCTCCTCAACCCCCCTCCTCATCCTCAACCTCCCTCCTCATCCTCAACCCCCTCCTCATCCTCAACCTCCCTCCTCATCCTCAACCTCCCTCCTCAACCCCCCTCCTCAACCTCCCTCTTCAACCCCCCTCCTCAACCTCCCTCCTCAACCCCCCTATCCTCATCCTTTCCCATCCTCAACCCCCTCCTCAATCAATGTGTTAATACATATACTGTAACTCGCATGTGATAGAATATCATATTTACGGCTTTATTAACATTGCATTATTCTGTTACGTTCCACTCACGCTATTAAATTGCTACAAATTCACTGACGTTCCAAACCATAACCTGCAAATGGAGCTAAAAAGCCAACGGGTACTAGAGAGGACCCGCAAGGGAGTTAAAGTCCTGTCTGTAGCACTGTAAATGCAAATATAAACACACTACTGTATATATAATAAAAGAGAAAGTGATATTAAAATTAATAGCACAACATTCTCAAGCTCGCAAATCTGCAATATAAAATACTTTTATTTCTGTTTAATTTCCGTGTTATATTGATCCCGGCAATCAATGTGTTAATACATATAATGGAACTTGCATGGACTAGAATTTCATATTTACTGATTTATTAATATTGCATTATTGCTGGAATTGCGGGTCAGATCAAAACTTGTAATTGAAACCCATAAGGCTTTGAAATCTAACCTCCATTTTTCAGTGAGATAATGATGACGATCTTATTTGCCATTGGCTCCGTCTAAATCCATAACTACGGATTTGACTAATTGATCATGTTCACCGCGCAAGAATAATTTACCGGGTTGCGTCTACGGCCTGTAACTCGCGGCATGGTTCAATTGAATAGTTTCTTAACGCAGCCAAATTTCAAGCCTGCAGCCTTTGTGGGTGTGCTGATGCCGCTACGGGCTTCAAATTTAATAGGGCTGATACACTACCTTAGAAAAACTGTGGGGATTTCATATTCCCAAAAAACAGAGGAAGCATTACTAGGAAGTCCCATTCCAAAACTCCAGAAGGTATCACAACTCCTAACAAATCAGATTCTCTTAGCCTCCAAAAGTGTCATAGCAAATAAACAAACATTCCCACATTTGAAGAAGTTAAGAGAAAAATTCAATACATATACACAATGAGTATGATTCCAACAGAACAAGATGGAAATTATTAAAAATGGGCATTCTGCTGGGACATATGGACTCTAAAAAAAGAGAAGTATAAAACTCAACTCCCAACCTGCCTTATAGAGACCGTCCACAAAATTTCATTTCCTTCCCCTTTTACCCATTTTTTTTCAAATATTATTATTGTTTTGTTTTTTTATGCAATATTAAGCCTTTATGGTTAATCAATATTATTATTATATTATAGTTTATTTATAATGCGCCAACATATTCCGTAGCGCTGTACATAAATTAGGTTCAGACAGTGATAAATACAGATTAACATTTAGCAAAGGAAGGAGGGCCCTGTCTTTGAGATAGGAATCAAATGTCCATTGTGAATTCCCAAAGTACTTAGGACTGAAACTCGCAGACTTACAATCTAAGGTATAGTGAGTGATAAGAAAAGAGGAAAGGGAAAGAAAAAGAGGAAAAGAAAGAAAATGTTTAACATACATGGAGAAGTTTACTATACCATTATACTGTTTGCTATACCATTATACAGTAAAAAACTTACAATATAGTGTGCTTTCAATAGAAATTATTTAAATTAAAAAAAGGCATAAGTGACAGAGTGGGGGGGGGGGGGAGAAAGAGGTAAGAGAAATATATACTGATGTACAGTTCTTGTCTTTGCAACACTATATTTAGTTTTGTTTTATACTACAACATAATCATTATCAACCTGTGTGGATGGAAGGATGAATTACAGCGCTACCAAACTGGAACCACTTCAAGCATCTGCCAAGATCATAAACTTCATTGCATTTTTTACTTTCTCATTTCAGAAATAATTGTAAAATTCTAGATATTTATTTTATAGCATGAGAAATTAAAGTTCATTTTTCAATCTGCTCGAGGGCTGACATGGTCTTTCAAGGGAAAAAGACAATTAACTAAATATACCCATTCAGCCTTATTATTAAACTTTTCTCATAAACCAGTCGTCGCTAACCAGATTCAATTAAATATTCAATTTCATTAGACTGTCTGCAATGAGGATCTGAGACTCGTCTTAAATATGGCATCTGTTGTTCACGTCTGATAATTCTGCAATGCCCTGTCTCAAGTTATGTGTATAATTATATTTATGTACATGTTTTAACTTAAGTTGAATTAATGAATTTGATCAAATTTGATTTTCATATAAAGTTTACACACATGTAATTTTAGATCCACGGAGTAACAGTTTCTCAGCTTCTGGTGCCTGGTTTCCCAGTACAGTCTCATGAAGGCTGCCATCATGCACACTTGTGACCTGGAACCCGGCATATTGTGAGCTAATGACACTCTAATAGGGAGGGTATTTACTCTATCAGTGTCATGTTGTTAGACAGCAAGGAGACAGTGACATGCTATGTGTTAGAAACTACAAAAACACTAAACTGTGTTTTCACATTCACACAGCTAATTTTTTTACAATAATGTGTGATTATAAATAATTACATATACTCATTGTCACGGCACAGGGATAACTCTCCGTCCATTGCATAGGGTTCCATACCACACGCCACCAGCTGGAGCAGACAGAAGAATTTCAGTAGCCTTTCCAAAGATTAAACCGCCACCAACTGAGCATGGAAATACCAGTATCCAGCAGAACAATATATGTCTTAACCAGAAGATTTCTTTATTAAGCATTTTTATAGGAAAATACAATTGTAACTAAACACATTAACAAAAAGTAATTAAATAGTAGTGCAATTAAGAAATATTGCTTGAAAAAAAGAATTAACATCACTAGAAGGCCAAGAAAAGCGAATTACTCACAGCTGTTGCAAAATATGGGACTAGTTAGTATCTGGTTGATCTCTCCACAGGAGGTCTTCAATGATAAAGTAGTTGAAGCATTGTGTTGACTCCACAAAAGACTCCTTAGGTCAATCTTTCTTTGCAAAATTAATTTTAATACACCCTCATAGACCAGAACACTCAGTATAGCTTAAATTAAAACAAAACTACTAATAAAATATTACATATTATGCATGTTTAACATGAATATAACCACTATTCCAAACCGTTACTCACATATACAATGCATTCAGTAGTACAGTAAATACACACACAACTGGCAAAATCTGCTCTTCAGCCTACCCACAGATCTAATACAGTTCAATCTCTTCATATAGGATTTCAGCAGAAGATCAGGATACAAAATAATAAAATGCCCTTCTCCTCAAAGAAACACACCATTACTATGTGTCCCAGAGAGAGCATGATCTTTATTCCCAATAACTCCTCTTTATAACCACACAAATACAATAGTACAATGGTACAATTTAACAAAAGTAAGCAGGGTTTCTTAAGGGGTAGCAAGACGCCATCAAATCTATCTAGAACAATGCCCATTCAACGTGACTGACCTATCAGTAGCAACTTAGTGGCACAACAATGGCAGACTGGCCAGTCAAGGAGATATTCCTACTAGTGTGATAGGTAGGGTAATAGGTAGGGATGGGTTAATGGGGGGTTTGAGATACTGTGAGTAGGAGATGGTCCAGCCATACCTGGTCAGCTGACCTATAATTATAGCTGGACCTGCATGGGGCATTCTGTTACACTTTATTACCCCCTAATCCCTCAAAGATTACTGTTACACATTGTATATAAACATTATAACCATATGAAAAAGAAGTACCCACTTCTTCCACATACTCATTCTTTAATACAAAAGTAGGTGTAAAGACTTTTTAGAGGGTATTTAAACTATGATAATAGCTGACCAGTCCATAGTAGTCCCAGCTGTTCTTCTTCTATCCCCACTGGCTGGCGATCTTCACATAAACATTTTACACCACTGCAGTAAATCCCACAGCCCAAAGGACCAGTTCAAAGAGAACACTTCACACACGTCTGACTGGCACATGGTGGTGTGTCATTGATTATTATTGAAAATCTTTAGTGTTAAGTATAGTGTTTTTGCAGCTTTTAGCACACACTATGATAAAATATGAGTGCTTGCTGTGTGAATCTGCTCCCATGGATGGCAGACTGCATGAGACTAGAGAGGGAGGAAAGGGAAGGACCTAGTTGTGAAGTGGAACAGCCATCCAGTAGATGCAGTAGAGTTAAACAATGTAAGGAGTTTCTGCATGCATGACATAAGGATAAGGCTATCCTAAACTTAGTTAAGCTAAACTTTCCAGTAGTTGAAATGGCCAGACCAGACAGGTATTTTTGGTTCTCATCCACAGTCAAATGTATGTTTCAGAAACTAAAAATACATTTTATATAAAATTAAATTAAAGAGGATCAACTTAATTGAAAAAGTCTAAAATATTAATATAAAACAAAATGTTCTGGCCAAAGAATGCCTTAAAATTTGAATACATTGTATTTGTGTAGTCAGTAAGTTGTACATATCTGAACACTGGTATCACATTGAATTAGTGGCATAGTGAATTAATCCGCTTAATGACAACATTAATTATAAAGTGTATTGATCTAAAAGGCAATATGTAATTTTTAATGTATCTTAATCTATAATGATTTCATATTAGTGATTTTAGATTTCCATGTAATCCTTTGGAGGGAATATTATAAATGTCTTTTTAAGTCATGATTGATAGCTTTTCTAAACAATCATTTTTCTCTTCATTTATTCAAAGACTTTGCTGAATTATTAAAAGGAAATTTTATGGTATTAAAACAATGAGAGTCTTCTGTCTGTTTTACTCCATAATATAATTTATATCTGCTCAAATTATACACTTTTTGCAACATTCCATTATTAAGGACATTAATTAAACCGGTATAACAGGAATGCTTGCAACGGAGGAAAATATAATTCAGAGAGAACTGAAAACCCATTGTGCTGCATTGTGGCCCCTGAGTTGGACAATCCTGATATATAAAAACTCACAAACTGAGGTCTAGGTGTGGGTAGTATGAGATTATTTATGAGTTCAGGACAGGTGGTACGATACAGGGGAAGAATCAAGGTCACAAGCACAGTGTAGACATATCAATGTCAGTATTACATTAAATATACGTATTGATGCTATAATTCAGGTTCCTAACACAAACGTCCTCCTCTAATTCATATCCGAGCTACCGGATACAATTTCCGTCAGATTGGGTCCTGTAGAAGCAGGTGCAAAATGTGCGTAGAGCCGTAATTTTACGTGTGTGCCGCTTTTGTGACGTCACACGCCATCCACATGTGCGGGAAGACTGATAAAGTACCCGGTTAATGTAATACTGACAGGGATATCTGCTAGTGAGGCATTGCCCATATAAGCTTGCTGGTTGTCCTCCAGATTCCCTAGAGTGTTGCTGCTATAGGGAGGTGTTCAATAAGTTACCCTCCAACTGCCCTTATTTAAGTTCAATTTTTTTCAGGGGATTTTTGTAGGATCCAATATTGTGACAAGTAGTCCTTTTGTGAGCATGGATCAAGTCCATGAGATATGCTTACCTGAGATAGTCTGGTGTATGGGAGAAGTGACCACGCTGTTGGTTCACTGTATGACAATTATTTGGGAATAACTCCCTGGGTTCCTGAGACTCTTCCGGCACAGATGTGTGAATTCTTTTATGTTTTTAAACGCCGAAGTGTGTTCTATTTTTTAGTTTAATAATAAAGGATATATTTTATTGGCTCCTATCTATGCCTAATGTTTAAATAATAGGGACTATTGGAGCTCTCTTTTGTATCATTCTATCTAAACACTGAATAAATAACACTCTGCTACAATGTAAAGTAATGTGTACAGCCTGTATAACAGTGTATATTGTCTGTCCCCTCAAAATAACAAAATAACAGAAAGCCATTAATGTCTAAACCGTTGGCAATAAAAGTGAGGGTGTACTCACTTTTGTAAGAGACGGTGAGTATATATATATATATATATATATATATATATATATATATATATATATACTTTCTTACCTGCCCGATGCTGCACTCTACTACTTCCTGGGGTGAGAAGGGGCATGCCAGAAGCCAGAAGGGCTGACCAAGGTTGCAGAGGTCTGCGAGGGGCCACACAAGGCTGAAGGATAACACAGGGGGCTGAGGGAGGCCGCAGAGGTCTGTGAGGGACCACAAGAAGTCTGTAGGGCCATAAGGGACTGTGGGGGCCACAGGGCCTGCAGGGGGCCTCTAGGACCTGTTAGGGCCTGTAGTGGGCCATAAGGGGTTGCAGGGGTCCCACGGGAGGTCCGCAGGGTCATAAAGGGCCGTGGGGGCTGCAGGGCCTGCTGGGGGCACAGGGGGCCCCTTGGACATGTGGGTACCCAGAGTGAGCCATAAGGAACTGCAGGGGACCCACGGGAGGTCTGCAGGGGCCACAAGGCCTGCAGGTAGCACAGGGGGCCCCTGGGGCCACAATGGGCCATAAGGGGCTGCAGTAGTCCCACGGGAGGTTCGAGGAGGCCATAAAGGACTGTGGGGGCCACAGGGGGGCCCTGGGGCCTGTGGGTGTCCAAAGTGAGCCATAAGGAACAGGGGCCCCACAGGATGTCCACAGGGGCCCCAGGGGGGAACAGGGGACCTGCGAGGATGACAGAGGTTCAGTGGGAGCCATAGGGGATCTACAGGAGTCGCAGAAGATTTGCAGGGGCCAACAAGGACCCGGGGGGGGGGGGGCACCAGAGGGCCATAGGGGCCACTTTGGACCCACAGGGAGTCTGCAGGGGCTGCGGCAGGCCTGTGGGGCCCCCTCAGAGGTCATGGGTCATAGTGTGACTGTGTATGAGTAAGAAGTGCCTTTTACTTTTTCCATTATACAAGTATGTCTGGAGTCACAGGTCTGATAGTGTGGTTGTGTTTTGTATTGCCCTGAGATCACAGGCTCCTGGTTTGAGGTGCAGGAGATGTTTCTGGGTGGTCTGTACACGTACTCTTGTCAGTCTTGTTTGCCATGCTCTACATGATTCCGTAAGTTGGGTTATTTGCAGGGATCCTCAACATTGTACGCATAAACCCAGAGTATGCTGCATTTCCCTGTATGATCTCTGGGTAATAGAAACAAGTGCGCTCAAGATGAAACTGTTGCAGTCAATTGTGATGAGAACTGTGATCATATATAAAAAGGCATCAATTTAGGCCATTTTGGACCCTGCAAAGTTATACGTGGGTGTGATTCTGCTTTTGCTATTCTGTTAGATATTCTGGATTTGACTTTGGACTTTGACCATAACTATTCTTTTGACCCCATCATTCCCAACCTTCATCTTATATTAACATTTAGTCTGTTGGTCACCAACCTCAAACGTCATACCTGTTGCCAGGTAAGGCAGGAGTGAAATTAATTGGAATTAATATCCATGCTTTGTAACTTTTGCATATAATGTATTTATTAAATATGGTTAATGTTTATATATGTTTGATAAAAAGGCACAATAGAAAACACAACATGACGATATTTTTCATTTAACTCACATTAACTTCCCTTAAACTTGTTTTACCTTTCTCAACCAACCAATAATGATATCTCATAAACATTGAACTGATGCATATTGAAGGGCATGACAAGTCTGTAGTCCACAGAACCTAAATGGATAGACACAAGTTTGCTATAGATAAACATCAAACACCATATATGTATAATTTATCAAATACTGAAAGAATAGAAAAAGAAGTGTAATTGACTCTGTGCATAAAGTTAAAGGCATATGCAAGTGAGCTGGATTATTAATGCGTCTGATAGAAAATAATTTATAGTGTCTGAAAAAAAATGTTTGCATGCAAAAATTCCAAAATAAACAGTTAAACCGTTAGCCTGAAGTTTGCTGAATTTCTTGCATTTGCAAACTGTTTTCTCACAATGTTGACACCCCGTGAAATTCCCATTCCAATCATTTTGGCCTCGGGATTGTGCAGTCATGCTCAGTTAGCACTTGATGTCTTCCCTACTGTTGAAATTCACATGATTTCAAACACTTTCCTTTCCTTTAGCCAATCAGCAGCTTTTATATATTGAGTAAATTTTTTTAAAGAAAGGTAGCCGATATGCACAGTGCCATTGCTGAAGGTGCCTACATCACCCCCAGCACATTTTTTTTGTGAAAAAATTTGATTTTTTTTCATGCAAACATTTTTTGCTAGGTGGGTTATGATGCATTCTAAAGGATGCATTCATAACCCACCTCACTTACATATACCTTTATGGAAATGTGTTTAAAGACAAAAAAAGAAAGTCTAAAGTGATCAATCTGCGAACATACTAACCTAAGTACGTTTGTTCTGTGTCCATGATAACCCACTCTGATAAAACCATGATAAAACATACTGTAGCATATCAGTCAGGTCTCACTCAAAAGTGTGATACTACCCCAGGACAGAATGGGTTATCATATCCATAGAACAAACCTGCTTATGTTAGATCAATCTCAGATTTAGTGCCTGTGATTTTGTTTTTAAATGTATTAAACACATTAAAAAGGTTTGGTATCACACTCACAATCAATAGCAGAAACAATAAGGGAGAGATAACTTTTACAAGTCAATAGAACAATCTTGTATAACTAGATATAAAGTATGTTTTTGGATGCCACTATTGTGTTTGTTAACCTGCTTGGTGAAGGGCAAAGAACACTGGATGTAACAAAAAAATGTATTTGTTTTACTGAAAAATTGTACATGATTCAGTATATGGCCAATATGATAGATGAGAGGTGGGGGGAAGTCCACGAGCCTTCTTTGGTCAATAGCTGCCCATGTCATGTAGAGAATGGTGTCAGTGTGGCCTTGTACAACCCCACTATTTGTAGGCATGGAAGTGAATTCACAGCATGAGCTGTTAAATGCGTGATCCCGTGATGCAGAACACTGCAGCACCTACAACTTCATGTTTATAAGCTGTATGGGAAGTGCCAGCCTAACTACTTATTTATAACTGTGCCTGTTGTTAGTACAAAAACATGAAGAACAAATCAGCTCCACTTAAAGGGATATGTAAGTGAGTTTTGTTATGAGTGCATCTGAGGATAATTTGCAGTGTATGAAAACATTTTTTTTGCATGAAAAAAAATATCAAAATAAGTATTTAAACACTTACCGTAAAATTAGTAAAATATATTTTAATTTCTGTCAGTTGAAATTTAGGGTTAACACCCTCCAAACCCAGGCTAAATTGGTATACAATTTGAAAAGAAGCAAAAGAAGCAAGTAAAGACTGAAACATTTGTATCACAATCTGGCAGTTTCTGTCTGTATTTTTCTCTCTGCCTGTCTCCTTATGTGCAATTTCAGCTATGACCCCAGCAACCATCATTTCCTTTAGAGGTCACACACTGTACCCTGCAGGGTACACTTTATGTAAGCTTCCTAGGGGTGTGCACATCCACATATCAGTATCTATAATATAAATATGTAAGTACTGTACATTCAACTTTTCAATATAATACATATTTTTCTACTAATCAGTAGTTGTTTATTAGGAAACTTTTGAAACCCAGGATACTTACGGTACATATTCCTTTAAATTATTGTTTCCAGCTTCAACTCAGTTCTGTACCAAATAATCACAGCCTTTACATTTTTCACTTTTAGATGCAATTATTCTTTACATCAGACTGACATTTACTTTCAGCTTCTTGAAGCTCCCGTCTCAACAGGGTGTGTCACTGTAAACTAATGAGCATTACATAAAAGCATTTGTTCCTGTCGCATTCTCATTGGGCAGATACAAATCAGTAGATCACTGGAAACTAAAAACATTCTCCTGTACCTCAATATAAAAGTAACAAATTAAACACTGTAATTTTCTTTTTATATTCTTAAAACATGTTGCTTATTTTCAAGTGTAGTTCTTCAAAATTGGCTAATTTAATTTTTTGACTACAGTGGTCCTGTAATAAAAAAACATAATACAATAGATACATTAAAACATTGTGCTCATATTTATGATTATAGCTCATATAGTTATGCATCTTCTATGGGGTTATCAGTTTAATTTATATACTATCCAAAGATATAAGTTATACAGCCAATGCAAAATACTCACCATGTTAAGGATCAGCAGGTGTATGGGTTCCTTTGTGTATAATTAAATAATAGTGCTTCACAACAAGATGGCAAGAGGAAGAACTGCAGTCAGACGGGAAGGAGGTCAGTCCAGGTGGCAATCAAAAGAGAAATCAAATATCACCAAAAGTCAGAAATCAGGATTCAAGTAACAAAGTAAAGGAACAGGAGGCAAGACACTCTTAGAAATGGTGAAGCTAACATCTCTGCAAAGTACAAATGGTTCTTTTCAAGTTGACAACATGTGTTAACATACATTATTTTCGAGTATTTCATATGCTGTGTGAATGCAAATGTGATTTCAAATTTGTACTTTAGTTAGGGTCAGCACACACTATTTCAGACACACATTTTAGTTTGTGCAAATACTTACATGTCTGGTGCAATATTCAAGTAACTCAGCACAATGTGGCGGACACAATTGGCTGTGAAAGGATACAGAAATCAGAAAGCCTTCTACTTTCTTGTTGAAAAATAAGGTAATATCTTAATATAGCAATCAGCTGGTTGGAAGTAGAATACTTGATATCCTATTTACAGTAAAGCCTCTTTCTGCATTGTGTAGAGCAGTATTTCATATACAATTTGAGTTATGTGAGCTTTTTTTGGATTGTGAAAACATGGAACCCCTTTTTGGCATCTATAATGACTCCTATGGCATACATAACTCTTCATATTACCAAATTTCACAACCATTCCCCGGGGCCCAACTTTTACCCCAAAACTTCTAAACCCCTTTATCAAAATATCTCTATATAACTATTTTAAGCACACTATACAGCTATACACAAAATAAACTTTCATTTGGAAACAATGGTCAAATTACTAAAATCCCAGGGTTTCAAGGATCACAGTTCTGAAGATGCTGGCTTACAGCCTTATTAAATTGCAATTCAGCAAAAACTAAAGGGCTCTATATAAGCACATAGCATTTTTTTTTACAGAAGTTTTTAGTTAGTGAAGACCCTCCTTTTGGATAGAAGTCCACTAACTAAAAACTTCTGTAAAAAAATAATATGCTATGTGCTTATATAGAGCCCTTTGGAATTTGCCGAATTGCAATTTAATAAGGCTGTTAGAGTTTCCTTTGTCCTCTACTTGATTTAGGCACAACTTACTTCCTATAATATGTTTTTTTTTTAAGTTTAACCTTCTTGATTTTGAATAAAACTTACCTGTGTCTCTTCCAGTCTCTGTCACTAGCCAGCTATGGATGGCAATGCAATACATTGTGTAAGTAATATTTTGATAATGTACTTTTATACCTGTTTTCTAAGCTCTGTAGTGATATGGAGAACATAAAAACACATGCTGAACGTGTTTCCTCTTCTGCATTTTTTTGTACAATATCTTGTAGTTGAAACTGTGTAAAACAGCTGACAAAGCCTTAGGGAATCCATGCAAAATAATCAGGAGGAGGCAACTGTGTTGATATTAATGTAATGTCCATAAATTCTATTCCTCAAATTATTATATGAGAAGAGACATGTCAGGGAATTAAGCCTATTTGTAGAACTGGCATGGATACTGTAGTAGATAGATAGATAGATAGATAGATAGATAGATAGAGTATATAGCTGAAATGTCTTTTATGTTTAAAAAAAATAGAAGTTTTGGATTTTCTATTTAATTTGAAATACTATATTCACAGATTCCAACACTTATTTTAGGATAAACCCTAAAATTTGGATCTCAGGGAAAGAAAAATACAAAGGGCAGAGGAATTTTTCTTCAGGGAGGCACACAAAGGGCCCTATTAAATTGTCAAAATCGCATTTACCAAAGCCTGTAATGTAGCCCGCAAAAGTTACTGATATTTAATTGGCCTCCTCTAGCAAACCACAATCTATTTGGGAGCTACAGGCTGAACATTCCTACGGGTTGTAAAAACTGGAGCTCCGACCCATCTAAGACTTTGATCTTTCAAGCCCGCAAATGTTACAATCGCTAAAATCGCAAATAGAGATTTAATTAAAACAATTCCACAAGCCTGCAATTCACTTCAAACCCGTAAATGACAAATGTAGCAAAAAATCCTACAAGTACTAGAGATCACTCGCAAATGAGTTAAACCCTTGTTTGTAACACTGCAAAAGCAAATAAACACACAATACTGTACTTTAAAATATGGGGAAAGTAATGAAAGACATTAGAATTAATTGCACAACAGTCTCAGGCTCGTAAATCTGCAATCAACGTTTTTTTTTTACGTTTAATTTTCGTGTTATATCAATTCCGGGTATCAAGGAGTTAATACATATCAGGCCACCCACATGGACTATAACAGTTTGGCCATTGATTTTTACATTGCTGGATTGCGAGCCTGATCGCATATCAGCCGTCTAAACACTAATTGATTGATATTTAAAACACATGTTTTTCTGATGCCATGATTACGGTCTCATTTACTATTGACTGTTTCTAAATCATAACTTACGGGCTTACTTAATTAATCATGATCATGGCCTGAAATGCTTCGTACAGGTTCATGGTTTACAGTTTTCGACTTCGGCCCTGTAATCGCGTTCTTGTTCAATTAAATCGATCTGTAACTGTTAAATGAGGCCTATAGACTCCTATCAAGATAGCCTTCTGGGACAGATCCTCTCCCAACAACTGGATACACAAAACCAACAGAGCCAACAAAGCAAATCTGATGACTTCTTAAACACTAAAGTTCATATGTAAGTTTTGAAAGCTACATTGTTTCTTCAAATGCTGGTTTATCTAGTTACTGTATAATAGAAAATAAAGTTATATGGCTGCTACAATGGCCCTTTAACTAATTTCAGTAACTTGGAGTTTGTATATTCACAGATGGAGTGTCATTTTTGCATTCCTATATATAATGAACCATGCTTCAAGACATACTGCTTAACTAAGTATGGTTTAAAAGAGCAATTAATGAAACTGTATATACATCAAGCCCAGAGACACACTTAATTAGGTACAATTTTATGCTGATGCTACTTATCTTCATAGAGTTTTACAGTGTTATACTGAAATGTAACTGCTATTTAATTTTACTTGCAAAGAAATGTGAAGTTATGCGTTTTTAAATCTAAAAGATATTGCAGTATTTTTCTGTTTCTTAGACCATGTTGCAACAATTAAGTAAACTAAAATAGATTATATTACTGCAACATAAATATAAAGCAATTTTTAATTAACACATAAAAATGTATAGGATATATTCTAACACAATCAAGACATTAACTCCTTATTGCAAGTGTTTTTTGGATAAAAAACTAACAACCTGTGTACATAAGAAAAATATAGACACATTCCTCTGAAACACAGATTTTGATGGTATATAAGAACTTTCAGGGCCATTTACTCTATTAATTATATCTACCCACATCTTCAGGATAGCATTATGATGACTTCTTGAATCCCTTTACATTATTCCATCTAATACACATTAAGATGACAATTCATATTCTTAGACACTTGCTTGAAAACTATAGAAATATTGGCATTTTATGCTAATTTGGTACATCTGTCACTTGAATTCATATTTTAAGAAAACAAGAAAAATAAACACAATCTTTATGTTTTTATGTTTATATGTACTTTATTGTGGTGTTTATTTTCTGAGCTGAATCTCTGTTTTTTTCTCAGGACAGCATGTCCTTGTAAACTAATGAGCCTTCTATTAGATCTGCTGAAGTGCTGGTAGTTTTAGCTGCCACATTTCCAGTGTGCTGATAGAAGTTTTTTCCTACCATCTTAGCATGGGTAGAAACCAAAATAGATTTCACTGCAGCCTAATTGTGTATATAAGGTAATAAATTAGAGGCTATCCAGTGGTGTCCAGCTCCTTATTTATGGGATGTGGCTCCCCACGTCACAACCAGACTGTTCAGTCATTCTCTGGCTCCAATATTTTGGTGTTCAGGGATAGTCTGTGTTATAATCTTTAACATATTCTAGGATTAAGACACCTCCATATAACTAAGGATCTATTGAGTGGCATGAAGGCCGTCAATTTGGCTAAGGAGATCCTAACGTACAAAACGCCAAAATATTTGCACGTTGCTCTACTCAGGACATACTTCTTACCTCCTGTCTGGTTACATCCTCCCACTATAAGGCTTCCCTTTCACTGCTCCTTGTTGTTGTTTAGTCGTGTCTAACTCTCTGTGACCCTCTAAACAGCAGCATGTCAGGCACATCTGTCAGCCACTGCCCCTCTAAGCTCCCTCAAGCTCATGTTCATTGCTTTAATGACCTACTACAGACAATGATCAGCTTGAGTTTATGGTGAGAGCAGGTTATCGCTCAGCAGCAGTGGTTTCTTCATTGCTATGTGCTCATTTAGGACCACAGGAAACCTCCAAATTGCTCTTCATAAACTGAAAGGTGAAAATGAAATCAGTATGTGTAAATAAAAAAATAAGTATCTATATAAGTATAAAGCATATATATGCATACACACACATATATATTATATATATTTAGGCATATATGTATGTATATATGTGTATAAATGAGAAAATCTTCAGCCTATGGCTGTTCTCTTCCACCCGTTAACATATATAATAGTTAGAATAGATAATAATCCCTCTCACCCATGGCAGGTTCTGCCCACAGCCAAGGGCGTAGGTACTGGGGGGAAAGGGGGAGGACATAATTAGCATAATTAAACTTAATCATGGATTACCAGATTTGGCCATTAGAGGGCATCAGCGCTATGGAGAATGATGTCTTTCCTATGAGAGCTTTGACCCATAATTTATATGAATAAATATATATATATATATATATATATATATATAAATAACTTTAAATGTGAACACAGATGTACTATTCATTTACTGTATATATATATATATATATATATATATATATATATATATTTTTTTTATATTAATTATATTGGGCTGTTACGCTCATGCCCACAGCGCCTCTGCTTATAAGCTCTAAGCAATGACAAACAGGTTAAAACCCATTACCAAATGCACAGTAGCTATTGGTAGGAATGGGCTGCTTACATAGGCACCCTGTGGGTGGTGGTATTAAAAAAACATTTGAGGTTTTTACTTAAACTTATAAGAATTAAGAAAAAAAATAACATTGTGTAAGCATAATAATGCTTTTCATAAAATAATAAAACCCAGCAAATGTCCATATACCGTTGGAGAACTAAAACTGCTAGCTTTTTCAGTATGACTAACAGAAAAGCTCATTAGATTACGAGGACATATATTCCTAACAAAGCAGTGGACATCATCAGGTCAGAAAAGAAAATGGAACAATGCAGTAAAAATAATTACAATGAAAACCTAAAAAGTTAAGTTTTTTTTTTTGTCTTTTAAAAGTATTTGCACATTATCAAGTTTAGTTTATTCAAAAACCATCTAGAAATAATTGAACACAGCGGCTCTTTATTTAAGGTGTAAGAATTTAAATGGATCTATAGTATGAATTAGGGAAACGTGTTTATCACAAAGAGCAGCATGCCATATTATTTCTGATGCTTCATTTGAAAATCCACTTTAAACCTTAATTTAAAATATTTAGTTATTTGCATTGCAGTTCATCCAAAAAATATATATCAGATCACTTAGTAATGCTTTCAAAATGGAATCTTCTACATTGCAGACACAAAGTCTGTGATGCTAAATTAAATGTAAAAATTATTTGTGGACCAATTCTGATAACCTCTAGTATAAAATTGTTAACTCGCACCTTATGTACTTGTCGGCTGACATTAAATTAACAAAGGCTATCGCTGCTGCTGGTTCTTAGGGACGTTTAAATACAGTCCTCTATCTTTCTATTATCTGCCCATGTTTGTACATAATGACAAAATTGTGAGGTAGATAATTGAATTCTTGCAGTTGTCAGAGTAAGAATTCATTGTATAGGCCCTAAATCCTCACAAATGGACCAAAAAATAGCAACTCTGAGTGAGCTGCTGAAGTTATATAGGATGTGCTAATACTATTACTGTATTGATGCTTTTCTATATAGCTTGAAATACAAATGAGGAACATAGCACCCAATTCCTTCTTTAACCTCAGCTTCACTTTAAGAAACAGACCCATTAATAATTCCATCAAAAGCAATGATAAGGGAAACATAATGGTGGCTCAAAAACAGCCTACCACACTGCTACTGCGGGGCATCAATGGCCACATCCAATTGCCAGCTCTTCTGAAAGCTGTACTCGGCTGGAGCTAATCAACTGCTCCAGTAGTTAACTCTTTTACACCTCCTGGGGAAAATAATTTTGAAAAGTCTGTTGCTCACAGAAACACTTTGTGTAATTGTCACAATATATTCAATTCAAAAGATAAAGATTTTTTTTTTTATAGAAAAAGTGATCTTTTTATTCTACAAATAACCCTTAGTTTAAATAGATGTGTCAGGATCGAAAACAAATGAGAAAGTAAAATGATTTAAAAAAAAGGATGAAGCAAGGAATGAAACAGGTCAGAAGGGGCACTAAAAATGAGAAATGGTTACATTGAGGAGGGAATGGGGACAGGGACTAAATAAGCAAGGGAGATAAGAGGGAAAGTATAGGGGATAAAGAGAATGGGGATAATATAAACTGGATAGAGAAGAAAGCAAGTTGGGAAGGGAAAGGGAATATACCCTTTTGCTCTATCTCCTTAGGCTATCAGGCTTGTTAACCTTTTAGGCAATATGGCCCTGATTGGTAGAATGTGATTGTGTCCCAGGGTTAATTTTACCAGTCAGTCACTGGCAAAACAGCATTATTTCCAATGCCTTTTCACTTTTCAGCACAATTCACCTACCTTCAGCTGTTAAGCATTCAGTATAAACTGTTCTAATAACCTGATCAGAAAATATTCCAGCAGCAGCAGCAGCGCCCTATAACCCAAGCCACAAGGTTTGGAGCCTTCATGTCTGTTATCCGCCAGCACAGATGTCACTTAATAACAGAGAAAAGGTGTTGTGTTTATTAAAACAATTTACAAACGTGCAAATGAAACTGGGGAATACACAGGGCTGATTAGAATCTATGAAATGCATTTTCAAGTCCAACATGTAAGAGTATGGGTCTGGAATAACAGAAACAAGGATATATTTCGATTTTGCTGTTTGCCCCTTACTTGCCTGTGTCTTACAGCCTGTAACTATGGTTCATTGTAGAGACAGTGAAAGGATTCTTTCTAATCTCAACAGAGAACTTCACTGCGTTCATGAAGATGATAATGAGGTCTGTGAAAAGCTGCACAGCTCTAGCTAACACACCTCCTAATTGCCAATGCTTTTTCTTCTCTCTCCATTTTCTAGGTTTGATGCTAACAAAAATGGTGAAGGCTTACTGCATGTCAGTACAATATTGATGTAATACTCAGTGGTGTTTTTCAGCCTAGGCCCACTAGGCTCAGGCCTAGGGCAGCACATTTTCACAGGGCAGCATACTGACTGAATTTGCTGGTGCACCAGTATAGAATAATTTGTTCATATTACTATTACTCTTTATTTATAAAGCACCAACATATGCTGTAGCTCTGAATATAGGGATACAGTAACTATAACAATACAGGCACAAATTTCATACAAAGGGGTTTGCCCTTGAACCAGCAATTACAAGTAAATAAACCTTTTATACCAAATGATTTACAAGACGTAAGGCTCATAAGCTTACAGACTAAAGGAAAACAAATCAGGTGGCCGTAAAATAGCAAGGTGGCAAATGTATCTGATCAAGTGTAGTGAATAGGCAATTGAGATTGAAGGGTTGATGGAGAAGAAAAATGATATTTCTTTGTAAAGCAAGCAAGAGAACTGAGTAGATGAAGTATATGAGAGTTCATTAGACATCGTTTGGAGACAACTAGTTGTATGTGGGAGGATAATTGGGGACTGTATTTAGTTCTATAATGCGCAAGCTGTGGGCATTGCAGCTCATCAATAAAATATACTGTAACCTGCTCTATAAAGTATGGGTGGGCTATAGGCAAGTTCCATTTGGAGAGTTTAAGAAGTAAGGTGACCATATGGGGGGTCACCACATGACAAATAAAGTTATTTGCTCTGGGATGATGCACAATGTGGCTGGATGATTGTCCAGAGAGGAAGCTACCTGTGCATGGCTACAGAACATGGCGTCCAGGGACGAGGAACATAAATCTATGAGTTCCCAGAATTTAACTTATTTATTTGTTAACATAGCAGTGATATACATATTATAATACAAATCCATCATACATGAATATTATATATCTACACTATCCATACTGTGATTTGTATTGTTTGAATTTGTTTCTATTATAATAGAAGTCAACAGATGAATGTTATATATATAATATGAAATGTATATATGTATTGTATTATAATACAAATCACCCACTAATGAATAATACATAATTAAATAGGCTATTTGTACAGGAATACCCCGCTTAATGCTTTTGATAGGTTCCAGCCGCTTAGAGTGTTAAATGAAACAGCTCTAAATGGGGCAGCTTAACATGGGGAAGATTGGGATAAAGAAATGGCTTTGAAAAAAAAAACCCACAACACTAATAGAATTTTGAAACGTTGCTTCCTACGGCTATCCAGCAGATGCTGGTAGCGAGACGCTGACGCAAGAATATTGCGTCTTGAATTCCTGCTCCTTACCGCATCAAGGTCGTTTGCCTCCAGGTCATCGACGAGGTCATTGATATGACCAAAAGCTAAGGATGTTTTTAGGGCTCTGTGTCAGAGGCACTGGTGTCCTGAGCTTCCTCAGTGCCCTGTACGGTAAGTTCTTCCAGGTCCTCATTAGGGAGGCTCTCACCTGAAGCCTGGACTAACTGCTGAATGTCTTGGGCATCTGTGTCTCTCAGACCAGCCTTGGTCACAAGGTCCACTATCTCCGCTATGATGGGCTCTTCAACTTGCACATCCAGAGACAGCTCTGACCAGATCTTGTTCCACACAGACTTGAGGCATTGCTGTGTCACCTCCTTCCAAGACAGAGCAATATTGGTGACAGCCTGCATGATTTTGTCTTCTTCCAGAAGTCCAACATTGATTGCTTGTCCTGGCTGTCCATCTGGTCTGTCTGATCAATCAGCTGAATGTGCAGTAGAGATAGTAGGCCTTGAAAGTGGCAATCACACCCTGGTCCATAGGCTGGATGAGCGACGTTGTGTAGGGCAGATCAGCCAAGTTGGTAGGGTGGCTTGGAGCATTGTCCATGGTGAGCAACACTTTGTCCTCCAGTCCCTTGGGCCACAGTAGCGCAGCACGGAAGGGCAGAAATGGTCACTGAACCACTCTTTGAAAATGTCCTTAGTGATCCATGATTTCCTATTGGACTGCCAAATGACTGGCATGCTGCACTTGCTTATGCCCTTCAATGCCCTTGGTGTCTTGGAGTGGTAGACCAGCAATGTCTTTGTCCTGATGTCACTGCTGGCGTTCCTACCCACAAGAAGGGCTAGCCTGTCTTTGGCCACTTTAAAGCCTGGTGCTCTCTTCTGCTCCCTGGAGATGAAAGTGCAGCTTGGCATCTGCTTCCAGAAGATTCTGGTCTCATTCACATTTAAGACAAGCTCCGTCCTTGAAAGAGGCTGAAAAGGTCGCAGCAGTTTCAGTGCCGCACTTGCTGCTTCTCCAGTACTTTTAATGTTGTGGAGGTTGTTCCTTTTTTTGAAGCGGTCCTCTACTTGCTGAGAAGCTCTCTGTCACATCTGGATTTTGACTCTGGATGTGGGCTTATATGCCCTTCGCCTTTTCCATTATAATGGCCTGGCTGAGAGGCATGTTATGCTCCAGTTCATCATCTATCCAGATGGACAGCCTCTTCTCCATCACCCACCTGAAGAAGAAGCAGTGCTGGTAGTCGCCGAAGTCCGAATCTTATCCTTGTTCTTTAGGATGTTGTTGATTGTGGAGGTTGGCAATTGAAGATCTACCCCAATATCCACTTGCTCTCCTTTCTCTAGGTGGTCCAGCAGTTAAAACTTCAAATCCTGGGGAATGCTCTGGTGCTTGAGCTTAGCCTGCTCAGACATCTGTAAAACAGTACAAATAAATACAATTAATGTAGATTTTAGTAGACAATTACCAATTAACAATTACATTATGAGAAAAAAAGAAAAATTACAAATTTCTACACTGTACCTTGCCACTGGATGTTCTCGTCAGGATTTGGGCGTCACTGCTGGCAATGGCTCTCTCCACTACGACTTTCTCTCCCTTACAAAAAAACACAAATAAGGTAGATTTTATTAGAAAATTTACAATAAATAATCACATTATGAAAAACAGTGGATCAATGACAATATTCTGTACCTTCCCAGCGGATGTGGGGGCCCTTATGGCAGTCACTCTCCAGATGTGACTCTCTCTGTGTTACCCAAAAAACACAATAAAAGTAAATTGTATTAAACAATTAACAATTCATTAACAATCACAAGGGAATAAATTAAATATTCTGTACTGTACGTTGTCTCTGGATCTTGCAGGTAGGATTTGAGCGTGTCTCTCTCTTTTTCGCTCTCTCTTTTTCGCTCTCTCTGGCTCTCTCTGTTGTCCTGCCCCTCTTAACGCTGTGACGCTGTTAAGAGCGCTAAATGGGGTCCTCAATAAAAAAAACAACGCTATCGTGAAGCACAGTGTTAATCGGGGATCTGGGGTCTAAAAAACGTTAGCGCTCAGCGAGTCTCTGACACCAAAACCGTGCTATGGCGAATCAGCGCTATGCAGGGTAGCATTAAGCGGGGTATTACTGTATTTTGATTTGTGTTACAATAAATGTAGATAGGTGAAAATATTTTGACCTCTGCCTCTGGTATAATACATATGTATGTAATTAGGAAATATGTATTTTATTATTATTATTATTATTATTATTATTATTATCCATTATTTGTAATGCGCCAACATATTCCGTAGCACTATACAGGGGTTATGTAAAGTCAACAACAGTTTAAAACATTGCAAAAGAATGTAGGACCCTGTCTTTGAGCTTACAATCGAAAGTAAATATTGCTTTCCCTAAAGCAGCTTATAAGATTGAAAACTTGCAGACTTAAAATTTAAAGGGTATGGTCAGGATCAGGGGCGTAGGAACTGGGGGGGAGGGGGGCAAATCCCCTCCAGGTTATATGAATAGGGGTCACAAAAAATTGCAAAATTAAACTTAATCATGCATTAACAGCACTATGGACCAGTATGTCTTTATCATGATAGCTTTGACCCATAGAGTTGAATAGCACCAATCAGGACCACCGTTTTTTGTCTCTTTAAACTTTGGCCCCAGTTTTTTTTAGGCTCCTACGCCCATGGGCAGGATATAGATTTGATTAAATAGGTAAAATATTAGTTAACATTGCATTAATAGGCATTTTTCCTTTGTAATAAGGGGTTTGCTGTCAATTCCGAAACTGAAATTTCACCAGTGAACACAGCAAAAGGTTCACTTAGTAGTGTTTTACATTTAGCCCCTGAATACATAAGAAATTACTAGGAAAGGGTGGCAGTGGCTAACGATACTAATGGAGAGTTGAATACATTTAGTGAACCCCAAACAACTGCACAAGTAACCACAGAAGCTCCTTCGATGAAACAGCAAACATACTGACAGTAAATATACTGGCCCTCATTCTATTATCGTCCGTAAATCGGCCGCAAAGCTGCGATTCCTTGCGGGGCTCCCGTTACCTTGCAATTCAATTATACAGCGCCGCAAGGATATCCCCTTACGGCCGGCCATATATCTTGCAATCGGCCGTAAGCTCAGAAATCTTTAAATGCAAAAATAAATTCAAGACGGCACTGTAAAGCTCTGTAAATGCTAGGGATCATTATGGGGGACATGAGGATTAATAGCAACACCCTCTCAAGCTTGCACATCAGCCCAAATCCGAGATTACATTAACTGTTTATTTTCCGGCTGCAGCGTGGGCGGGTCTGAGGTGCTCCAAGCCCTCTGGACTTTTTACATGGATATGTGACATAAATTAAAATAAAATGTATTTACGGATTTGAGTGTAGTGGAATGTTGTGCTATGAATGCTAACACCTGCAATCACTTTATAGTCTCATAAGAGTGCAGGATGGCTCTATTATGGCTTTAAAATGTGCTTAATTGTGTGCCTGCGGGACCTTTTTGCTGCAAGTAAGCTGCGGCTCGGTTTTAGCATTGCAGAGAGGGTTCCCGGAGCAATTGAATAGCAACCAGGATTTTCTTACGGCCGAAACTCTTGCGGCCGTTTAAGATCAAAGGCTTTCCTCCGGCGCGTGCGGCCGCAGGGGATTGCAAGGCGCCGGCGGCAACCCTGCCGGAATCCCCGGCCGGAAGGGAATAGAATAGGTAAATAGCTTGGGGCCGGTCCTTGCGGCCCCGCATCTCCTACGGACGATAATAGAATGAGGCCCACTGACTTTAGATAAATGAATTACAAATACATATTCAAGGACCACTGAACAATAAAAGCTTGGAGTCTGTCTAAGAGCATAATTAGGTAGCAAATGAGGAATACAGCTAGTTTTTAATTATAAAAAAATAAATTGTGATGCTTTGCAGGACAGTGGAGGGATCTTTGATACATTGGTGTAAACTGTTTGTGCGAGGCAATGGGTGCCTTTAGATTGTAAGAGCCTCATTCAATTGAGGCATCATAAATTACTTAATGTTGGTCTTATGTTTGCGGGCCTGATTCGTGCCCTAGTTAACGTGTTATTGAATTGATCACGCCCGCAAGTTAGGGGCCGATTGCGAAAATCGGAAACCATTGCCGTCGGAACTGGCATTTGCAGGCTTGGGAGCAAGCCGTAACTCCCGATGCAGAAACTGCCAATGGAAACCGAGATCGTCATCATGACCAACCTCCGAGTCCGTGACCTGTAAGTGAAGGCCGTAGGACTTTTACATCCAACCTCCATTTTCGAATCCTACGGGCTTCAACCTCCAGGACTGTAGGACATTGAAGAAAATGGAGGTTGAATGTCAAATCCTATGGGCTTGGAGGTTGAAGCCCGTAGGACTTAACATTGATTGCCGTGCTTGATATAACACAGGACAAAGAGCTCCGATTTCTCATTAATGAGATATGTAAGTTTCCTGGATTATGAATGCATCTGATAGAGGAGAATTAATAGTATATAAAAAAAATGTTTGCATGAAAAAATACGAAAATAAACATCTAAACACTTACCTTGAAGTTAGCAAAATCTATTGTAATTTCTGATAGTTTAAAATTGAAGGTTAACACCCCCTCCAATTTGTTTTGGCCAATCCGGTTAGATGAAAGATTTGAGACATAGCACTTTTTTAGTTGCTATGGCAACAGCACACAGCATAGACAGGAAGCAGGGATGAGTCATATCCCAGCAGTGACAGGGAGGCTAACAACCCTGCTCTCCTATTGACTGAACAAGCAAGAGCAGGTAAATTGTGGGTTAATATTGCTCTCTGGATGTATGCATTCTGATTGGGTGGGGATCAGGAGCTTGTGTAGACACCCTCTGGGAGTGTCAACATAATCATTAGAGGGATTTTTATATATTAATAAAAATAAAATGTTTTATAAGATGTGCTGCATACACATAGGCTGTTTTTTGCCTATAGGGTGCAGAAATGTATTAATCCAGCAAACTTAGATATACCTTTAAGCCCTTTGCGAGACCTCCTTCGTACCAGTAACTTGTGGTTAAATTTTTCCCATTTGCGGGCTTGACGGAGTGGTTAGTGAGGGGGAATTCTTGTACTCAAAAAAGAGTCATTTTCTCAAAAAATGTTTTATGCTCATCTCTTTTACAGCTGTTAAAATTGTTAACTTGGGCACTGGCCTTTTTCATGAACTGAAGTGGTCCTTTAAATGCATAAAACAGCTTTAAGCATTTCTGCATTTTGTAGGTTTTTCAAGAATTTGCTGTTCCCTAAAATGTGCAACCTTAGCATTGGATCTAGTTAGAATAGATAGACATAGATAGCTGAACAGAAATGCAAGTTTCCATGAATAGGAGTGTATATATATATATAAATAAATAAATATATATATATATATATATATATATATATATATATATATATATATATATTATTTTAATCTGTAATATATAACCATATGAAGTGATTACATGATATATTTTATACACTACAATATTTATAACCATGACTTTGGAATAATGTGAGTTACTTTTGTCTTTTTGTATTCATGACATCTCAGTAACTAAATTGGGGAAATTAATTTACACAAATTGTATTATTATCTTATTTGCTTTCGGCTGTTTTTGTGTTTTTTTAAGGGTTTATTTTCAGGTGGAAATGTTTTTTCTTCCTCTAACAAATTAACATAATTATAGACCCTGATAGCAAATAAGAATTAAGTATTATCAACTGTTTGCAGACTAGGTACAATTGTGAATTCAAAGATTGCAATTAATGATGATGTTTTATAAAGTTTAATATATGTTCAATCAGCTGTAATATATGCATATTTACTATACAGAACATACCGTATATTCTCGAGTATAAGCCGACCCGAGTACAAGCCAAGGCACCTAATTTACCACAAAATACTGAGAAAACTTAGTGACTATAAGCCAAGGGTAGGAAATGTGCTGCCCCATGTGTCCCTCTTGTGCCCTCTGTGTTCCCCTCTTGTGTTCCCTCTGTGCCCCTTTCTTGTGTCCCCCTCTCTCTCCCCTGTGTGTCTCCCCCCCCTCTCCCCTGTGTCTCTTCCCCCACTCTCCCTCTCCTGTGTCTCTTCCCCTCTCTCCCTCCCCTGTGTCTCTTCCCCCTCTCCATCCCCTGTGTCTCTTCCCCCTCTCCCTTCCCTGTGTCTCTTCCCCCCTCTCCATCCCATGTGTCTCTTCCCCCTCTCCCTTCCCTGTGTCTCTTTCCCTCACCCTCCCTTATCACCCTCCTCAACCCCCCTCCTCATCCTCCCTCCTCAACCCCCCTCCTCATCCTCAACCCCCCTCCTCAACACCCCTCATCATCCTCAACCCCCCTCCTCATCCTCAACCCCCCTCCTCAACCTCTCACCTCAACCCCCCTCCTCAACCTCTCTCCTCAACCCCCTCCTCATCCTCTCTCCTCAACCCCCCTCCTCATCCTCTCTCCTCAACCCCGCTCCTCATCCTCAATCCCCCTCCTCAATCCCCTCCTCATCCTCAACCTCCCTCCTCAACCCCCCTCCTCATCCTCAACCTCCCTCCTCAACCTCCCTCCTCAACCCCCCTCCTCATCCTCAACCCCCCTCCTCAACCTCTCTCCTCAACCCCCCATCCTCATTCTCAAACCCTCCATCCTCATCCTCAACCCCCCCCACCCTCAACCCCCTCATCCTCAACCTCCCTCCTCAATCCCCCTCCTCAATCCCCCTCTCCCTTTCCCTTTCACTGGGGGAAAGAGAGACACAGGGGGAAAGAGAGACACAGGGAGGAAAGAGAGACATGGGGGGAATGAGAGACAGGGGGGGAACGAGAGACACGGAGTGGTGACTCGAGTATAAGCCGAGGGGCCCTTTTCAGCCTTAAAAAAGGGGCTGAAAAACTTAACTTATACTCGAGTATATACGGTATTTACTATACAGAGCGCTGTATAGTAAGTAGGTGACAGTCATAATAATGTACATTATTTATTCTATGAAATTAAATTCATATTTACATAACGACTATGGTCACATTTGTTTCTGTATAGTCTAATAAATAAGTAAACCTGATAATGGGGAAATGTTTTTAGAAAATGAAAAAACCCACAACCTTTACATTTTTATCTTTTATCTCAAACTATTTATTATTGCAGGAATCAATTTAAATGTTTTCAACTAGTTATGTCTAATACTCTTTCAGAAAAGTGTGTCCATGCAAACACAAATGAGCTTTATCTTACTGCTACTGAAAGCTCTGGCAGCTGTTGGTGCCTCATTCCCATTGTATAGATAGAAACTTCCTGTTAAATCAATGTATTCTCCCACTTTAGGAAGTTGATTACCAGAAACCAAAATTTGAGATCCCACAGCAGCATAATTGCATATAAAAGGTAAGGTATTACAGGCTGTGATTTATTTTATTTTCTGCTGTTCTTTAAAATAGTATATTTTAAATATATAATCACAGTGGTCCTTTAAAAATGTTCTTTTAATTTTTCATATTTATTTTTGAAGCTCTGCATTTCAAGGTGAAATATATAATGTTTCCATTGAAAAATGTTAAAAAGGCCAATTTAATTCAGCACAAGCCGGACCACATCACAGTAAAGATCTCCTAAAGGCATGTTGAAATACGTTTTGAAATACATTTTTTTAAATACATGCATTTTAGAAATCAAATAAATTAAATCTGTGTTTACAAGAGTCATCAACTGCCCCCATCGAGATACGCAGCTACAGTTCTGTGTAGTGAGCAACACAAAACAAAAAGTTAACCCTTAACAAATCCATTTGTGCATAGCATGGACTGCTGGAATCACCTAAACAGGTCAGTTATGGGTTAAGTTTTCAGTGCAGTCCTGAGTTCAGGAAAAACTGCTACCAATCACTGTCATCACAGTCTTGACTGTCTGTTTTTACTCATACAATAGAAAGTAGACAGGAAAAACTTTGTTATATAAAACTTAGTTTTTTTAGCTGTAATTAGTGTAATTAAAAACATACATAATTTTAACATACAATCTTGTGCTCTTTCACTGTGAGCTAAATGACCCTTTAAGTACCATTTATATTTATTTATATGTGTTCATGTTATCAGGGATCATGTTATAATAAAATATGAAAAAGTATATGTAAAATGTATAAAGTACTATTTTGTAGCATATAACATTTCAGTAATTGTCCCAAAGCACTAGATAAGTTGTGTTGTCATAGACACTTCTATATACATATATCTATAGAATATCACCACTCTCTTCTCAGTGATAAACTGATCTAAGAAATATATCCTTAATAAAGGCATATTTAAGTTTCCTGGATTATGAATGCATCTGATAGAGGAGAATCAGTAGTGTATAAATACATTTTTTTGCATGATAAAATACCAAAAATAAACATTATTATACTTACCCTAAAGTTTGCTAAATCTTTTGAGTTTGCAAAGAACCCAGTAAATCCCTGCTAAAATTAGCATAAAATTCATACTTTGTTTTGGCCAATCACAGGCAGCTAATACATTTTATCTACCTATGATGGCAGTTTTTGTAGCAAGGAATCATGGGAGGAGTCGGACACTGATGTGTGGATCTTATGCTGCTGTTGGATAGAAGGCTAGTAAAGAGTCAAAATCTGTAACCAAATGCAGTGTTTCTATTGGTAGGTACACTGTGTCTATGTAAGCAGCTCTGGGGGTGTGGAAAACAAGTTTTATTTTAAAATAAAATAAACCAGTATGTGTATAGAATGACTCAATGTGATATGTGTTTCTGATATAAGCAGTATGTATTAGATTAGAAAAAGGTAAAAACAGGGAAACTTAGATATACCTTTAATTGATAGCAACCAATTGGAACCACAAGGACAGCGCCAATGCTGTTGTAGTGTCATTTCTAGGTTAATTGGCACTGTGGAGTAATTATGTCCTTAGAATTTTGGAGGCAGGTATTAGAACTCCTTTCTCGTTTATGTCAGAAAGGGCATCATCTTAATATGAATCTAGAATAATAACTTTTTAAAATATTTATAAGGTTTATTTCAGCATAGTAAAGATAAAAACATGCTCAGAATAATCAGATAACTATTGTATAATTCATGAATTCCACTTATTTATATTCTTAGGATATTTTGGGGCTTATAAAGCCATCATTCTCTCTGAATAATAGGGTTATCAAACAATCACAAACACAGCGGTAGACAGCTTTCGCTGTAACACAGTAAAATGCACTGTATTGCCTGTTCTAAATACTAAATATAAATGTATTTTAATCTAATGAGTGTTATTCAAATATACTGTGAACTTGAGTTTTTTGTTGTTTGAAGTGACAGAGAGAATGTTCAATTTATGCTATAATTTAAAAAAAATAAAAAATAAGAATTGAATTTTATCATTTTATCAAAAATGTATTTCATGCAGCAAATTTACAGTGAAACTTGCATTTTGTACCTGTCAATAATACTTTCTGTACCAATCTGATATATATTGCTAATAGAATGATAATTACTATTTAATTACTAATTAATAATTGTGAATTACCACAGGGGCTTTGAAACTATTGGCTTCAGTGAAAAGCCATGACCCAAGGGAGTATTATATCTACCGTATATACTAGAGTATAAGCCGACCGAGTATAAGCCGAGGCACCTATTTTACCACAAAATACTGGGAAAAATGAGTGTCTCGAGTATAAGCCGAGGGTGGGAAATGTGCTGTGTTCCTTTTGTGCCTTCTGTGTCCCCCTCTCTCTCCCGTGTCTCTTCTCCTCTCTCCCTTCCCTGCGTCTCTTCTCCTCTCTCCCTTCCCTGTGTCTCTTCCCCCCTCTCCCTTCCCTGTGTCTCTTCCCCCCCCATTCTCAACCTCCCTCCTCAACCCCACTCCTCATCCTCAACCTCCCTCCCCATCATCCCTCCTCATCCTCAACCCCCTCATCCTCAACCCCCCATCCTCAACCCCCTCCTCAACCCCCTGCTCAACCTCAACCCCCCGTTCTCATCCTCAACCCCCTCCTCAACCTCTCTCCTCAACCTCAACCCCCCTCCTCAACCTCCCTCCTCATCCTCAGCCCCTCTCCTCATTCTCAGCCCCCCTCCTCATCCTCAACCTCCCTCCTCAACCTCAACCCCCCCATCCTCAACCCCCTTCTCAACCTCCCTCCTCAACCTCAACCCCCTCCTCAACCCCCCCATCCTCAACCCCCTTCTCAACCTCCCTCCTCAACCTCAACCCCCTCCTCAACCCCCCCATCCTCAACCCCCTCCTCAACCCCCTGCTCAACCTCAACCCCCCTCCTCATCCTCAACCCCCTCCTCAACCTCTCTCCTCAACCTCAACCCCCCTCCTCAACCTCCCTCCTCATCCTCAGCCCCTCTCCTCATCCTCAGCCCCCCTCCTCATCCTCAGCCCCCTCCTCATCCTCAGCCCCCCTCCTCATCCTCAGCCTCCCTCCTCATCCTCAACCTCCCTCCTCAACCTCAACCCCCCCATCCTCAACCCCCTTCTCAACCTCCCTCCTCAACCTCAACCCCCTCCTCAACCTCCCCATCCTCAACCTCCCTCCTCAACCTCCCTCTTCATCCTCAACCCCCCCTCATTCTAAACCCCCCCCCTCATACTACCCCTCTAAATACCCCCCCCCCCCCCTCTCCTCACTTACTTACCTGACGTCACATGCTCGCCACATCATTAGCATATACCGGGTGCCCTTTTTAGCCTTAAAAAAAGGATTGGCTGAAAAACTCGGCTTATACTTGAGTATATACAGTAATATGCTTAACTTCTCCCCAGAGTCTCGGCATGCACAGTATTTTTTGACACATGGCTTTGCACGTAAATGCATATTTGATTTTCAAGTATTATAAATGCATCTGATAGAGGAGAATCAGTAGTGTATGAAGACATATCTTACATAAAAAATAACAAAATAAACATGATTAAAGTTACCCTAATGTTTGCTAAATCTCTTGAGTTTTCTAGCAGTTCATTTTGAGAATTAACACCCCTGGAAATCCCTGCTAAAATTAGCATAATTTGTTTTGGCCAAACACAGGCAGCTAATATGTTGTATCAATCAATGCAGCAAAACATCCCAGGATGTGTAGTGCCTGCACAAGGAAGCAAGGAAGAGCCCAGATATTGCTATGGAGATCTCTGCATTGTGCTGTTGTTGGTTTGAAGGTTAGTATAGTACCCAAATGCAGTGTTTCTAGTGGTAGGTACACTTTGCCTATGTAAGCAGCTCTGGGGGTGTGAAAAACAAATTTCATTTTTAAATTAAATACATCTGCATGTGTATAGAATGACTCAATGTAATGTGTGTTTCTGTTTTAAGCAGCATGTGTTAGATTAACTGTTATAAACTGTTATTAAATGGTTAAATTAATTAATTACAATATTATTATTCATAATCATATTAATTATGATTATGATTATTAATTCATTAATCATATTAATTATGATTATAATAATTACTCTAATCTCATCCTGAGATCCTTGCCTTCCACGGATAACAAATTAATAAATATATATATATATTCAAGAGGCGTTACAGATTTATGGTTACAAAATGTGCATTTATTAGAACACAATAATTAATACAAATACATTAATAATACATGATAATACTATGGAAACAACATCTCTTAACTTAGCAGAAAGGCATTCTTAAGCTACCAATTATGTCCATGTGTGTGTATGAGAGTATGATACTTTACCAGTCCTTCATAGTGTAGTGAAGAGAGCTGTAGATTGCAAGAGGAAGAGGGCTGTAGATTGCAAGAGACCTTGCCAGGGCCTGGTATGCTACCTATATCCTGTATTCTGAATCCCACCCTCATACTCATGTCCTTTACTTCTTACTGGTCAGTTAGGTCACATGTCCTTCTCAAAGTCCCCTTACTGGTCAGCTGTCCACACAAAGGTTCTCAAAGTTACACACACCCATGCGTTCAAGAATACCATATATGGTCTTCTGCTAATTCTCTGAATTAGACCATACTATCGCCATCAGGTGGTTGTGTAACAGAATGCACC
Organism: Discoglossus pictus; assembly: GCA_027410445.1. Taxonomy (NCBI): domain Eukaryota; kingdom Metazoa; phylum Chordata; class Amphibia; order Anura; family Alytidae; genus Discoglossus; species Discoglossus pictus. The sequence goes on from CM050167.1 coordinate 58,376,985, forward strand.
TATATGGGGCAGCTCAAGTATATATTAGAGCTGATAATTCTGTAATCCATAATTCTTGACGCCAGGCCGCTATTACAGATTAGATAAAGGTAAACACAGGGAAACTTACATATACCTTTAAGAAAATGAATTCAGAATCCCAGGGGATAAATCATAGTTATCGGCAATGATCTGTCCCTTAGCAAAAGATATCAGACTGAATTAATGCGCTGACGGACATGTGAATACGACAAGTTTGAATTTAAGTTTACTGTAGTAAAATGCAATGTTTAAATAACATACAACTGATAAAGTACTTGTCAAACATACTTAAAAACTCTACTGTGTCACTTTAAGATACCTAATGGTACTATAAACTATTTCAATTTTATATACCATTTATAAAGTTAACTTTTTTGCAGTCCTGTGACATTTACAGATCTAGCATCATCTAAATGATAGCTTTGAAAGGAACGCTCAGATCTTCAAAATACTTTTAAGGAATCATTTCAGATGTTTTGAGCACCTCTTTCATATCTATAAGTGCGTGTTAAGAGGATAAAATCAGAGTTCTTATAATAGGTTTCCAATGCGTATACTTGACAAGATGCTTTATATACCTCAGGTTCCTGGCAAAATGTGCGTTATAAAAATATGCACAAGATAATGTTTCACAAAATGGAGCAAATAAGTCAGAAACTGTTCTAAATTAAAGGATCATTGTAGATTAGGAAACACTTCACATGTCTGTGAAGTATAAAACACACTAATAACATTAGCAGCTATGTATACCAATGGTTCCCTTCTGGATAGCTGCTGTGTCATGGTGAAGGGGATTGTGTACCTCAATTAAACTGTGAGCTATATTATGTAGGGTGACCCAAAAATGGACAGGTCATAGCAGAGAGGTCAGGCAAATTGTGGTCCACTAGAGAAGAAATTGGTAACCCACTCCAGAATTTTTGCCAAGGATCAGCACAACCAGAGACATAATTGCGCCTGGTATGCTGCGGTGAACAACATCTTGCCAATAGAACAAAAGCATTCTCAGAGGAAATCTTAATTTGTTTATGGAAGTAGCCATAGTGCCTGGAAATGCCATTATAGACATACTTTTTTAAATTTGATATAATTTTTGGGCACATAGAAACTTTATTGAGACTGTGTTAATTTCATTATCTTTGTATTGTACTATTCTTTGTTTCATCCCACCTCTTATACCCCTCCCACAAACCTTTCAGTTGTTTTAAACACATTTTTCACTGGTTCTGATCTCCTATGTTTCTTTCATTCCAGCAACAGCCACCATTTCAGATCATTACATTTACCTTCCTTGGAGTTTGCAAATTGTACCTACTTGCAAACAGCCACCATCTTAGATCATACGCACTCCTTTCCCCGCTCCTGAATCTTTATTACTACTACTATCATATCTTAGGATAATAATTCTTCCCCCCACAATCTTCTAACCTATTTTCCTAATCTTACACACTGTCACAATGCTCTCTTATTCTTTCCTCTTTCTTATAACCTACTGCCTCTCTCAGACTCTCCTTTGCAGCATCTCCATATCACGCCCCCAACAATATTACCATCTCACCTTCCTTGCTCTCCTCTCCTCTTCTCTGCTCTCATGAGCTCCTCCTCCCTCCTCCATTCACAATATCATCCCCTCCCTGACACTCACAAGCAGAAACAGTACTGTAAGTCCCAGTCCCATCTTCTCTCACTTTCTCTCCTCCAATGTTTCTTCACTGGTACTTGGAGATTTTAACATTGCTGTTGCAACTCCCTTGCTTGCACTCAACTCCTCCCTTTGCCACAACTATCTTCACTAATCTCAGCACAACCTCCTACACAGTCATCTGTCCACTCCCTCTATCTGACCATCACTTCCTTACCTTCAACCTCACCACATCTTCCTCTCGCCAGCCCTCTCCAATCCCTGCCACCATCACGAACAGAAACCTGCTAGCAGTTGACCCTGCTTAGCTCTCCACTTTTATCCAACCCCTTCTCAGCCCCATCACCAACCTCAACTGCCCTGACACTGCCACCTCACTCTACAACTCTACTCTCTCTTCCACCCTTGACACTTTGGCCGCCATAACCACACGAAGATGCCCTCGCTCTCATCAACAACCATGGCAGACTACACAAACACTATATATCCCGAGATGCTCCCGCACTGCTGAACGACTATGGAGGAAATCACACACTTCAGTAAATTTCCTCCACTACAAATTTATGTTACGCTCCTATTCCTCCACCCTTAACCTTACCAAACAGCAGTACTTTACATCACTAATATCAACACTGTCCTCTAACCCCAAGCTTCTGTTTGCCACTTTCAATACTCTCCTCCGCCCTCCACCTCCTCCCATCCCTTCCTCTCTCACAGCTGAAGACTTCGCAAACCATTTTATTCATAAAATGCAAAACATCCGCAATTAACTCTTATCTCATAGTGGTTTACACACTCCACCCTCTAAACCAACCAACAACACCCAGTCTCCTCCCTTCTCCAATACCACAGCCACTTTGAACTGCTTTGATCCGACTACAGAGGAAGAAGTCTCCAAACTGCTATCATCCACTCACCTAGCTACCTGTCCTCAGGATCCTTTTCCATCTCAGCTCATCTCTTCCCTCTCTACCACACTAATCCCAGCTCTCACACATATTTTCAACTTCTCCCTAAATACTGGCATGTTTCCATCTTCTCTAAAACATGCCATAGTTATAATTACCCTGAAAAAACCCTCATCTGACTCTGACGTTGCACCCTACCACCCTATTTCTCAGCTTCCCCTGGCTTCCAAACTGCTGGAGCAGCTCGTCTTTAACCGCCTTACCAGCTTTCTTTCCTCTAACTCCATTCTTGACACCTTCCAATCCGGCTTTCAACACTCCACTGAGACAGCTCTCACTATAGTCACCAATGACCTGCTTACCGCCAAGTCAAAAGGTCACTTTTCAATCCTTGTTCTTCTAGATCTCTCTGCTGCCTTTGACACTGTTGACCATCCACTTCTACTCCATATCCTCTTCTCCCTCTGTATTTGAGACACTGCTCTTTCGTGGTTCTCATCATACCTACAACACCGATCATTCAGTATCTCCTTCTCTGACACCTCTTCTTCTCCCAAGGATCAGTCCTTGGCCCCCTCCTCTTGTCCATCTACACATCCTCACTTGGTACCTTAATAAACTATTTTGGGCTTCATTATCATCTCTATGCAGATGACACTCAAATCTACCTCTCCGCACCAGTTCTATCCCCTTCTCTTCTAACACACGTCTCCAACTGCCTCTCTAATATATCCTCTTGGATGTCCATCCACCATCTCAAACTCAACATGTCTAAAACTGTACTCCTGATCTTCCCTCCCTCTCCCACAGAGTCAATTCCTTACATCTCTCTTGCCCTCTTCATTCTGCTAATGACCTTCTTCTTTCTACAACTCTTGCCACCTCCTCTCACTCCTGGCTCCAGGACTTTTCTCGTGCTGCCCCTAGTTTCTGGAACTACTTGCCTCGCTCCACCAGATTATCCTCTTGCCTTAAAACATTTAAAACCTCAATTAAAACGCATTTCTTTAAAGAAGAGTATCACCTTCCAACCTAACACGTTTATCACCTCTCTCACCCTCTTTTACCATTCACTATACCTTAGATTGTAAGTCTGCGAGTTTCTATCCTAAGTACTTTGGGAATGTGCCATGGACATTAGATTCCTAGCTCAATGACAGGGCCCACCTTGCTTTGCTATTTGTATTTATCTTTGTCTGAACTTAACTTATGTACAGCGCTACAGAATATGCTGGTGCGTTATAAATGAACTATAATAATAATAATACTTAAATTTCAAGGTGCAAGTGGAATGTTGTAGAGCAAGGCAAGGAAGGCTTGCACGTGTACTTCCAATTGGCCTTCTTCTGAGTATGTGAGGTAGAGGGGACAGGAATCCATTGCTGAAGTCATATCTGAATCCACCAATGAGTCAACAAATCCTCTTGCCTCTTCAAAATCTCTCCATCCATCCATCTCTATGTATTCTTCAATAGATAATACAAAGTAGCAGAACACACATCTATTCAGATCCCAAAACAACAGGAAGGGTGAAAGAAATAAACATGGCATATATCGTGCCAAAGTCTTATCTACTAAAATAAATATTTTACATAAATGCAATAAATGTTATACTCCCATATGCTCAAATCAAGACAACGACAATACCATGTATGTAAAATCTTTATTGTTGATAATGAGAGCACTGTTACATAGTTACATAGTCTGATCTGCAATATGCGGATTAACTATTAATTAATTAGTTGTATAAAAAAAAAAAATCAATTCCCTCCTTATCCCAGACACCGGCGACCGGACTTCTCCCTGGATCAATACTGCCTCTCTAATTATCCATGATAACCCTGAATTCCCTTTTTAATTAGAAATAAATCCAGTCCCCTTTTAAAGTTATCTATCAAATCCGCTGTCACCACCTCCTCTGGTAGAGAATTCCACAGATGAACCACCCTTACTGTGAAGAACCCTTTTCTTTCTTTAAGGTGGAATCTTTTTACTTCTAACCTCAAGGGATGTCCTCTTGTCAGTTGAAAACCTCTTGCCACAAAAAGCTCCCTTGACAAATCTTTATACTGACCCTGGATGTATTTATATATAAGGTAATCATATCTCCTCTTAGACGCCTTTTTTCTAGAGAAAATACGTTTAATTTGGTTAGTCTTTCTTCATAACTTAGCCCCTCCATTCCCCTTATTAGTTTTATTGCCCTCGTTTGTACCTTTTCCAGCTCTAAAATGTCCTTTTTATGAAGTGGTGCCCAAAATTGTACTCCATATTCCAAATGAGGGCATACTAGAGATTTGTATAGTAGCAGAGTTATATTTGCTTTCCTGGCTTCTATACCCTTCTTAATACATAATAATATTTTATTTGACTTTGTAGCTGCTGCTTGGCTTTGAGCACTGTGGTTGTCCACAAGCACTCCCAAATCCCTTTCAATATCTGATACACCTAGATTTGCTCCATTAAGATTATAAATTGCATGGCTATTTTTCCTTCCCAGATGCATAACTTTACATTTATTTGTATTCAATCTCATCTGCCATTTAGATGCCCATTCCTCAATTTTATGAAAATCCCTTTGTAGGGAAAGCACATCACTATCTGATTTAATTACCTTGCACAACTTCGTGTCACCAGTGAAAATGGAGACACCACACTTCAATCCTACCTCTACGTCATTAATAAATATGCTAAAAAGGAGAGGATCTAATACTGAACCCTGAGGAACCCCACGTACGACACTAGTCCAATCGGAGTATGTTCCATTTACAACAACCCTTTGCTTCCTGTCTTTTAGCCAGCTCTGAATCCATGAGCAGATATTTACTGCAACTCGTGTATCTCTTAGTTTGCACAATAGTCTCCCATGTGGCACTGTATCAAAAGCCTTTGCAAAATCCAAAAAGACTACATCCACTGAGTTGCCTTGATCCAGGTTCCTACTAACCTCCTCATAGAAACTTATTAGATTTGTTTGACATGACCTATCCCTCATAAATTCATGTTGACTCCAACTTATAATCCTGTTCAAATAGACATATTCTTGAATATTATCCCTTATTAACCCTTCTAAAAGCTTCTCCACTACAGAAGTGAGGCTCACTGGTCTATAATTCCCTGGATTTGCTCTTGTTCCCTTTTTAAATATAGGTATCACATCAGCTTTTCTCCAGTCATCTGGTAGAGATCCTGTGTTGAGTGATTCTTGAAAAATTAAATGTAATGGTTTGGCTATTACAGAACCCAGTTCCCTTGGTACCCTTGGATGTATTCCATCAGGACCCGGGGCTTTATTAACATTTATTTTTTCCAACCTCTTTTGGATTACTTCCTGTGTTAACCAATTATTTGGCAAAGGTAGTGTAGCCCCATTATGTTGCAGTGTTTTTATCAGATGGCCTGTGTCACATTGTAATGTTCCTATAGCTTCCTTCCTCGCCTTCTTCCCATTAATATACTTAAATTTTTTTTTAGGGTTAGTCTTACTCTCTTTTGCAATTCATTTTTCATTTTTTATTTTAGCCAGTCTAATAGCGCTTTTGCAAGCCATGTTGATTTCCTTGTGATCCTGTAAAGCAGTCTCTGTCCCTTCTTGTTTGTATAATTTAAATGCCTGTTTTTACTCCGTATCTTGATCTTTAAATCATTGTTAAGCCACATTGGATGGGATTTACTCCTTTTACTTTTATTCCCACACGTTATATGCCGATGTGTATGTATATTTAGTAAAGATTTAAATGTTGTACATTTATGTTCAGTATTTTTACCTGCCAGTTCTCTGTCCCAGTCTATACTTTGTATTGCTGCCCTTAAAATCAGCCCTTTTAAAATTAAGAGTTTTCGTTGGCCCCTTTAAAATTTAGTTTTTTTAATTAAATCTCAAATGACACTGTGTTGTGATCACTGTTTCCCAAAGGTTGCCCTATTCCAACATTTGATACTATATCAATATTATTTGTGATGAGTAAATTTAAGATAGCTTCATTTCTAGTAGGCTCTTGTACAACCTGGGCCAGATAATGATCCCTGAGTGTACTCAAGAACCTGCTCCCCTTAGCTGAACTGCTGGTCTCATTTATCCAGTTTATTTCAGGGTAATTAAAATCTCCCATTATTCAAACTTGCCCATGCTTAGCTGCATTTACAATTTGTAACAATAATTGTATTTCCTCACTTTCAGCTATATTTGGGGGTTTATAGCATACTCCTACTAATATTATTTTGGAATTTGCTGCTCCGCTATTTAACTCTACCCACAAACATTCAGCTTTATCACTAGGTCAATTCAGGCTTAACAGTTAACAGTCCAGTCATGAGATTCATCCCACCACGTTTCAGTAATGCCTATTAAATCACATTTTTCATTAGTTGCTAATAATTCTAACTCTCCCATTTTTCCTGGCAAGCTTCTGGCATTAGCAAGCATACCCTTATGTTATGAGTCTGTAGTTCTGAAGTGCCTGCCACTGTACTTGTTGTTAATTCATCCCTTATACCCTCTACACTTTCTACCCCATTACTTTTATCTAGTCCCTCCCCCCCCACCTACTAGTTTAAAAACTCCTCCAGCCTTTCTACCATCCTATCCCTAGTACAAAAGCTCCCTCATCATTAAGGTGCAATCCATCCCTACTGTAGAGATTGTACCGAAGTGAGAAGTCAGCCCAGTGCACCAAAAAAAACAAACCCCTCAGTGCACCACATCTTTTGCCATGCATTAACCTCTCTAAGCTCCTTCTGCCTCCCTGGGGGCTAGCACGTGGCACTGGTAGTATCTCAGAAAATAGTACCTTGGAGGTCCTTGCCTTCAGCTTATTACCTAGTTCTCGAAAATCACTCTTTAGGACACTCCATCTTCCACTGACTTTGTCATTGGTACCAATATTTACCAAGACCGCCGGTTCATTTCCAGCCCCTCCACAACATGACGAACCCGAGCACCCGGGAGACAGCAAACTGTTCGATTGCTGGGATCTGGGTGACAAATCACCCTGTCTACCTTCCTAATATTATAGTCCCCTACAACCAAAACCTGTCTGTTGCTCTGCCTATTCTACCCTCCCTCTCCTCCAGTAGAGCTGTTCGCCCGGCTGTTAGAGGGAACAGCTCTATCTGGCGTGTTGTGACTTAAAAATTCGGAACCTTTTCAAATGTTATACAGAAAACTGAAAATGTATGTTGTAAGACAGATAAATTTGTTAATGCTATATCAGCGAGATAACAAGAGTTGTCTCAATATGGATGTAATTGAATTACTGTCTAATAAAAAGTTAATGGATGAAATTTTTTTTATTAATTTGTAAAAAGCATCACAAACATTTTTACATTTTTCCCAATCTATAATCATTTTTTTAAGCACCCTCTGTTCTTAACTATTTCAAACCTGGTCACATTATATATAAAAAAAAATCCATGAGTTTTGAATCCATGACAACAGCTGTCATGGCATTACCCCATTAGCAAAGGCCAAAAAAGTCTTTTTTTTCATAATAAAACTACTGCAGACAAATTGCACAATAATTAGATTTTCAGAATATAGATATGAACAGTTACATCATTTTACTGTGTGAAGCAAATGTTTCAGGCAGAAAAGTGTGGGCAGTTAATGACGGGCGGTTTATATTTTTCAAAGGCAAACTTTTTTATAGAGGTTCAAAGAACTGTATAACCTAGTAAATGCATCATATAATGACTCATTCAACAAAGTAACTCAAAATATTCAAATTAAATCATTATTGACATATCAATACTACTTTTTTATTGCAGCAGCATGTCTTCTATTGTATTTATTAGGATTAAAGTATGTAGTATAGTTGCTGGCTTATAAAATGTACTTGTATATAAGACCAAGGGGAATAATGAATACCCCTGACTTGCACAGGATGGCTCAGGAGTGAGTTTTACAGATATTTTTGGATTACAGCACATAAGGACACAAATTTAATTGTATGCTAATGATCATATTTGGAAATGTTCCAGTTAAGCTCATGCATTTGGTACAAGATGCACTTAGATATATACTGTAAAATATATTTGGGAGTAGGTAGAAGGATGTGTATGGAAAGCTGGGAAATGTACTTCTGTTTATAGAAGAGATCTACTCAGAATCCCCTAAATAAAGATCACTTATGAGCCATCCTGTGCCAGTCAGGGGGATTCATTATTCCCCTTGGACTAGGCCTCTTCACTAACGGATTCACAGTACTGGGGGAAAAAAATGTTTGGCTCTGGGCATATTCAGTGTCCTATAGAGGTGATTGTTTTACTGTACTGTAATACATGGTGTGGCCAGGAGAAGACTCTGTTGCACACGAAAAAGGGGACGGTAGAGGCATCGATGGATAAATGAGGTTGCTGAAGCAATGAACGTGAACTTGTTGGAGCTCAGAGGGGCAGTGACTGACAGATTCACCTGGCGTGCTGCGGTCCATAGGGTCACGGAGAGTCAGACATGACTGAATGACCAAACAACAACAACCAATACTTGGTGTAATGTGATTGTGGCTAAGAGTGAAGAGCGTGCTACAATTATGTTCATGTTAAACATGCCTGATATTTGTATATATTTTTATATGTAGATTGTAGTAATTCAAGGTATAGTGTGTGAACTGGCCTATGGTGATGTAATCAATGACTATTTGCAAAGGCAGATCTAAGAGGCCCCTTGTGGAGCTGACACAGTGCTTCAACTACCTGTAAACAATGGGAGAATTAAGAACCTGAAAGCCCCTTGTGGAGAGATGAAAACAAACAGGTAGTAACCAGTCAGATATTATGCAGCAGCTCTGACTTATTATTTAAACTTCGCCTTCTGATCTAGTTATCTTAATCAAAGCTTCAAACTACTGATTATGTTACAGTGTGATAGTATTTAATGACATCATTGTTAAGTTAATTTGTGTCTACTTTGTCTAATGTCACCATCATATTTTCGTGAAAATATTCTGCACCAAGCTCCATAAAGAAAGTCTTCTTGGTTAGAAGTATAACAAAGTAACTGAACATTTGGTGGTTAACACCTCGTTAAAATGGTCACCAAAACAAAAAAGCTAATTTAATAGTACATAAAGGACAAAATATTAAAGGGAAGTCCTAAAAATGGATTATATAAAAATATATAGGAGTACACTAAATTCCCAGCAATAGGGAATAAAAGTTCTAATATGTCTATGGTAGAAATCATAGGACATCCTTTATATTAAAAACAGTGTTTACAAAGAATATCCACTATATTACATATTATACATAATAAGCAGCAGGTAGGGCCTCTAGAAAGGGAGGGAATATACAGTGCCTTATATACACTTGCCACTTGGCTCAAAAAGTACATATATCATTGAGTAGGAAGAAAAAGTTCCTTCACTCTGAAGGCTTACCTTAAAGCTGGTACATCATTCCCATAAGCCTTGCGCTTGAAAAGGAAGGAACAAGCTGGCTAGAATGCCAGGAAATGCTGGCAAAAATAACAAGGGAGACCCAACCTTCTGCTAAAATAAAAAAAATTGTGTTAGAGAGTTGCCACCGGGTTTCGATTGCTCTCTGCAATCTTTCTCAAGGCAGTGAATTAGGACCGTCTTCTTGGTTAGGACATAAATGGTAGAACTATGTTCTTTTCCAGGATGCTGGGGTTCCATTCTTTGTTTGTGAATGTTTGATCTACTGAAAGGCTACCAAAATCTGCTGTTGTCTCCAGCCGGTGAAGTGTAGAAAAGGAACCCTGTGTAAGGGCGCAGAGTTGACCCATTTTCTTCACACTTATCCTAAGTCTGATGAAGGTGTAATGCGCAACTGGGAGGTTTCAAGTGCCCTTTAAAAGCAAAAGGGGATTATATAACACATTGATCACATTTGTTTAGCAACAACTATAGCATGTAAAGTATGTTTTATAGACCATCAAATGCAGTACGTACAGATTACACACAATGTAGGTACTGAAGAATGCGAGTTGGTAGGACTGATACCTTTTATTGGAGAACTGACTCTCTATACCTTCAACAAACTGTCATCATAAAAATATATACTGTAAATGTTATGTTTATTAAAAACTGTCATGCTGACAATGTTAAATGGAAAAATGATATATGGCATCATACTGCATCTATGTGGTCTGGTCCCTCTCTTATGAAGAGAGGAGACTGAATGAGGCCAGTGCAGCGACAAGAGATAGCAAAATTGTGTCTGGATGCTACCAAATTCTGGCCTGCTTAGATGGCCAGATGGAAAGGACATAGATGGGAGGCTGATTGGCCGAATCAGCACAAGGGGAAGCAGACATTTTATATAAATTAGGCTGTTTAGGACTAATGGAAAGCTGGGAGCTCAACGTGAGGTGATGAAGCGGCCAAAATATGATGTGGACTGCTTAGCTGAAGGCTGATAGGATGGCTTAAAAATGAGCAAATGATCAAGTAAAATAGGTGATGAAGGCTGATTTAGGACTAATGGATAGCTGGAGTCACGAAGCTAATTGATGATGCGAGACAAAGTATGACAAGAGAGCTTGCTCAATGTGGACAACTTGCTTTGCTTAGTGTAAAAGGCCAAAAATAAGAACCTGTGAAAGAATACCATGTAAGGGTGAGAGGGGCATGTGTGAAGGTGACAATGGGCGTGTTCTTATACATGTGCAAGGATATTGATTGGCTAGAATGATTGGGTGGAGCCTGTGAAGGCTGATATGTACCGTGTGGGCATGAAAGCCAAAAAGCGGTACCATATATATATATTGTGATGGAGGGCCACCAGGGGTCACAAGAGAGCTCTGTAAGACTTCTCCCCTGAGAATGCAAAGAGTTAACTCCAGGCAGTTATCAGAGGCTAATGAAAGCCCAGCTGTGAGCTGTGAGCTGTGTGGAACTGCAGTTGGAAGCTTTGGAAGCAAGCCTGTAAGAGATCACCTGATTTACTGTGGCTGCAAGTACTGGGACATCAGCAAGAAGTGTGGGCTGTTTGCAGTCGCAGGACGTTGTGAGCTGGAAGAGTGAATACAGCCTCAGGACGCCAAGTAAGTGAAGGGATTAGTGAGGATCCCCAGACAGAGTTGCCTTAATGGCCTAAGCGTGTGTGAAGCTGACAGAGGCCTCTGAATGAAGGTACCAAGACTTATTATGCCCCAGGGAAGAGGCTGAGTTTTGACCAGTGAAGTGAATGCAAGTTACTGTAGTGATATCCAAGGGTCTCTGGGGTGAAGCATAAGGGAGAGAAGGGCGAGCCCTATGCTTCATCCGCAACGGGGTAAAGAGTACTGTGGAAGAGACTTCCAGAAGTACGAAGAGATTATGTGTATCCTGACCACAAGGTGGCAGTAGAAGTATGAAGAGATTATGTGTATCCTGGCCACAAGGTGGCAATACAACCTTTATAAGAGACTGACTGTATCCTGGCCACTAGGTGGCGCTATTGTAGGAAAAACTACTCCTTCCAGAAGACACAGTGGTGTAGTGTTTATTTTACCTGCAGGCCGAGAAGCGACCTCAGGGATAGTCAGGGCGTTCCAGGTCATAGTAAGTCCGTTTATGTAGATTTTTATTTTATTGCTGAAGATAAGCACTGTTTTCTTTCTGTTGACGCTGACAAATAAACAGCAGTCAAACTAAACCTCTGACAAGCCTACTGTGTCTTCCTCCCTAAATAAGTAAAAGAGCAAAGAAAACAGGACACAAACCCCGCCAGAAGGGGGCGCTCTGTTACAATATATATATATATATATATATATATATATATATATTTTTTTTTTTTTTTTATTTATATTTATATTTATTCTGGAATAAAGTTTCTACATGACATTGGCACTCTCCACCTTGTATCATTAATCTCCTGGTATGCCCTGCAACGCTATGTGCTCTCCTTCAAACTTCACAGTCCCATACCCATTGTGTGCCAACCCCAGTGTCTGCTTATTTTACCTCCATGCTACCTTTTACTGGAGTACACATAAACTTTGTATCCATCTCTTATCCTTGTTTCAGCCTGATATGTGTTTAATTGATGACCTGTGTGTCCATGATTCTGATCCTGCCTCAGATTCATTGACTTGACATGATCTGCCACATATATGTTTTTGATTAGCTGTTTAGTCGTGTTTGACTCTCCGTGATCCTATAAACCGCTGCATGCCTGGCACATCTGTCAGCCACTGTCCATCTGAGCTCCTGCATGCTCATGTCCAATGCTTCAATGACCTCATCTATCCATCTCTGCCTTTGCCGCCCCTTCTTCCACTGCCTTCAATCGTTCCCAACATCAGAGTCTTTTCTAGGGAATCCTGTCTTCTCATGATATGGCCAAAATATTTGATCTTCAGTCTTATTATCAAACCTTCCATACATACATACAAACCCTGATATAAATTATACCCCAGTTTAAGTGAGTTACCAATTATCTGTCATTTTTTATATCTTTGCAAAAATTTTTTATTAGTTTTGAGCATTTGGGCAATAATTGAGCCAGATTAATTTTTTAGCTATTTTATTTTCAGGTATGAATATCAGAGCCGTCCTTTAATCTTTATAGTTATAAGTAGTGATTCCACCAATAACATCATGCGTTGCAGTAGGCGATTTTATGCTGTAACATACCCTAGCCAGATTCTGGGCATAATGATGTCATATGCTTTTTTATATATATTAATAACACTATCAGCCTAGAAGCAATGGTTGTGGAGCCAAACAGCACTGACGGAAAATATATATTTTTATCAATTAGTAAACATTTTAAAAATTAAGATATTATATTACTGTTTGTTAATACAAGTTTAAAGGGATACAGAATATATATATTTTCTTTAATTTCGAAGAGCGTGTTTGAAATATTTCAAAATATTTTTTCCATTGAAACATATTAAGAAAAAACAGCCTATTTTTTTTGATAAATTGTAATCCAAGTATTTTAAGCAAATGCATTTTGTTACATAGGACTGAGACAGATATAATACTTTGAATCTGCAATCAGAAATCTATGGTGATGTCATGGTTAATTAGTCTTCTTGTTACCAGCATTTATTTCTAACATCCTTCCAATTATGACTAATAGAAGTGTGTATCTATTATGTTTTATGTGTCATAGCACATCTATTCTTAGTGCAGCCATCTGGTGTCTTGCTTATATTTTCAGAGCTACTCTTAACACCTTAGCTGCTAGGAGGATCAGATCCAATGCAGTGTCAATCTGCTCCAGCAGAGAATGACCAAGGGGACAGAGTTATAATTAAAGGTGCCGCCTCACTCAGCAACACATGTAGGTGTTATAGTAAAGTGATTGCAGTGAGAATTCTTTGACACTTAAAAAAATCTTCAGCAATTTAGAGAAGCATTACAAATTTCTAAAATGTTTAAATTGTGCATTTAAAAGAGTATTTTCATTTCAGAAAAATTAGTGATCTGTAATTTGGAAATGTATAGAAATTGGATTTTTCTCTCCCGTGCCCAATCCTGGAAGAACCATTACTTTAAGTTGTTATTTTGAATACACAGCTAAGCAAAAAGATCTGATTGGTTTAACTGTTACTGTTACAAGATCTGATTGGTTTAACTGGCATATGAGGTTAGAGGCGGAGCAAACACTTTGTTAACCTTTGTACTTTTGCTTCTTCATATCAATGCACAACTCTCCAAAATCTTTGGAAGATTTAAAACATATACAATATGTTTGTGTTTCCTATGGCCCATTTATCCCACTAAACTTCACTGGAACAGTAAAGGATCACGTTTCAGCCAAGTTAGGCATCTCTACCCATTAGATGTTTCCTTGGTATTCATGGAGCCAGAGGTTGTAAAACATTGGTCCTTGAACACCAGTGATCCATGAGTTCCATCTAGGTGGTTTATGGTACAACTGAGATCACAGAGAAGATGCTACACAACAGGTGTGGGGAGACTGTAGCACATGGGTGATATGTGGCCCATCACCTGATCTCATTTGGTTCTCTTCATTATTTGGTCAGACACATTCACACATATTTGCCTAGGTGAAGCTGTTATTGTCATGACTGACTTTTTGGGAATATGACATGTTGCTTTTATGTGTAATGCTTAAAGGATGTTGTGTGTTTTGTTGTAATGTTTGGTCACCAGTAGCAAATGTTTGGTCACCAGTAGCAAACAAGATGGAGCCTATAGCATGTGGCCAGTCTACACTAGTTTCCATTCATGCCTTTACTTTGCTCTAGGGGGCTGCTTGCTTTCAGGTCAGATAACAAACCAGGCCCCAAGTAAGGGCTGACCATTCTGTGACATCATCCCTGTCCCCACGGACTATTTTGATTGGGCTATGCTAATTCAAGCAGTACTGCTATCCAGCTCATTGGTGTTTGTGCATTCAAGGGGGGGGGGGGATTTAAACTTGTTCACTCACAATTCATGTTAATGTTGTTTTTTCTTTTTCTTTCTGAGCTATTCTAACTAAAAGGATTTGACTTTCCTGCTTCTCCATGAATAATGGTCCTGAGGCAGAGCTGGGTGCTGGGATATTCATCTTAAAATGCACGACCTAGAGGGAGAAAATTGTGGTGCATGTGGCACCTCATCTCTGGGTCGTCAGTCATTGTCTCTAGTATTTCAAGAGGCAGGTTGACTTTACAACAGTGCACACGGTCAACCAACCAGAACTACATGAACGGGCCAAAATAAGACATTTGTACATTGAGAATGTGTTGTGTGCCCCTCTGTCATGTATTTATTTTGTGCATTGTTAGTCAATGATGCTAAATGGAAACAAACATTCCATTACAACGATATAACTTCTCTATCATCACGATGGTAAAGTGCCTACTCCTATAATTATACTAACAATAGATCTGTATACCCATCACATCACATATATAGTTGTGAGCGTATGGGCCGCTGCTCACGCTTGCGAGCTCGCATAGCGAGCCCGCGGCCCTCGCGAGGGCAAATCGAGCCGAGGGCCGCGGCTCGCAAAGCGAGCCTCGGTTGCTGGCGGCGCTTCATGACAGCAACTGAGGCCCTCGCAAAACTAACGTTAATACAGAGCACTTTGGCAATGAGCGCCGCAGGCGAGCCTCGCGTAGCAAGGCGAGCCGTTAAACTGCAGCCCAAAAATACGGACGCAACTCGCGAACATGAAAAAAAAAAAAAACACAATAAATACACACACCACATACATAAAAAGCTTACCGACAGCGAGAGGGAGCATCCACGACCTCAAAAAAACAACTTACAGCTTCATTTACCTCAAAATAAAAGAGTTTACACACTAAAAAATTGTCAAAGTGAGAGAAAAAATGGCGGCCGAACAAAATGAAAACGAGGCTACAGCACTCTAAGCACGAAAAACACTTACGGATAATCCGCTAGGACGCATACCACACATTACGACATCGCAAAAATCGGACGCAAGCCGCGTACAGGAAAAAAGCAAAAACACAATAAATACACACAACACATACATAAAAAGCTTACCTACAGCAACACGAAGCGTCCAGCACCTCAAAAAAAAAAAATACTTACAGCTTCACTTAACAAAAAATAAAGAGTTTAGACGCTACAAAAAATATAGAGTTTAGACGCTAAAAAATTCTCAAAGTGAGAGAAAAAACGGCGGCCGAACAAAACGAAAACGAGGCTACAGCACTATAACCACGGAAAACACTTACGGATAATCCGAGAACACGCGTACCACACATTACCCGCCATTTTACGCTAATGCAGAAGTACACAACTACGCTAACGGTTTCGGCTCGCGCACGCACACTATTACACTGCACACATTCATCACACTCACACAGCACCTCCACACCACTAATGCTGCAGCAACATCAAACAAGGCTCACAGCTCTTAAACACAATGCTTCAAAATAGGTCAAGTATATTCATTTATTAATTATTATTATATATTTCAGTAGTACACACAAAACAACATTAGCTACCTTACAATTCCATATGTATATTAATAACTAAACAACTTTCCAAACACACATCTCATTGCCGTCATTTTTTGTGACGGGCAAGTCGCTAGTTATAATATAAATCACTGGTAAATGCGTATGATGTAATTACGTACATCTGCTGCTCATCACATAATGCCTTCTATAATAATAAAAATGAAGGCACAAGTAGCAAATATAATAAGGTCGTAAGTAATTGTTTATAATTTGTATTAGAATTATCAGCAACAGTTAAAATGAGTAATTAGCCACTTTTGAATTTCTCAATGGAAATGATTGGATGACTGCTTTATTGTGAGCTTAGTGAATACTTAGTGCATTCCCTAATGGTGAATACATCTTATTAAATAATGTGATGAGGATTATTATATTTTATACACACACCTACAATGCAAACTCACAGTAGTATGAGAAGTTACTAGGAAACAAAATCTAATGAACATTGTGGGAAAGCAACATTTTTGCTGCACCGGGGTCCTCTGTGGCCCCAGGATATCTTAGTAAATATAACCAAATGGCTGCATAAATCTATCCATGGAGATTCATAGAATCAGAAAGCATTTTCCTCAAATGTGGCATTAATGATTTCCAAAATTACTCTAGATCAGAGACAAAGAGAGGAAGCAAGCACGAGGAAAAACATCGAAGAAATGTATTTGGGACAATGATTGAAGAATATTCTTATTATTTTGTGTTGCCATTAAAATATATAAGGTGTTTTTAGTAAATAAAAGTTAATTTCAAGACATCACAAAAGCATTTTCACATACACAATTTTATGTATGCATGATGGGGGTTCCATGCCAGTATAATTATTCACATATCTTCCGCATTTAGATGGCCAGTCATATCACAATGGAAACAATAAGCCCACTAGATATAAATACGGTCATAAATGTAATCTATCTGCTGAAGAAAATTACACATTCTGTTAGACATCCATTAGCATTTATTCTTGGCATATTTGCAATCTCCATTAGCATATTATTGATAGATGATAAATGACATTGCAGATGTGATATATTTCTGTAACTGCAATTTGTACAATAATAATGTTTTATTTCATTGGATATTTAACCCTTTCTTTAAATTGATCCTCATTTATTTAAAGAATGAGGATTTAGTTATTTTGATTATGCATTAATCATTAATACAATTAATATATATTTTTTTTATAATAGCAATATTGTATATTGAATAGGCTTTAAAATATTTTATACCCCATATAAGCTGATTGCCCTGATACAGGTCTAATAACGATAAAGTAAATAAACTATAATGATTGTAATTTTACATTCTACAAAGAATCCTTGTTTTATAATCAGTGTAACTGGAGTAGTATATTGGGGGTTGGGGTGTCTTCAGTCGATTTGACTTGTAGTTTTTATGAAGTTAACAGACCTCTGAAACCCCTTTATGTATAGTACTAGCAAATTGTCCGTCAAAAATTACGGGAATAAAATTGTAAAGCTGGCAATGCTGTTTGCCACACAATGCGTGTTAGTGTGTTTGGTTGTGTTAGTGCCTTGGTTTAAGTGTTACTGGTTTGGGTTAAGGGTTTCTACCTGGCTTGTATGAAGTGTTACTGGCTTTTGTTAAGTGTTACTGCTTAGGGCTCGATTTTCTGTCCTTCAGGCTAGTTTTCCGTCCTTCAGCCTTGTTTTGTCGTGTAGCCATTTTTTTCCTCGCTTAGGTGATTTTCTATCAAGAAAAAATGACAAATATGGCTCAAATTAACTTTCAACCTCACTCACAGGCTTCCTGGTTATCCCTCTGTGTTGTATGTGAGTGTGTAAGTGAATTTGAGTCATATTTTTTTTTTTTTTTTAGGCCTTTCCAGTTCCGTGGTTCGGCCATTAAAGTCAGATTTTTGCGCGGCGCACAGTGTATGTGCATGTTTTGGTCCTAAGTCCTACAGGTCATAAGTCCTGCGTGCTTGAACTGGTAGCCTAGCAGTTGCAGTTGATTCATGAGGTTTGCAGTGCAATGAGTGTCTTCGAGAGACTCGCAGTTGTGGCCCTACAGGCTGCACGTGCTTACCAACATCGTAAGCATTCCGAACAGCCCCGCAGACCCACAACTATTATAGCGACTTGCCCGTCAAAAATGACAGCAATAAAAAGTGAAGCCTGGCAATGCTGTTTGCCACACAACGGGAGCCTCTCCTTCTCTACTGCAATGAGAGTCTTTGGAGCTCATTGCAAGCCTCTCCCCCCTCTACCTCTCCCACCCTTTACTTGATGGGAGGTGCTAATTGCCAGCCTTTCGCCACCCTCTACTTTACTGGCCTAGCGATGAGTGCCATTGGCGCTCATCTGGGGCCTCCCAATGAGCGCCTTTGGTGCTGATTGCGAGTCTCTCCCCCTGTCTACTTCCTCTCTTGTATCTCATTTCCCCCTCCTCTCCCTCCCTTGTGTCTCCTCCCCCCTGTGTTTTTACTAGGCTTTTTTAGGAGAAGTCTGAGTACTGCTTCCTTTAGAGGAGTCAGGGGCTCTCCAATCTGCAAAGAGCCTTGTACATTTGTTTTTGGTCAATAGACCAATGTAAATCCATGCACTCTACTAGAGGGTGTGTGGAGCCTGGATCTAGATTACAAGTTGTAGGACTCAGTCCTTTGGTGATGTGTACAAAGTCTTCTTCACCAACATTATCAAAGCATGTCCATTAGCTTGTAGACCTACTGCTCATGGTACCATAAGGTACCATAAGTTTTTCTGCTACCATTGTAGGAATTCTGGCAATGTTAGAGGACCCTTTCTCAGCAGAGAAGGTAGCACACTCTTCACACTTAGATCCCCATAAGCCTCTATTTAACCCAATCAGTCCCATAAGAGACAATTAAAACCCTATTGTTAACCCCATAAGTGCCATGAGGGTCCTCCAGGAACTGACCGGTAAAAATACTGAATATACAGTAAATGGACAACATTTAAATCCTTCCTAAATATACATACTTATCACCATGTGTCAAATGGGAATAAAAATAAAAGGAGTAAATCACATCCAATGTGGCTTAACAATGATTTAAAGATCAAGATACAGAGTAAAAAACAGGCATTTAAATTATACAAACAAGAGGGGACAGAAACTGCTTTACGGGAGTACAAGGAAATCAACAAGGCTTGCAAAAGGGCTATTAGTCTGGCTAAAATAGAAAACCCTGAAATATTTTTTAAGTATATTAATGGGAAGAAAGCGAGGAAGGAAGGAATAGGAACATTACAATGTGAAACAGGCCGTCTGATAATTAGTGACCAGGAAAAGGCAGATGAGCTAAATAGGTTATTTTCTTCAGTATACACAAGGGAGGTACCAGTGTTTGGGACACTGCAACATAATGGGGCCGAATAGTTGGTTAACGCAGGAAGTAATCCAAAAGAGGTTGGAAAAAAAAGCATTAATAAAGCCCCAGGTCCTGATGGAATACATCTAGAGGTACTGAGGGAACTGGGTTCTGTAATAGCCAAACTATTATATTTATTTTTTCAAGATTCACTCAACACAGGGTCTCTACCAGATGACTGAAGAAAAGCAGATGTGATACCTATATTTAAAAAGGGAGCAAGAGCAAATCCAGGGAATTATAGACCAGTGAGCCTCACTTCTGTAGTGGGGAAGCTTTTAGAAGCGTATACAAGAATATGTCTATTTGAACAGGATTATAAGTAGGAGTCAACATGGATTTATGAGGGAAAGGTCATGTCAAACAAATCTAATTAGTTTCTGTGAGGAGGTTAGTAGGAACCTGGATCAAGGCAACTCAGTGCATGTAGTCTTTTTGGGTTTTGCAAAGGCTTTTGATACAGTGCCACATGGGAGACTATTGTGCAAACTAAGAGATACAGGCATTGCAGTACATATCTGCCCATGGATTGAGAGCTGGCTAAAAGACAGGAAAGGGTTGTTGTAAATGGAACATACTCCGATTGGACTAATGTGGTAGGTGGGGTTCCTCAGGGTTCAGTATTAGGTCCTCTCCTTTTTAACATATTTATTAATGACTTAGAGGTGGGACTGGAAAGTAGTGTCTCCATTTTCACTGATGACACAAAGTTGTGCAAGGTAATTAAATCAGATGATGATGTGCTTTCCCTCCAAAGGGATTAACATAAAATTGAGGAATGGGCATCTAAATTGCAGATGAGATTTAATACGAATAAATGTAAAGTTATGCATCTGGGAAGGAAAATAGCCATGCAATTTATAATCTTAATGGAGCAAATCTAGGTGTATCAGATATTGAAAGGGATTTGGGAGTGCTTGTGGACAACCGCCTAGGTAACCGTGCTCAAAGCCAAGCAGCAGCTGCAAAGGAAAATAAAATATTAGCCTGTATTAAGAAGGGTATAGAAGCAAGGGAAGCAAATATAATTTTGACACTATCCAGATCTCTAGTATGTCCTCATTTAGAATATGGAGTACAATTTTGGGGCACCACTTCATAAAAAGGACATTTTAGAGCTGGTAAAGATACAGAGGAGGGCAACAAAACTAATAAGGGGAATTGAGGGGTTAAGTAATGAAGAAAGACTAACTAAATTATACTTATTTTTTCTAGAAAAAAGGCGTCTAAGAGGAGATATGATTACCTTATATAAATACATCCAGGGTCAGTATAAAGATTTGTTAAGGGAGCTTTTTGTGCCAAGAGGTTTTCAACTGACAAGACGACATCCCTTGAGGTTAGAAGTAAAAAGATTCCACCTTAAAGAAAGAAAAGGGTTCTTCACAGTAAGGGTGGTTAATCTGTGGAACTCTCTACCAGAGGGGGTGGTGACAGCAGATTTGATAGATAAGGGGACTGGATTTGTTTCTAATTAAAAAGGGAATTCAGGGTTATACTGGATAATCAGAGAGGGAGTATTGATCCAGGGAGAAATCCGATCGTCAGTATCTGGGGTCAGGAAGGAATTATTTTTTTTCCCTTTGAGACGATTGGCTAAGTTTCACTTGTTTTTTTTTATTTGTTTACCTTCCTCTGGATTAATTAATAATTAAAAAAATTAAAATAAAAATAAAATAATTTAAATAGTTAATAATTAAATAACAACTCATTATTAATAACTAATCCGCATATTGCAGATTAGAGGAGATCTTAAAAGGTTGAACTTGATGGACTGAAAGTCTTTTTTCAACCTTAATTACTATGTAACTATGTTACATTAACATTAGCTCCTATCTATACATAACCCCCTATCTATACATAACCCCCTATGTATACATTACGTCCTATGTATACATAACCCCCTATCTATACATTATCCCCTAGCTATACATTACCGCCTATCTATATATAACTTATTATCTATACATTACCCCCTATATATGCAAAAAACCCTATCTATACATTACCCCCTATCTATACATTACCCCCATCTATACATAACCTATTATCTATACATTACCCCCTATCTATACAAAACCTATTATCTATACATAACCCCCTATCTATTCATTACCTCTATCTATACATAACCTATTATCTATACATAACCCCTATATATTCATTACCCCCTATCTAGACATTACCCCCTACCTATACATAACCCCTTATCTATACATTAACCCCTATCTAGACATAACCCCCTATCTAGACAATACCCCCTAAATCTAAGCTGAAATAGAATAAATAAAACAACTTACCTTTGCAGATGTCCCTTCAGATCGCACCCCCTAGGAAAAAAAGAAACATCCAATTAGTACATGATTAAACAGTACATATAAAAAATAAACATTACAAATACAGTATTGAACTCACCTTTCCACCATTTCCCCGCCCATCTTCTTCTGTTCTTCATCACATTAGTATAACACATACACAAATACACACAACATAAATAAACAATAAACATTATAAATAAGTAAAAGCAACTTCCCAAAAGGGTTGATTGCTATGTCTAAAGCGCTCCACAAGTGATATCAAGAGGACGGTGCAATTGAATATATAAATTTAAAACTTACCTGTCCGGGATGTCCCTGGCCTTCTCCTCTTCTGCCCCAGCTGAGCCCTTGAAGAATCTGCGCTCTAAAAAAAAAAAATGTAAAACATTAATAGAACTCCGCACTCGCGGATCTCCCAGATGCTAATGAGGCCTCCAGAACCTCTTCCGGTAAAAAATTGGCAATGGTGCCTTCTGATTGGCTGAAAAGGCTGTCAATCAAATTTCAGACAAATCAGAAGGCACCAAGGTATGAGCCAATCAGAATGGGATACACCCCTATATCCCATTCTGATCGGCTGATGGACCTGTCAATCTTTTTTAAACCAATCAGAAGGCAGGGGGGTTCCTATGGGGTGCAATCTGAAGGGACATCTGCAAAGGTAAGTCGTTATATTTATTCTATTTTAGCTTAGATTTAGGGGGTATTGTATAGATAGGGGTTAATGTCTAGATAGGGGGTTATGTATAGATGTATAGGTTATGTATCGATATGTCTAGATATGTCTATCCTTAGACTGTAAGTTTGAGAGTTTTCAATCTTGTGTCCATGGCCTTGGAAACGAACACTATGTCCATTTGATTCTAAGCTCAGAAACAGGGCCCTCCATTCTTTATAAGGTGTTATTAAGTTTGTTTTTTGCCATGTACTAAATCCCTGTACAGCGATACGGAATATGTTGGTGCGATATTAATAAAGATAATAATAATTATTATTATTATAATAATAGAGAGGGGGTATTGTCTAGATAGGGCTAATGTCTAGATAGGGGTTAATGTATAGATAGGGGGTTATGTATAGATAGGGGGTAATGTATAGATAGGGGGTTACATATAGATATGGGGTAATGTCTAGATAGGGGGAAATGTATCATAGTTAGGGGTATATTTATAATGTATTTATTACTGCAATATTATGTATATTTGTGTATGCCTTTTCTTTGCAGGTGTGTAATTATTTTTTTAGTTTTTGTAGTGGGGGGCTTGTGATGTTCTTTTTTTGTAGTGAGGGGGGATTTGTAGTGTCCTTTCTTTAATTCTGTACCTTTGTTTTTTTTGTTGCTATCATAGCTTTTTATTTTTGGTAACTTAAGGTTTTTAATTTTTTGTACCTTAGTTTCTTTTATTTTGTGTAATTAGTGGGGTTGGGGGTTTAATAGGGGGTTAGATCGGTAGTGTTAGATAGGTAGGGGTTAATAGGTTAGGGAGGAGGTGGGTTAGTTTAGATTTAGTGGTTTATTTGGGGCGGAGAATATTGAAGGGCAGTGTAGTGTTTGTACTTAGTGTCATGAGGGTCCTGGAGGACCCTCATGGCACTGATGAGGTTAATAATAGGGTTCTCATTGTCCCATGAGGGACTTTATAGACCCTTATGGAACTGATTGGGTTAAATAGAGGCTTACGAGGGTCTGTATAGACCCTCATAAGGGATTGGGTTAGATGGAGGCTTATGGGGGTCTGTATAGACCCCATAAGTGATGGGATTAAATAGGGCTAGATGTGGTTAAACAGGCCCAGTTAAGGTTATTCGGTTCAGATAGGTTTAAATAGGCCCAGTTTTGGCAAATTGTCCCAGTAAGGGTTAGATCGGCCCAGTTAGGCTTATAGGTCCAGATAGGGTTGGGTTGGCCCAGTAATGGTTAGATTGGACCAGTAAGGGTTAGATAGGCCCAGTAAGGCTTATTGGGTCCAGATAGGGTTAGATAGGCCCAGTTAGGGTTAGATAGGGTTTAGTATGGATTAATGAGGTATAGTTATGGTTAATAGTGTAGTGCTTAGACTTTGTCATGAGGGTCCTGGCACTTGGCACTTGTAGGGTTAACCTAGGGGTTAATAGTGTCCTATAGGGGTCTATATAGACCCCTATTGGACTGAGGGTGTTAATTTTACTCTTATGGGGCTCCGTATAGAGCCCCATGAGATATAGGGTTAATTAAGGGCTTATGGGGGTCTTTATTGACCCCCATGACTGACAGCGTTAATTAAGGGCTCATGGGCCTTTGTATAGAGCCCCATAAGTGATGGGGTTCATTTTAGCTGCCTGGGGGGGTACTTATAGTACCCCCTCGGCAGGGGTTAATATTTTTTTTAGCGTGGGTCCTTTCAGGACCTTTGCGGTCCTTTAAGGATCTGCGAGGTGGAAATTTTTAATTTTTAAATGCAGCGCGGTCATGATTGATGCCGATCAAGACCCCTGCTGCACACTTTGGGGACACTTTGTTGGTTTTGATGGGGACCCCCAGCATAGAGGGGAGTTAATGTTAAGTGCAGTGGGAATACTTCCAGTATTCCCATGGACGGGATTGGCTAATGGTGTGCTGCGGGCCCTTTAAGGATCCATGGCGGGTAATTTGAATTTTTTTGATGTAGCTGATCTATGACGATCGCGGACCCCCTCTGCAAGGGGTTAAAGTGTGGGGGGGGGGGCAAGGGGTTAATGTGGGTACACTACTGGGTTCCCGATGGGGACATCCAGCATAGAGGGGGGTTAATTTTAGGTGCTGGGGGGTACTTGGAGTACCCCACACGGCAGGTCTTGTATGTAGAACTGCCGCGGAGGTCCTGTTCAGGACCCCCACTGCAAGTGATGAGGTGGGAAGCCTGCGAGATCATCTCGCAGGCTGTCACTCCTCCTGCACTGTTGCTCCGTTTTTGACACGGACGGCCCTGCTGTGGTACTCGCAGCAGGGCTTATTTAATAGCATTGTAACTTTGGAAGATTTGCAGCACGTAGGGCTTAAGTACAAACCTTGTATCTACGAGGCTGGAATTTAATATGGCTGTTTGTTTCAGGGTACTCCACAAGGAACCTTTGGAGGCATTTGACAGAAAATTAAATAAACTAGCCCATGAGGACTTCTTGCTCATGAGAAGGGTGGGAGCCAACAGTTCAATAATGGGATAGTGATATAGCTCTTAGTTAGAAAGGATCTCAGTTTAAACATGGACCATTCACAAATCATAGATATCGTCACACACTATACTCACAGTCTTCCATCACATATCCAGTGTGTGTGGAATGACAGCGCTTAATGGAAAGATCTTAACAGCAGTGATGACCTCCATAGTTTGTCCAATGAGCTGGAGAGAGAAATGAGATGGACCCTGTGATGCCTTGCTGATAAAAAGGCTGCAGGAGTTGATGGAATCCAAATTAAACTATTCACAATTCTACAAGATGGTGCTGTGAAAGTGTTGCTTGCCTTAGGCCAACAAAGTTGGAAAACTTAACAGTGGTCAATAGACTGGAAAAGGTCAATCTACATCCCAATTCTGAAAAAAGGCAGTGCCAAAGAGTGCTCCAATTATCGAACAACTGCACTCATTTCACATGCCAGCAAGGTAATGCTTAAGATCCCACAAGCTCAACTCCAAAAATATATGGACTAGGAACAACCAGATGTGCAAGATGGGTTCCGTAGGGGAAAAGGCACAAGATATCAAATTGCCAATGTCCGATGGATAATAGAGAAAGCAAGAGAGTTCCAGAAAAAACATTTATTTCTGCTTCAAAGACTATCCTAAAGCTTTTGACGGTGTGGATCACAACTAAATGTGGCAAGTTCTTAAAGACATGGGAGTACCTCCTGAAGAATCTGTATGTGGACTAAGAAGCCACGGTCAGAACCAAATATGGGACAACCAAATTCTTCAAGATTGGAAAAGGTATGCAACCTTGTCACCTTATTTATTCAACTTCAACCTATACGCAGAGTACATCATGCGTAAGGCCAGGCTGGATGAATCCAAAGCTGGAATTGTGGTGTTGGCGAAAACTGCCAGGAGGTTCAATAAATCAGTACTTCAGAAAATCAAGACAAACTGTTCACTGAAAGGTTTCATGAGGCTGAAACTAAAATATTTTGGTTATATCATAAGAAAACTCTGATGCTGGGAAAGATTGAAGGCACGCAAAGTAGGGGAATACCAAATCGCAGATTGATACATGAAACAATTGACATGAACTTCATGGAGCTCAGAGGAGCAGTGAACTACAGATTACCTGGTGTGCATCAGTCCATAGGGTCATGGAGAGTTGGACACAACTGAATGACTAACCAAAGGAAGAACAATGGATGTTATGTAGACATTTCCTGGGGAGATCTACTTGAGTTAGAAGTTAGGAAAAATTGGAGAATGGTGTAATGACACAGCTGTGTCTGCTGTTAGATAAGAAACATTTAAAACAGCGTGGAATCTAAGATCCAGTGAGTGATCGCTTTTGTAGGTGGCAGAGGAATCGGCTTTGGTAAACCCAGAGCATTCATCAAGAAAAAACATTGGACCACCAGGGTAACCTTTTTGGGCAATAGTAGCTGTCATTATCAGGTTTTTCAACCTAGCAATACTCATATTCAAGTACTGGGGAGAGGTGAAAAAAAAATTATGCAAATACCAGAAAGCTGTGGAAACCGTATTTGCTGCAATATTAATGGAGTATTTGCTACCAGTACCAGCAATAGCACTCATATATGTACTTTTCTGTTTTAGAAACCAATTTAAACAGTACACTAGACAGTATACAATTATTAAAGGTATATGGAAGTTTCCCTGTTTTAAACTTTATCTAATCTAATACACACACACATACAGTGCCTTGCATAATATTCACCGACCTTGACTTTTTACCTATTGTGTTACATTACAGTCTTAAGTTCAATGTTTTGTTAATATGAATTTTATGTGATGATCAGAACACAATAGTTGGTAAAGTGAAATAATAAAAATATATACATAAAACTATTTTTTAGAAATAGAAAACAGAAAATTGGCATGTGCGTATGTATTCATCCCCTTTGTTATGAAGCCCATAAAAAGCTCTGGTGCAACCAATTACCTTCAGAAATCACATAATTAGTGAAATGATGTCCACCTGTGTGCAATCTAAGTGTCACATGATCTGTCATTACATAAACACACCTTTTTTGAAAGGCACCAGAGGCTACAACACCTTGAGCTTTTTGACCATCAAAGAAAACGCTATGTCTGGAGCAAACCCAACACATAACATCACCAAAATGTCATCACCAAAATTACACCATCCCCACAGTGAAACATGGTGGTGGCAGCATCATGCTGTGGGGATGTTTTTCAGCAGCCGGGGAAAGATGGATGGTGCTAAATACAGGGATATTCTTGAGCAAGACCTGTACCACTCTGTGCGTGATTTGAGGCTAGGACGGAGGTTCACCTTCCAGCAGGACAATGACCCCAAACACACTGCTAAAGGAACACTTGAGTGGTTTAAGGTGAAACATGTAAATGTGTTGGAATGGCCTAGTCAAAGCCCAGACCTCAATCCAATCGAAAATCAGTGGTCAGACTTAAAGATTGCTGTTCACAAGCACAAACCATCCAACTTGAAGGAGCTGGAGCAGTTTTGCAAGGAGGAATGGGCAAAAATCCCAGAGGTAAGATGTGGCAAGCACATAGAGTCTTATCCAAAGCGACATGGAACTGTGATTGCCGCAAAAGGTGGCTCTACAAAGTATTGACTTTAGGGGGGTAAATAGTTATGCACATTGACTTTTTCTGTTATTTTGTCCTATTTGTTGTTTGCTTCACAATAAAAAAAAAACATCTTCAAAGCTTTGGCATGTTCTGTAAATTAAATGATGCAAATCCTCAAACAATGCATGTTAATTCCAGGTTGTGAGGCAACAAAACACGAAAAATGCCAAGGGGGGTGAATACTTTTGCAAGGCACTGTATATATATATATATATATATATTTTTTTTTTACCTTCCACGCCCCCAATGGTCTCTACACAAGCACCTGGTACCTATAAATGGAAACACTGCATTCAGCTATTTTTTTAACCCTATACTAACCTTCAAGCCAACAGCAGCACAATGTAGAAATGCAAGCAGCAATGTCTGAGCTCCTCCTTGCTTCCTTGTGGTGTGTGTGTGTGTGTGGGGGGGGGGGGGGGGGGGTTAGACTACATATTTCATGATGCTTTGCTACAGAGAGTGACATCCCAGACATTGCAACATGTTATTGCTTCCTGTGATGGGCCAAAATGAATTATGAACAGCGTAGCATATACAACTTACATTTTAAATTTAGCATAGCTATTTTTCTGTATTAGGTGGTTCCAGTGGTGGGAGATGCTCTGACCAGAAGTCTCTTCTAAATATTTTCCTGACCTATCTAGGTTTTCCTTCATTAACAACTTTATCTGTATATGAGTCTATACTGATATATGTGTTTATTTGCAGTTAGGTAGGTATAGACTCTTGACAGCCTATTGACCAGATCTTTTTCCACCCACTGGATACCTCATAAGAGGTTAAAAAAAACAAATATCTAATGATGTCTTAAACACTAAAGGTCATATTTAAGTTTTAGATACTACATCGAAATATGTTTCTTGAAGTACTACTTTTATTAGTAATCAATAAAAAAACAAATGAAACCCCTATGTATTAGCATTACAGTGATCTCTTAGGGCCCCCTTCCAGTTGGCAAATATGCTCAACAAACTGTTTGTTTCTATGTTGGCAAAACAATGCCCATCTAGGGTTATCTTGCTGTTTGACCTCCCCCAACTATCTCAAACACTCTAAGTAATAAATTAGCATATTGAGCCACACATTGGCATACAGGTACCACACTATCCCCCTTCTGGATTTCTACCTTGTTGTGGTGAAAGGGTTTGTGTACTTCAATGAAGCTGTGAGCTATAGCATGTAGGATCACCCAAGATGGACAGGTCATAGTATAGAGGTCAGATAAATTAGGGTCCACTTGACAAGGAATTGGCAACCCACTCCATATGGATAAGCACAACCAGAAACACAGACAGATGTACCTTGTGTTCGTATGTACCTTGTGTCCATATGGTCACCAAGAGTTGGCCATCATTGACTGAAGGACTGAACAACAACCAACAGTTTCAAAGCTGAACAAGTCAGGAATGGTTTACTGTGGTTAAAAAAGTCTAGTATAATGTAGACAGTTTTTAAAGCTCTTTAAGATTAAATAAGCATCCTGTTGGGGTGACAGTGTTCTTGTAACAAACAAATAAATGGCCACCCCAACTACATCATTGTATTGATTAATTGAATAAAAGCTGTATTTTTTTTTACTTTTTAAAACATTTTAACTATTATGAAATCTAGTTCTTCAAATAGAAATAATGTAAATATTGGAGTACAGTGTCATGATAAGACTGGTTATGTTTATATAAAATCTGTTACGACGAAACTTTCCAAACTGAAGGCTTTGCTAAAACTCTTTTTCTTGATAAATTATTTTTATTGCAATATTTCTCCGGTGTTTAGGTTAATTTCAGTCTGTTTGATCTACCTGACGACTCCCCAGTTGCATATGAATTATTCTAACTGTGATAACATGGAAACAGTTATTGAAGTAATATCTTTTATCGCCAGTTAGGGGCCAAGAAGCAAATCATTTCTGGTCACTCTGCAATGAAGCACTCAATTGCAAGATAAATATTATAAAATATCAGCACATATACAGTTCCCCTGTAAACAAGAAATACTCTTGGGTCTACATACCAAAACCAAGAAGTCATTTTTCAACACTCTACCTGTAGCCTCACATGTCATTTAACCATTTGAATACTTGTGTTAAATCCACTGTATGTCATAATTCTGCATTATTTTCTTAAATATATGCATTTTATCCCCATTAATTGAATAAACTACTTCTTGTCATACAAAGAACAAACAGTCTGATAGATGAATAAACCAACCCAAAATAAGGGGAGGGATATAAAATCTACAGACGGATAAGAAGCGCCTAATTATCACAAAATGGGGTGTAAAAAAATATATATCCAAAACTCCTCCAGAGCTTGTCTACAAAGAAAGGATGAGAATAAGAAATATACAATTAAGGGTGGTATCTACAGAGGTGGACAAACGGATAAATCAATCATCAAACCTCAGAAGAATTGAATGCTTTAATGAAAGGACATAAAGAAACTTGATATATAAAGTCTGAACTGGAAACAATAAAGTCACATAAAATGTAATTATAATAGTGATAACAAAAAATAATGATAAAAAAGTATCAAATTAATCAATCCAGCCTGATATCCAGAGATGCCTCTGTGGTCAGATCAAAACCCTGGTGGTGTCTGCTGCTCCTCAAGTAAGGTGCGTCCATGGATGTGCCAAAAAATATGTAACAATAAAAAAGGAATGGGGGAGAGAAGCGCAAACCGCCAGATAGTGCTGTAAAAGTGGTTTAATCACAAGAAGTATAAAAAATACAACCAAAGCACTCACATTTAAGAACCTCAGTCATATGAGGGAGGTATTGTAGCACATATACATCAGCTATAGTCCTCGCTTGTCCAGCTCAACATGTGGCTTCCAATTTACATCTCAGATATCCATTCGAGTGAAGTCTTTGCAATAGTGTATTTTTTACCTCGTATTTTCCTGTGTGAAGTCCAGAGGAATAATAAACGTATAGCCACAGTTTATCACTTAACAGTCCAAAGGGATAGACTATATAGGACGCCGATATATAAAAGTGGCATAAAACCAATAACAGCAGTAAAAAACTATGCACCAAACGCATGTTGCTCAAATAGCTAAGCTTTGTCAATGGTAAAAGGAATACAAAAAATGAATATAAGCGTGGGCCTATATAGCGTGATGGGGCCTACTTCAAACAATTGAATAGCAACATATAAGTGTAGCATCATATTCGTCATAACAGCAACTCCTCATGGGAAACAGATGACTGTCCTATCATATTTCTCACAATGGATATCGCTATATAAGTCACTTTTGGTTTTGAGAGTGGAAACCGGAAGTAAACGTATCAGCGACCAATCACAATCAAAAGTACACCTCCCCACATAATAAGATGATATGGAGCACCCCACATGGTGTCCTAGTGTGCAGGGGAAAGCAGGGAAAAAATTAAAGGGATATGTAAGTTTCCTGGATAATGAATGCATCTGATAGAGGAGAATTAATAGTATATGAAAAAAAATGTATGCATGAAAAAATACCAAAATAAAGATTTAAACCCTTAACTTGAAGTTAGCAGAACCTATTGTAATTTTTGACAGTTTAAAATTAAGGTTAACACCCCCTTTATAATTTGCCTTTTGGCCAATCCGGTTAGATGAAAGATTTGAGACATAGCACTATGTTAGGAATGAGGATGAGTCATATCCCAGCAGTGACTGGGAGGCTGACAACAATGCTCTACTATAGTCTGATCAAGCAAGAGCAGGTACATAGTGGGTTAATATTGCTCCCCGGATGCTGCATGCTGATTGGGTGGGGATCAGGAACTTGTGTTGACACCCCCATTAGAGGCATTTTTAGATATTTATAAAAAGAAAATGTTTTATGAGATGTGCTGCATACATATAGGTTGCTTTTTGCCTGTAGAGTGCAGGAATGTATTAATCCAGCTCACTTAGATATACCTTTAATAGAACTTTCCTAGATGTGACATTAGTTTTGTTTCATTCAGCAAAATCTGCCTAGTAACACAAGCCGGAAGTTATTGCAAATGGACTTCCGGTTTGTGTTGTTTGCATATATATAACTAGAAAAGCATATTTAAACAGTCATGCATGCACAATAATCATCAAATATACACCATGAATAAATAAAAACAATGTGAAAAAAATAAAAAAATATAAAAAATAAATAATAATAATAATGATCATAACAAATAAAATTCACTAAAAAGCAAATATAATTAGCCAAATAACTAATAAATAATAAAAATGATAACAGAAAACAAACACCATCTGCATTAATAATTATTATAACAAAAAAGATTAAATAAATAATAATATAAATAATGATAAAGATAAAGAGTATTATCAGATGACATAATGGATATATGCCCATAGTAAAGAAAGTAACAGCCTTATTAAATTGCGATTCGGGCAATTGAATAGGGCTCTATATAAGCAAGGAGCATATTTCTTTACAGAAGTTTTTAGTTAGTGAACTTCTATCCAAAAGCAAGGTCGTCACTAACTAAAAACTTCTGTAAAAAAATATGCTCTGTGCTTATATAGAGCCCTATTCAATTGGCCGAATCGCAAATTAATAAGGCTGTAAATCTCCAATGGCAGTTGTTAACCAGACTAATGAATATTATTTCATAAATAAATACGCAAATAAATGAAAACACTTCTTGTCATAGTATTAAAAAGTTGTCAGTCTGAAAAGAAGGGAAGGCAAAGCACCAATCATTTTATGGCAGTAAAAGAAAATACAAAAAAAATCCTCATATGATTACCAAGTTCACAGAGACGCCCACATTACAGGCTCCTTCGAGCCCACACTGATAATGTAGAGATTTTTCATAGATCTGAGAGAAATCAGCAATCAGTTCTCCTGCTTCCATGGAGATTCCTCCCCAGAATGTATCTAAGACACATACAGTATGTGAAGCACTGATGAAGCTGCAGAGTTGATAAAAGTAAAAAAACATATTGTACAAACACGGTTATAACACTAACACTCCATGAATAAGAGATGGTCAAAGATGGTAAAACAAATACATATTGGCTAGAAATGCCTTCTTTTAGATATGTCCATATTTAACATCACATATATAGTTGTGAGCGTACGGGTTGTTGCTCACGCTTGCGGGCTCGCGTAGCGAGCCCGTGGCCCTCGCGTAGCGAGGTCACTGGGCAAGGGCCTCAGTTGCTGGCATGGAGCGCCGAAGCGAGGGCCTCAGTTGCTGGCGAGGTCACTGGGCACGGGCCTCAGTTGCTGGCATGGAGCGCCGAAGGCGCTCCATGCCAGCAACTGAGGCCCCTCGCGAAGCGAGGGCCTCAGTTGCTGGCGAGGTCACTGGGCAAGGGCTGTCAAAAGGCTCTAAATCAGGGGTAGTTAACCTTTTAATATCTACCACCCACTTTTGATGGTAACATTTCCTTAGCACCCACCGCTGCCGCAGGAACTCAATTTTCCCTATATAATTTCTGGTTAAATAAATCATATGGCCCTAGCTATGTATCACCCTGTACTTAGTGATCTGATCCTGACTGATGTCCCTAGGCTCTCTCACCAGCTCTACAACCAGCCAAGTGTGGTGCTGTGGGTCTCCGGCGTGTGAGGTCAGTCGTCAGCAACGCCACCAAGTGATTACCATGAAAGCTTGAATTGCCCAATAGTTGATGGTAGGAACCAGGTTGACCACCACTAATCTAAATAAAATGTTTGTCTGATAAAACAATTGTATAATTTTATACTGCAATACTTTGATTATTAATCTGCATTACTGGATATTCACAGCTACTCCACTCTTTGTGCCTCATTCAATTGCGATTTGGCCAGTTGAATAGGGCTCTGTATAAGCACATAGCATATTTTTTTACAGAAGTTTTTAGTTACTGAAGACCTTGCTTTTGGATAGAAGTTCACTAACTAAAAACTTATGTTAAAAAAATATGCTTTGTGCTTAGCCAGGGACCCTAATTAATTGAGCAATTGTTGTTTACTGGAGCCTGTAATGTAGCTTGTAAACTCATTTGCTATTCAATTAGTGTCTTTTAGCGAGCCACAAATGATCTACGGGTTACAGGCTAAAAATCTCTCCCGTTGTCAAAATTGTAACTTATAACCCATCTAAGCCTTTGATCTTTCAAGCCCGCAAAAGTTACAATTGCTAAAATAGCAAATCGCTATTCAATTGCTACAATTCCTCAAGCCCGCAAACGTTTTCACACCTGTAAATGTCAAATGTAGAGTAAAATCCTACAAGTGCTGGAGAGGACTCACAAGGGGGTTAATCACCTGTTCATAGCACTGTAAATGCATATAAAAATCAATACTGCATTTTTAATGTTGGGGAAAGCAATGAAAGACTTTAAAATTCATTGTACAACAGTCTCAAGCTCGCAAATCTACAATCAAACATTTTTTTTTTAATGTTTCATTTTGGTGTCATATTAACCTTGGGAATCAATAAGTTAATAAATACTAGGCCACCCACATGGACTAAAACAGTATCTCATTCATTTTTAAGATTTTTACATTGCCGAACTGCGAGTCTGATCGCATACGGGACCTCTAAACACTAATTGAAGGATGTGTAACCTCCATGTTTTACTGACGTAATGATGATGCTCTCATTTACTATTGGCTGTTTCTAAATCAGTAGTTACAGCTTTGCTTAAATGATCATGATCACACTCTGAAATGCTACTTATGATTGCGTGGTTTGCGGTTTCGGCTTTCGGCCTTGCGGGCTTGTTCAATTGAATCGTTCTGTAATTGTAGCAAATTTCAAGCCCGAAGACATACGGCCGGTATAACATAATCTGTGGGCTTGCAATTGAATAAGGCCCCAAGTCTTGAGAAATCTTGAGTATTAAACAGACTTTTAAGTACATAAAATCAAATATTATTTAAATAAAAAAAAATCAGAATTTACTGAGAGAGACACAAACATTGTTTAAAACATACCTTCTGTGCTACATTTACTGTAATTATTACATACTAGCGACTTGCCCGTCAAAAATGACTGGGCAATAAAATTTGAAGCCATAACAATGCTGTTTGCCACACAATGTAAAGCTTTTTCTACTCTGAGGACCTTCAGCGCTCATTGCGAGCCTCTCCTCTTGTGTACTTTTGCTCCTCTAAACACCTTCGGCAGTCATCACAAAGACAGATATATATTTATCTATATTTTGTTAACTAATAATGAATTAATTAGTTACTTAGGGCCTCATTCTATTACCGGCCGTAAATCGGCCGTAAGGCTGCGATTCCTTGCGGGGGTTCTGTTAACTCGCGATTCTATTATACGGCCCCGCAAGGATCTCCTCTTACGGCCGGCCGCATATCTTGAAACCGTCCGTAAGCTGTGAAATCTAAAAACGCAAAAATAAATTCAAGCCTGCACTGTACAGCTCTGTAAATGCTAGGGATCATATTGGGGGACATGAGGATTAAAAGTAACCCACTCTCAAGCTTGCACATCAGCCCAAACCCGAGTTCAAATTAACTGTTTCTTTTCCGGCTGCGGCGTGGGCTGGTCTGAGGTGCTCCAAGCACTCTGGACTTTTTACATGGATATTTTACGGATATTAAAAATAAAATATTTTACGGATTTTAGTATAGGATAATTATGTGCTATTTTTTCTAACACCTAAAATCCCTTTATAGTCTTCACAAAGTGCAGGATGGCTTTATTTGAGCTATTTTATGTGCTTAATTGGTGCTAGCGGGACCTCTTTCCTGCAAGTAAGCTGCGGCTCGTTTTTAGCCTTGCAGAGAGGTTTCCCGGAGCAATTGAATTGCAAATAGGAATTTCTTACGGCCGAAACTCTTGCGGCCGTTTTAGATCAAAGGCTTTCCTCTGGCGCGAGCGGCCGCAAGAGATAGCAAGGCACCGGCCGCAAGCCTGCCGGAGCCCCCGGCCGTAAGGGAATAGAATAGCCGAATAGCTTGCGGCCGGTCCTTGCGGTCCCGCAGCGGCTGCGGCCGCTAATAGAATGAGGCCCTTAATAAATTAATATACTTTACCTATTTGTAATTAATATATCCAGTAATCAATAGGCTGAATAGGCAGCATACAATGTACAGTTTGAGTGTTGCTGCCCTGAGGAGAAAGGGTAATGAATGTCCCAAGTGTGCATTAGATATAGGCTGTGTGCGCGAGGGCAAAGCGTTGGTTTAGTTGTGTAAAGCGCCATAGTAGATTCGTAATGTTGTTAGTTGCAAGTTAGGATTGTAAAATGGCGTTGTTTCTCTATGTGTTACGCTGCTCGCAAGCATTTTCCGTTATTTGTAATAGTGTATTTTGTACCTCGTACGTTCCTGTGTGAAAGCGCTAGGCGGTTAGCATTGTTTTGCGCAGCCCGGGGGTAGCCTCGTTTTTATTTTGTTTGGTGGCCAATTTTTCTCTCGCTTAGGTGATTTTTAAGTGGCGAAACTTGTCCAAATCGACTTAAATTTGCACGTCACTCACAGATGTCCTGGCTGTTCCCCCGTGCTATGTGTGATGTTTTTGTTGTATTTTATTTTATTTTTTTTCGCGGTTCGGCCGTTAATTTCGTATATTTTTTTTATCTCTTATTTTTTTCACTCTATGTAATAGTGTATTTTGTACCTCATACGTTCCTGTGTGAAAGAGTCTTGCGCGGTCGAGGGTCATGTAGCCTCGTTTTCATTTTGTTTGGTGGCCATTTTCGAGTGCCGAAACTCAGCCAAATTGACTTAAATTTGCTTTCCACCTCACTAAAGGCTGTCCCCCATGCTGTCCTGGCTGTCCCCCATGCACTAAAAAGAATTGCACCGACATAGCCCCCTCATCATTCCCCTCCCTCTGTGAGGGGTCTGATTTCTTAGTGTAACCTCTCCACCCTTCAACATTCCTTCCTCTGAGATATATCTGATGTGTTTCTGTTGTTAATAGGTTGGAACAGCCCTGTTTTACAATCCCAGAGGGGCAATAAACTCCTTGGTCCAGGTTTACAATATTCTTGTTCATATATGTCATTGGGGGAGGGAACACCCAAGATGGACGTCAGTGTATCCAGCATGGCTTACCAGATACATTCTTTAAATATTATACATTATACATAAATGGAACATATCCCATGTCCATCTTGATAGCCTTCCCTGAACTAGGATCTGAAATAACAGAGTCTGTGTGCAATATAAGTGTCACATGATCTGTCATTACATATACACACCTTTTTTGAAAGGCCCCAGAGGCTGCAACACCTAAGCAAGAGGAACCACTGACCAAACACTGCCATGAAGAACAAGGAACTCTCCAAACATGTAAGGGACAAGAAGTACAAGTCAGGGTTAGGTTATAAAAAAATATCCAAATCTTTGAGGATCCCCTGGAGCACCATCAAATCTATCATAACCAAATTGAAAGAACATGGCACAACAGCAAATCTGCCAAGAGACGGCCGCCCACCAAAACTCACGGACCCAGCATTAATCAGAGACGCAGCACAGAGACCTAAGGTTACCCTGGAGGAGGTGCAGAGTTCCATAGCAGAGACTGGAGTATCTGTATGTAGGACGATAATAAGCCGTACAAACTATAGAGTTGGGCTTTATGGCAAAGTGGCCAGAAGAAAGCCATTACTTTCAGCAAAAAACAAAATGGCACATTTTGAGTTTGTTAAAAGGCACGTGGGAGACTCTCAAAATGTATGGAGGAAGGTGCTCTGGTCTAATGAGACTAAAATTTAACTTTTCAGCCATCAAAGAAAACGCTATGCCTGGCGCAAACCCAACACATCACATCACCCAAAGAACACCATCCCCACAGTGAAACATGGTGGTGGCAGCATCGTGCTGTGGGAATGTTTTTCAGCAGCCTGGACTGGGAAACTGCTCAGAGTTGAGGGAAATATGGATGGTGCTAAATACAGGGATATTATTGAGCCAAACCTGTACCGCTCTGTGCGTGATTTGAGGCTAGGACGGAGGTTCAGCTTCCAGCACTACAATGACCCCAAACACACTGCTAAAGCAACACTTGAGTGGTTTAAGGGGAAACATGTAAGTGTGTTGGAATGGCCTAGTCAAAGCCCAGACCTCAATCCAATAGAAAATCTGTGGTCAGACTTAAAGATGGCTGTTCACAAGCGCAAACCATCCAACTTGAAGGAGCTGGAGCAGTTTTGCAAGGAGGTATGGGAAAAACTTAAAAGTGACTTGAGCTGCGATTGCCGCAAAAGGTGGCTCTACAAAAAATTGACTTTAGGGGGGTGAATAGTTATGCACAATGACTTTTTCTGTTATTTTGTCCTATTTGTTGCTTGCTTCACAATAAAAAAAAAAAAAAAAACATCTTCAAAGTTGTGGGCATGTTCTGTAAATTAAATGATGCAAATCCTCAAACAATCCATGTTAATTCCATGTTGTGAGGCAACAAAACACGAAAAATGCCAAGGAAGGTGAATACTTTTGCAAGGCACTGTACGTTCTAATCCTAACCAATGGGATTGAAAAGAGTTTATTATTTTTAATAAGTCAGTAACCTTAGGGCTGAGATTGTAACCTGTGATGTTCTGAGTTCTCCTAGGAGGTGTTCTGCTGGGTGCGGTGAGATTGAACACAAAAGGCACCACTTAGAGGCAGAATCTTGGGGTTCAACTGGCCCCTCACTTCTGGGTCGTCACAGTTTCATACACAAATACACTTTAGTAATATACGCAGCATTCTCTGTTAAATCCATTAAATCATGGCATTTGTGTGTGTAACGGAGTTGGAACACGAATCCAATATCTCCGCTGGTATACGGTAAAATATCCAAGAAGCACTACAGTCTCACCATCCCCAACCTCCCATATTGGACGACGCTCAATTGGGAGTCAAATAATACTGTCTTTATTTTGTTGTGCAGAAATATATATATACACATCTCTTCCCACAGGCAATACACATCCCCCATAGTTGGCCACACAATACACATAGAGGGACAAAAGGTGGGTCACACCTCCCTGAGGCTACCTGGCAACTTTGATACAATCAGACATTGATTAGATCATCCTTCCCTTTTTTTCATCTTCACAATTTGAACACTTCACACAATGGACCTCTCTTGCTTATGAGGAGCCCTTGTAATAGGATTATCTATTATGCCAAGGTCTGCAATAGTCTGGGCTAATATTCTGCAGAGCATAAACCAACATACGTACAGTACAACAGTAGGATCATATTTTAACCATAATAATTAAATAACCATAAAACAGGGTAAAACAGTGATGGGTTCCGTTACAGTGTGGTCCTCCATGACCGACTTGTTTGCTCTGGTTTTAGGATTAAAAAAATGGATGAAGAACAATATCTATTTTATCTCTCTTAAAGCCAATAGGTACATTGACTCTATGAGTCACATTTTATACAATACATTTTTGAAAGTCTAACTGTGAAAAGCTCAGTAAGCTGCTGCAAGATTTACAGTTCTTGCTGATTTTATCGTGGTCACTAAAAACTGCTTCCAGAGTATTATAAAGTTTTTTGTTAATATATAGAATCCGGAATCTGATATAAAGAAAGAAAATACTGGTGGAAAGGTCAGCGGTGCTGCAAAGGGATTTTTGCAAAGACTTTTGTGTTGTCTCATTGATGAGTCTATCAAAAAGAGAATGACGGCACCTGTACTGCACATCTCAGTGAGTACCGAAACAAGGGACAGAAATCAGCTAACACAAAGATGGAAGACGATGAGCGCTGCATTCTGGTGCCTTGGAGAGCTGACATTCTGCCAGGGATCAGCTATTGATTAATAGTAAAAGGTTTCAAACCTTCTTAGAGAAGAGAAGCTATAACAACTGAAGGAAAAATAAAGAGTGTAGTGTCAAAACTTTCCTGCAATGCTTTGCCTTATTTTTCACATGTATTGTGAGCATGGGTGTAGGAACTGGGGGCGGGGGCGGTTATACATATATGTATGTATATATAACCTATTTTATGGCCTGTACAATGAGCTGTATCCCCCAGAATTATTTTTGCTCCTACACCCCCAATTGTGAAAAAAAGAGAAAAAAGTAGCTACTCTTTATTTGCTCATTTTGTTTATTTAATTATGATTTTTTTTAAGTCAAGTTTTATGTGATGTGTCACCTACACAGCATGGTGTCCCTCTCTTATTTGGAGGATATTTGTAATATTAAAAATTAAATGTGTATCTTTTTATTTGGGCTTTTTTGTAGAATTGAGGCCCTTTTCTTATTACAAGATCCTGGTCAAAGACTGAATATAGGCTATGATAGATGATACGTGTCCTGCAGGCTGCAATAGGATATATAAATAACTTTTGGAGATGGGGCTCTCACAAGAGTTGAACCTTGAATTCCAGGTTCTCAACCCTTCTAATGAGGGGTTGATGTTAGGAATGATGAACTCCATATGCTCCATATACTTGACCTGTAGAGTACTGAACTGATTGACTGATTACAAACACCTGCAGCTATTTAAGGTGACCAGAGCAAACTATCATTGCTCGGTTGTTTTGCTTCAGGTGCTATAGCTCAGTGATTGTTCTCTGCAATTTTGATTGGATTCCTGTGTTTGACCTTGGTCTGAGTATCTGGCTTCAGGTTTTCCTGGCCTTTGGATTGTTTTTTGGTTATTCCTTTGGCTGCCGCCTTCCCAGGATCATGGACTATCTGACTTTTTTATTTGCCTGCTCTCTGTCTGTATTTTTGCCTTGGATATCCTTGGTTCCCAGCACCTGGCCTGACACAATAATTATTAGTTCTCCTGCTCTATGTAAGGTCTTGTGCTGTACCACACTGTTCTGGAGTATTCAGCTTAATTTACCGTAAGTCTCAATCATGATCACCTGCAACCAAACTGGCTCACTCTGGCCATATAGATTTCAGAATTTTATAAATAGTCTTTGATAGTACAAACTGAGTATGCACCAGTGTGAGATGCGCTGGCAAGGGGGTCATAAGGAAGTCCTTTAAGAAGGGATGGGGGGTAGTGGTGAGGCTGAGGGGCTTAGGGATGATGGGTTGGTGGTGGAAGCCTACACTGCAGATTTTTCCACTGGGGCACTCCATTCACTAGTTCCGCCACCGACAGAATTTATTTTATGGCCCTGTTTCTGATCATTCTCTGTATGCTCTGATCTCCTGAATAATAATATGTATAATGTCTATCTGCCCACCATGGTTTCCCCATTCATTCTGCCTCATTCTTCCATGGGTATGGTTACTTCACATCCAAACATTGACACATCTGCACAAGACCAACAAGGAGTTATCTGTGCTTGAAGTGGTTTTAGGTGGCGTCTAACCTGCATTGCCCTGTCAAAATACATAAAGGGTGGCAGTGGCTGGTGGTTCTAATTGGACTCAGGAATGCAGGTTGTGTAGGAATTATTTTTATAGTCAAAAGACATCAAATAAAGTGCCATATTTCCAATGTTATCTCTGTTACTTATATTTTTCTTTTTCACCACTGCGTACTGCATCGGTTAAGTGCCTGGAGTGTGAAATGGTGGATGTGTATTCAAGATTTATGACAACTTTATTATTCTTTTTTAAATAGTTATTTTTTTGTTTCTGCATAACATTAATATCATATATAAACTGTAAAGGGGTTATATCAAACAAATATGGTTGTTGTAATGCATATCAAATAATTACGGTATTTAAACTCAAAAAAAATATTATTGTAAAAAAAGAAAAATGAATGAAAGAGTATTTGTACTCATAACCTACAGAAACTAAAAGAGATTATTTTACTTATTACACAACACCCCCACATATTAAATGATAAGAATATAGATCCATAAACCTAAAATATAATAAGCCGAAAGCTTATTATCTAAGCAGATTCTTCTGGGAGGGTTTCAGAGTCTATAACTAAAAAACTTTATCTAACTAAATTTTTGATCAATTTAAGAAAACATTTTTTACTCTATTTACGCATGCT
The DNA here is from genome assembly GCA_027410445.1 of Discoglossus pictus. Lineage (NCBI taxonomy): Eukaryota > Metazoa > Chordata > Amphibia > Anura > Alytidae > Discoglossus > Discoglossus pictus. Next base: position 58,418,787 of record CM050167.1, read on the forward strand.
TTTCCATTCCCCATATCACTAAATTATTAAACCATTTGAAGAGTAAGCTTTTCCTAATGTATCAGTATCTATAAATTATATAGGTACAAAATCACATTTCAGTATATGATACGAACCCGCCTAGACTGATCATCCAGTTTAGCTTCACTACAAGGCCCCTATAATTGAAAAGTATGTATCAAATAACATTAAGAGCTATGTAAGCCTTGAGAATTTATTTATTATTTTTTATCATTTTTGTTTTGTAATGCGTCAACATATTTTGTAGCATTGTAAAAGGGTCAAGTATAAATGACAATACAATATTATTACATGCGTTTTTTAAATAAATAAAGACTAAATATGGGCAGGTAAGACAGAGGGAGGGGAGTATAGAATTTTCATAGAGTTTTCTTAAAGCAGTGGAGGCCTGGTTAGTGATTTAGAAAAGGCTCCTGGAAGAAGAGTGAGAACTGGTGTGAGAGACATAGAGCTAGGGAGAGAGGGAAAGGCGTGAAGAAAACCTTTTAGAGAACGTCTAATTTGTCTGTAACCTGAATGAGAGGGGATGTACATCTTAACTGTTGAGTGGCTATTTATAGTAGTAATCTATTAACAAACCTGAATGTAGAGATGTATTCTGAATGATCTTGCTAGGAACAAAAATTAATGTCTACCACCTTTAAAATAAAATTCTATATAATATTTATTTTAAGTTCTTGTTTTTTATTTTAAAGTTTTTAAAGGACCATTGTGGTCATTTTGATTATAGTTGTTTTTGAATATCCAGACATGATAATGGTCAGAATATTTTTTGAAAGCTAAAAATCCAAAATAAACACAACACTTATATTTTACAACTTTTATATGCAATAACCAGGCACGGATCTATCTTTTTGGAGCCCTAGGCAGTAAAGTGGAGGAGCCCCTGTGAGTGCGTGCGCAAAGTGTGCACGCCCCCTTTTTCCTTTTTCTATGCGTGTTTATCGATATCTTGCTGTGTGAGCAGATTGCAGACATTTCCTCAATTTTTACAGCATAGCTACTCACACACACGTCAAGCTATTACTTGTTCACATTCTCTCCCTCTCTCTTCTCCTCCCTTCTCTCTCCCTCTCTTTCTCCTCTCTCTACCCCCTGTCTTCCTCTATCTCTCCCTCTTTCTCCCCCCTATATGTCTCCTTTCTCTGTCTCCTCTTCCTTTTCCACTCTCTCTCTCCCTCCCTTCTCTTTCTCTCACTCTCGCTCCCTTACCGCTCCCTGTTTTCCTCCCTCTCTCTCTTTTTTCCTCCCTCTTTATCCCTATTTCTCTCTCTCCCTCTTCCCTTCTCTTTCTCTCCCTGTCTCTCCCCTCCATTTTGCTATGTCTCTCTCTCTCTCTCTCTCCGTCTCTCTCTCTGTCTACCTCTCTATCTTCCCTATCTTTCTCTCCACCCTCTCCCTCTCTCTTTACCTCCCTCTCCCTCCACTCTCTCTCCCTCTTCCCCTCTCTTTCTCTTCCTCTCTCTCCCATCTCTTGCTCTCTCCCTCCCCACACTTTCTCTGTCTCAATACCGCCTCTCTCACTGTCCCTCCCTCTCTCTCCCTCCCTCTATTTCTCTTCCGTTCTCTCATCCTCTCTCTTTCTCCCCCTTTGCTCTCCCCTATCTCTTCCCCTCTTTTTCTCTCTTCTCCTCTCCCTCCCTCTCTACCCCCTCTCTCTTCCTCTCTCTCCCCCTTTCTCTCCCTATCTCCCCTCAATCTTTCTATGTCTCTCTCTATCTCTCCCTCTTGCTTCCTATTTCTATCTCTCCCTCTTTCCCTCTCACTCTCTTTCCCACTCTCCCCTCCCTATTTCTCTCCATCTCTCTCTCCCATTACTTCCTCCCCTACTCTCTCTCCATCTTTCCCTTCCTTTCTCTTTCTCTGTCTGTCTCCCTCTCTCTCTATCCATCCCTCTATTTCTTTTCCTCTCTCTCATCCTCTCTTTCCCCCTGTCTCCCTCTTTCTCCCCCTCTCTCTTCCTTACCCCTCTCTCTCAATCTTTCTCTCTCTTCTTTCCTCCTCCTTCTCTATCCGCCTCCCTCTTCCTCTATCTCTCCTTCTCTCTTTTTCCCTCCTCTTTCTCTCCCTCTCTCTATATCCTCCTCACTCTTCCTCCCTCTCTCCCTCTTTCTTTCCCTATTTATCTCCCTCTCTAACTCACCCTATCTCCCTCTCACACACATATACATGTCTCTCACCCCATCCCAGCTCCTGCCTCCATCTTGTGTTGAAGATCTCCTGCCACTGTCAGTACCCAGCCTTGATGCCATGGCTGCGCAGGGGAAGGCTTCCTCTCCCTCCTCTCTGTGCTCAGGGGGGCAAGCTTAGGCTTCCTGCAGTGTAATCTGAGCTTCCTGTCTGGAGCTCAGTGTTAACTCTGGCAGCTCTGTCTTTTTTTAGAGGAACCAGGCACTGCACAGTGAAGCACACGCAAAGAGGGGATTTGGAGGGTGTCTCTGGTGGAAGATGGGATGATAATGAGGCGCCCCTCTCAGAGATGCGCCTGTAGGCAGCAGCCTAACTCGCCTAATGGATGATCCGGCCCTGGCAATAACTGTATGGCTTCTTTTGTGTTTTTTTTCCTGCTTCTGTCTATTTTTTTTCTCACGTGGATATGTCCTTGTAAACTAATGAGCCTTTCTTTATTTCTACTGTGAACTTCTTGTTTATTTGAAGCCTCCTACCACTTTAGGAAGTTGATCTGCTAAAGTTAAAATGGTAGATTAAACAGTAGCATAATTGCAAATAAAGATAATAGAATAGACAGGATGTATTATTTTTATATTCTAAAACATGCTGCATATTTTTCAGTGTAGCTCTCCAAAAATAGTGCATTTAAACAATATAACCACAGAGGTTATTTAAACTATGTTGTACTTTATCTAGATATGTTCTTCATAAGAGCATACGTTTCATATGTCCTTTGATGTTCATGCTTAAAGATTCCTTCAATACAAGGACAAAACTAATATTTAAAAATTATTAAAATAAACCTATTATGTCATAAATGGAAAAAACCTGGTCTTCCATATGGAAACATAAGTCACATTTGAGAAGGTACACAGATTTTGGGATGACCTTGTCCGAGATCTTGGCACATCCTCATGGTGACACATTTCATCTCAGCGGTAGGGTCAGGTGCCTTGAGTTATATCAACTCGGCAAGCACACATACATTAATGAGCAGCGGGAAATCTAACCTGCTGGTACCTTTTTTGATACTGGTTCATTTCCATTATTCTGTAAACTAGTCCAAATGTATTGATGGTGGAAACATTAAAAGGGACAGAATGCTGTTCGGCTATAAAAGAAAATTATTAGAAGGTAATATTTTGATAACATTTGATTGTATTATTGTATACAAAAAAGGAGCTGAAATGTTACTATTTTGGAGAGGATGTGGTGGGGCTAGGTTGCTTTTACATATATAGTAGTAATGTTCATGTATCGACATACAAAAGTTTTGGGATACAGTGTTTAAAATTATTGCATAAATTACTCAGTTTAACATTCAAAATGATCCATTGTTAGCTCTTTTTATTATCATTATCATAAAGAAAATCATTAGCTCTATATTGCGGCTACTTTGAACCATCGACCCAACCACTGGTCCCTATTATTACTTGCTCAAGACCACTTCCCAAAGTGGCCCCTTCCCCTCAAGACAACTTCCTACAGCCATTGGCCCCTCTTAATACCTGCCCAAGACCCTGTCCCAAGCAGACGCTCTCCCCCAACCACTGCCCCCTCTTAATACCTGCTCAAGACCACTTCCTAAGGCAGACCACATTACCCGCTATGAGCCTGGGGCAATCCCTCGCACTGGGCCTATCAAGACCCACTGGCAAGCTCACGAGGACAGCATGTCCCTTGGGCATCCATACTGGCCCAGTGAGATCCCCGGGGATCCCCACTAGACCCATGGGACGCTTGTGTTGCACATGGAGACCCCTAGCAAAGCCTGTGGGGTCCTGTGTTTAACCCCTACATTATCAGGGTTCATTGTCTGATTGGTTTGTTAACCAATCAGTATGCATGGATTTCAATCTGTGAAAAAGCTGTCATTCACACAATGTAGCAAGCCACAGTAAATAAATAAATGCTGCAGTAACAGATATTTTGTGCTCAGATAGGAGGTGAAAGAGGTCAAGTTTGGCATTTAAAGTGACATGTGTAAAAAAATCACTCATAAAAAATAAATACATATCACATATATAGCTGTGAGCAATACGGGTTGCGGGCTGTTGCTAATGCTTGCAGGCTCGCATAGCCAAAGGCGCTCCTTGCGCTGGTGGAGATGAGCACCATAGGCGCTCATCCCTACGATCACGTACGACTTAGGCAGGGAGCGCCGAAGGCTGGTGGATATGAGCGCCATAGGCCCCCTTCCCTACGACCCCACACCACTTAGGCCGGGAGCGCTGAAGGCGCTCACTGCACTGGTGGAGATGAGCACCGTAGACGCTCATCCCTACGACCCGCGGAACAAAACATCAACAAAAATCTGAATTACACGATTTACAATGCGAGACCCGTAGCAGTTTGAAAAAAAAACGCATGGAAAAATTACGGCCCGTAACACTTGCAAAAAGAAAAGCAGCACTTACCAAGAAAAAAATACGCGGCACTTAGAAAAAAAAATACGAGGTCAAAAAAATACGAAGTTAACGGCCGAACTGCGCACATACAAAAACAACAACAACAACAGCAAAATTAACAAACAAAAAAACCAAAACACTCACAGCACGGGGGGACAGACACAACGTCTGGGAGTCAGGTTGCACGACAATTTAACCACAATTTGCTGAGTTTCAACACACGAAAATCGCCTAAGCAAGAAAAAAAAAGGCGGCTCCAAAAAACGAAAACGAGGCTACACAACCCCTAAACACGCAAAACACCTCCAAGCACATAAGACTTTTACACAGGCACGTACGAGGTATAAAATAGACTATTAGAGACAACAGATAATGCTCCACACCTGCGTAACGCATAGACAATTGTCGCCATTTTACAACACTAACTTACAACTAATAACATTACCATTACTAAATGCCCAATTACACAGCTAAACAAACGGTTTGGCCTCGCGCACGCAGCCTTTTTACGCTACACACTTCGCACATTGCTGATACTTACACCTCAGGTCAGCAACAGTGCAAATGTACATTGTATGCTGCAGGAAAATCAAAACAGATTGTTAGCTCTTCAGGATATTGATTGCTGGATATATTAATTACAAATAGGTAAAGTATATTAATTTATTATTTCATTAATTCATTAATTAGCATTAAAATATATATATATACAGTATATATATATATATATATATATATATATATATATATATTTAAATATATATATATATATATATATATATATATATATATATGTGTTTAATGATGAAGCAGTCCATATTTTAGGAGGGTGGCTGCACATTTGCCCAAAAGCACCAGAGTTGCCGGATGATATATAAAATAATTATTCTCACACATGTATACATACAAACATGTAGCCATATTAAATTCCAGCCTTGTGACTCCAAAGTGAAGCACCGTGGTTGATATTTGGCCTACTTACTTTGCAATTAAATTAGAATGGGCTGCGAGCTACAAGTGAGAGAGGCTATTTTGTAAACCATTTCTCGTCCGTCGATGTTGCGAGGTCGAACGCAAACAATTAATCAATTGCGTAGTTCTGGGTTCAGCTGGAGCCAATGGAAAAGGAGATTGTTAGTGTTACGTCACTAAAAAAGGGGAGTGTAGATTTTGAAGTCCTACGTGCTTCAAGTACAGTTTGCAATCGGATCCATAGGACAGATATAATGCAATATTAATAAAGCCGTAAATATGATATTCTATCACATGCGGGTTACAGTATATGTCTTAACACATTGATTGCCGGGATCAATATAACACAAAATGTGAACATGAAATAAAATATTTTTTAGGGCTGATTTGCGGGCTTGAGAATGTTGTGCTATTAATTCTAAGACCTAAAATCACTTTCCCTTATAATAAACGTGCATTAGTGTGTTTTTATTTGCCCTTGAAGTGCTACGTATTGGACTTTACCCCCCTTGAGGGTGCTCTTGAGCACAAATAGGCCTTTGGGCTCCGTTTGCGTGTTACGTGCTTGCTCACGAGTGACCACGTTGCAATTTATTCGTTGAATTGAACAAGTAGCGGTTACGAGCTGACAGATCAAAGGATTTATGTGCGCGAAGTTAAACGTACTCGTCCCGTAGGAATTTTTCGTCCGCCCTGCATGTTAACACTGCGAGCAACGTTATGTGACTAATATAATAGCCGTAACACGTAAATCTGGAGTTATAGGCTACGTTTTACAACATAGCCCCAATTTAATGAGGCTGATGTTTACTAACAGAAAATAGTTCATTTCTGATATAGAGGAATTAATATATAAATTGAACGACTCATTCAACTAATATTTAGCTGCTCTGCAGTTACAGATTATGAACAATTACAAATTAAAAACATTTAATATACTTACAGGACATTTTAAGAGGGAATTCATCACATTCTCAAGTTTTAGGGCTGGTGGGGGGAGTTAAGGGAAGGTATTAATTTAATATATCAGCACCCCTGCATAAAAGTAATATTCTCAGTCTAGGACTGACAAGACACACCTCACACAAGGACATCATTCTCAGGTTTTACTATGTACACAGGGTACCAATCAGAGGGAAGAGTATGTATTGTTTCTCTCCTCCGGATGACCCTGCCCCATATGGGGCATTTTCACTGACACTTTAATCCATTGATCTGGGTTGAGTGACTCCGCTCTTCCTTCAAGTAGTAAATTAATTGTTCACCTTGCAGGACTGATGCCGTCTTGGCAGTTGATCTGAGTGGGCCATTCTTCTTCCCTTTCCCTGGGAAGATGTCCAACCAAAGATGGTGGCAGCTACACCACAGCTCAGATACACTGGTTAACTCCTACATACCCCCTTTCCTGACTGTCACAATAACTAAGACATGACTTTTGTTTTCTATCATTTAGAACTTTATTGGATGTTGGTATCTATGATAAATAAAACCAATAAAATTATTTGAAAAAAGGACAGTAAGCTTAGAACAACTTATACCATCACTTATGCATAAACTTTAGGAATAAATAAGGTATTTTAATGCACTTCGAGATTTGAATCATGTGTACGAGGTACTCAAGGTAAATTGCCAATAGATCTTAATGTAATAGACTTTTGAATACTTGAAATGTAAATTTATTCCTGAAGTACTTACACAAGGTTAGAAGTACCATTGAGTTAAAGGTCAAATATATTACAGACATACTTTGATTTTATGCACATTTTCATTTACTGATATAGACACAAGCTTTACCAATATTTCCACAAAGGCACATTTTGATTTTTTTCTGTCTTTACAGACCACCTGCTGAGAAAATTAGGCCATACATTTAATTACAGTGTTTTAATCAGTGGAGGTTGTTGTGTAGTATTGAAAATCAGCCATGTGTAAAAATGCAATGTCCAGTGAGTTTAGATGAGCGAAGCACTTCAGTAATTTACATCTTTATTGCATCTGTCACTGTTTATTCTTCAGATACTGATTATACCGAAAAAATTGGAAGAAAAAGTAAGTATTTTTTCATATAAAGCCTGTATACTTTTATGAAGTTTTATATGTCTTACGGGTATCCATGGTGGTCCAGTGGTTAGGATTCAGTGCTTTCACCGCTGCAACCTGGTTTCAATTCCAGTCAGGGAACCAAGAGGTCCATCCACTCCACCCAAGCAGGGTTGGGCCTGGTCAATATTTGGATAGGAGACCACCTAGGAATACCATGAGCTGTATGCTGTGGCCCACTGGAGAAGGAACTGGCAACCCTCTCCAGTATCTCTGCCATGAATACCAAGTGGATCAGCATGGAGTGTTGTGGTTCATGGGGTCATGGAGAGTTGGACACGGCTGAGCGAGGCAAACACACACATAAGTCTTATGCACCAGTATTATAAGTGCATTCGTGCACTCCCCATCACACTTAAATGAATACTAAAAAGCCCCTTCACCAATAAAAGATAGCGTTCCAGAAGGGGCAACCTGATAACTAGGGTGCTATATTTAAGATCACCAGCTCTTCTTAGGATGTTCAGTATGTCAGTCTAACATATGTAATAAGATTGTATTAAATTGTATTTTCTAGGTGAGATAGAATCAAATATTTGTGATGTCACTGGAACCAGTAATGTGTTTCGGCTAAGGTCAAGGCCTAAGCCTTGGGCATCACATCATAACTCTACAGAATATATTGATGCATCATAAATAAAGACTAATAATATGTAAATAAAGATATATATATATGGTAATTTTAAGAGGAGGGACATATTAATGGGGAAGAAGTGTGGATGAAGTGGGGAGAGAGGGTTGCACATATCGGAAAGGGCCCGGACAACATACAATCTAATGAAGTTACGTTGAATGTGACATAATTTATAGATGTAAACGTATGTGCAGGTGAAGATAACTGCATACTGGCACCACTCCTTCACAGTGTCTTCCAATAAGATTTCTATTCTCTGCTACTAAAACATTTTCCCAACTTCATATGTTTTCTTATCCATTATAATGCTTAAATTCCAGGCCATTCCTGGCCCATCCAAATCCTCATCTTTTATTCTTGCCTGTTCTCTGCCTCTTCCACTCCCTTTAAAATATAAGTTTGCGAGTTTTCAATCTTGTAAGGTGCTTTGAGAAAAAGCACCAGTTAAGTAAGTTTTTAAGCTCAAAGACAGGGCCTTCCATTTTTTGCTATGGGATAATATTACATTTTTATTTGTACTTAAATGGATATGGAAGGATTCTGGGTTTCATTAGGAATATGATATACCTATCTATTTACTTTTATATACTTTATTTCAGTGGTTCCCAAACCTCTCCTCAAAACCCACCAGACCGGCAATGACTTTTGTTTATGCAAATTACCCTTAGGGATTAGTCTCCCTAAGGGTGATAGGTGACTCCAGACCTGGACCCCTTGCTCACTGTGCCTTAGGGAGTTCAGCTACACCTCACTGAAAAGGCCCAAGGGAGGCCAAAACATACATCTGGGGTTTGCTGTTTCTCCTGTTCAGGGCAGAATTGCCTGGTATTTTGGGACTGGATCACTCTATTGGGGAAGACTAGACTGATATACTGCAGGATATTTCTCCCTGTGAAGGGCACAGGTGGCTAAAAGAGGTTGCTCTCCGAGTCGGTTATCATGTCCATAGAACTAACCTATTAAGGTTAGTTTATTCTTTGATTGAGCACCTCTAACTTTGTTGTTTCGGCCACAGGTGGTGGAACCTCAAATTGCTTCACCTGCATATTTACACAGTGTTTCATCTAAATCATGGCCTGTCTGGTGGGTCTTGAAGAGAGGTTTGGGAACCACTGCTTTATTTTATGTGCTTATAAGCAAATGTTTTTTCTACCTCAAAGGGATGGGGAAAAGAAAGTGCACCACCTCCAAGTGCAGATCAGTTGGAAATGTATCATGTGAATAAAACAAGTATTCGGACTGATGTGGTGTTACACTCACATGTGAGAACCTCATAACGTGAGGTCGGTGTAACTCGCATACACAGTCCCTCATGTTCATTTGTTCTTCAGCTGTTGCTAGATCAATTTGTATTCCTTCGCTATGTGGATGACAGCTTCTGGATGTAGGTGAGTTCCAGTGGAATTTAAGAGGATATCTGACTATTTTAGGAGGGCTCATTAGTGAAAATCAAAATATATATATATTACTGGGTGTACCAGTTAATTTTGGCTCTTAGTGCACCATCTTAGTGGTAAATAGTATAAGAATTATAAAAATGTTTTAGGTGCTATAATTAACAACCAACAAATTTAGAGCCTTATTAAATTGCGATTTGGTCAATTTAAAAGGGCTTTATTTAAGCACACAGCATATTTTATATACAGAAGATTTTAGTTAGTGAAGACCTTGCTTTTGGATAGAAGTTCACTAACTAAAAACTTCTGTAAAAAAAATATGCTATGTGCTTAAATAAAGCCCTTTTAAATTTACCGAATCGCAATTTAATAAGGCTGTTAATTACCACATGATCGAAAGATTTGTATTCATCTGAATGGATCAATCAAAAATCAATACAGTGATATCAAATCAAATGCCTGAATTAATCATAAAATCTTAAAATCTAAAATTGCTATTTACAATTTGTATATATAAAAAAAATATATATTAAAAAGATCAAATACGTTTCGCTGTTTACTGTACAGCTTTATCAATGATGAAATGACCTGTATGGTACAACATAGAAACAGAAACAAACAAAGAGATAACATAATAAATACTAGTTCATAACCGATGGAAATGCATACATAGGCCCTCATTCAATTGCAATTTGCCCAATTCAATAGGGCCCTAAATAACCACATTACATATATTTTTGAAAGAAGTTTTTTGTTAGCAAGCATCTATCCAAAAGAATAACTAACTAAAAACTTCTTTAAAAAATATATGTTATGTGCTTATTTAGGGTCCAATTCAATTGGGCAAATTGCAATTGAATGAGGCCCATAGTATTTAATAATTCAATGTCTAAAATGTACAAAATACTATTGTATTTGAGCAATATTAATACCACTAGCGAATTGCCTGTCAAAAAATGACGGCAATAAGATTGTAAGGCAGGTAATGTTGTTTGTGTGCAAAATTAATTTTGTTGGTGTTTTAAGATCCTTCGGCGCTCATTGCGAGCTTCGCGCTGCACTCCTTCAGCGCTCATCGCGAGGCTCTTGATTGTTTGTGTGCTATGAGCAGCATTGGTGTTTTTTTTTTGGTATGGCAATGAATAATTAATAAAATAAGGAATTAATATACTTTACCTATTGTGAAGTACCGGTAATATATGCAGGAATCATTGTGTTGAATAGCTGGCAATCTGTTTTCATGTTGCTGCAGCATCAGTGCTGTGGAGCTGCTGTGTAAGCGTCATGAATGTGTGCAGTGTGTAGTGTGCGTGCGCGAGGCAAATCCGTTAGGGTAGCTGTGTACTTCCGGATTGTATAAGTTAGTGTTCTAAAATGGCGCCTAATGTGTGGTATGCGGCTGTAGCTGATTTTGCTTCCTTGTTTTCGGATGTCTTCCGACTTTTTTCGGAAAATCCGTAGGTGTTTTTGCGTGTTTAGGGTCCTTTAGCCTCGTTTTCATTTTGTTCGGCAGCCATTTTTTCTCTTGCTTAACTGATTTTCGGGTGTCTAAACTCTGAAATTTGGACTTAAATCGAGGTGTAACTTCACTTGCAGAGGTCCTGGGTGCCCCCCTTGCTTTGGGTAAGCTTTTTATGTGTTTGTTGTGTGTATTTATTGTGTTTCTAATGTTTTCCGGGTCGCGCGGGCTGCGTCCTTGTTTTCGGATCTCATACGTCTTTTTCGGAAAATCCGTAGGTTATTTTTGTGGTGTTTTGCGTCTTTAGAGTGCTGTAGCCTCGTTTTCGTTTTTTTTCGGTTGTCATTTTTTTTCTTGCTTATGGGATTTTCGGGTGTCTAAACTCTTTTATTTGGAGTTAAATTGAGGTGTAACTTCAGTTTTCGAGGTCCTGGGTGCCCCCCCCCCCTTGCTGTAGGTAAGCTTTTTATGTATTTGTTGTGTGTATTTATTGTGTTTTTTATGTTTTCATGTGCGCCGGTTTCGGGCATTTTTTGCGAGGTCGTAATGGGTCATAACGCGTCTCGTATTTTTGTTTCGTAAGTCCGTAAATTTTTTGAGGTCCGCAGTTGCTGGCAAGGAGCCCGCAGCGTTAGTATCGGCCCGCTTGCTCACAACTATATATGTAATATACATCACAACTATATATGTAATATACATGCATGCAAACATAAATGAATAAAAATGTTAATATATATATAAATAGGTGGCTGGTATAATATCCACTATAAGTTTAAATGTCACCTGTACTTATACTCCAGTGTATTTTTCTATTTCTTTTACATTGATTATGTGAAGCACTTTATTTAATTCAGTTAGAATACATATATCCACATGTAAAAACAGCAACATCCTGCATACATCTTTACTGACGTCTCTTGAATTAAATATATATTCTATATAGAATCTGAAAAAGTACATGTGTATTACATATAAGTATATATGGATATGCGATCTGGTGTACTGACCAGACTTTAGTGTTCGGGACATATGTACACATATTACATCCTTACTGGGTTGCCCATAGATCATATGCAAGTAAATGGTAAATAGGTATCCTTAGGAAATCATGGGATGAGTTCCTCTTACCTTGGATAGCCTATTTCTGGTGCATATGTGGCTACAAATAAACCAGCGATATAATCTCCTTATTACTGGCCCTGTTCCAAACTCGCGCTAAAAACTAGTGGTAGCGTTATCCGATGCCGGAAGTGAAGTCGGAGGTGACGTAATTCATATCTGAAGTATCAAATTATGATATAGTAGTTGGATTGGGCTATAATACAGGTATAAACGAGAGGTGCAGGAAATAATTAAACTCATAAACTAGTGATGGATATTTGAGGCCTGTTTCTGATGAGACTGACTAAGTTAAAAAATATGTATAAACATCGCAAAAAGTTGAGAATGGGTTAAAATATTTGTAAACACACAGAGTGCAGAAAAGAAAGTGGGTCCCTTAACCGGTCTTTATGTGGTGCATCCCTGTTTATATTATGAAAAATAATAATTCAAAATAATAATAGATACTTGATTCTACCACGGTCCCTATCAATTTTCCATAAACTAGAAGGACATCTTATGGGATGAAATGAAGGATGAAGACTATGAGAATTTTTAAACTTCAACATTACAAAATGTGTGATACTGGACCTCTAATGTTTATTATGAAAGCAATGCATGAAGCCATCTATTACTGGTAAGTGTAGATGGTAATATGGGAGCCTCGAGATATTCAAGAACAATCTCTACACTCAGTTGTGGGATTTATCAGAAAAATATGCCATTAGTCATATGGTTATCATCTGAATAGCTCCAATGTGAAACGCTCTAATATAAACACAGGTTTTAAAACACAGGTATATCAAAAATGGTATGTGAACATCCAAAAAAAACAGGAGTTAGCAGATGAGAAAGACTGCCAAATTAATGTCTCTATTAAGCCCAGCCGGTTTAAGGGTTTGGAGGTGATATATACATTTTGTCTCTTTACATCTTAGAGCCAGTAGTCGATTCCCCCTTCTTCTGTTGGCTTTTATGCAGTCCACTGCCTGGATGGTGATTCCTTCCATGCTTTTATTGTGTCTCTTAGTGACATGGGCTGACAAACCATTTTCTCAGAATCTTGTTTTTAGTTACCTTTTGGTACGGCCCACATATTGAAGTTTGCAGGAACAAGTAATGCCATAAATGACAAAGTCTGATTTGCAATTAGTGAAATGCTTGATCATTAAATTCTTGTTTTTGCATGTTGATGAGATGATATTCCTGTGTTTTTTTGTTTTTTTTTAAATGTCCACAAGTTATACATTTTTTTGTCCCACATTGGTATGTACCAGTGGTCCTGAGGAAAGTATGTTTCGGCTCTTGACTTGTCTTACGTCACTAGGTGCCAGTTTGTTTTTCAGGTTGATATTTTTAATGAAAGTGACCGTCTGGTAGGATACCTCTAAGTATGTGAAGTATGTGACTGTGAAGTACAGTGCTTCAAATTTGCCTGAAAGTAACCTCTCTCAAGCAGCATGTTGCAGAATGTTGCCACTGATTAGTTACTATCAGACAATGCACACCCTGTACTTAAAAGTGCACTGTCTTCATGAGGTGCAGAAGGAAGAAACTAATTTGGAACGATTTGTAAGATTTTAGAGAAAACAGAGCTTGTAAGCACTTCTTAATAAAAAAAAGCACACAAAACATTTAGAAACTTTCCATATCCCTTTAACACCTGTATAGTGCTACAGGAAATGTTGGCACATTACAAAGTAAAGATACAATAAATAATAATAATCATAATAATAATAATATGCAGGAAGCCAGAATGAAGTTTCTAAGCGGCACTCTGGTTATAGCCAGAACTGTAATATTTAAAAATTAAAATACAGAGGATATAGAGCAGGTTTGTCCAACACATTCACATAAAAGCCACTCTGACAATTCTATACTATTTGCAGTTTTCTGAAACAAAGCAGTGCTTTTAGGACCTTACAAGTAAAAAATGCAGCAGTTTGAGAAAGTTTGTAATTTATGTTTTAATTCTAATAGGTGTAAAAATGTTCTAATAGATTTAATAGAAGTAATATTAGGGGCATGTATTGAAACACAAGTATAATCAAAAACGCTAATTGTAATTAATACATTATATCTACCTTTTGTATCGTTATGAACTAAATGAATTTGTACACATTACAAATATTTTATTTTTTAATTATCATTCCACATTCTGTTTGTTTGTCTGTCCATTTATCCATCTACATACAAGAAAGACTATTTCTAAAACTACTAGTGCCTGTTGCATTCATACAAATATGTTCCAAGCTATGGTATCCCCTATTAGCATTTTCTATTTAAATGAGATGACTTATTTATTATATAAGCATGATGATGTTCACCGCTGCCATGGTTAAGCTGCAAAATAGACTCCTAAAAAATTCATGCCTATTAAAATTGGTTTCCTGTCTGTGGAGTACTGTACAGTACATTTACCTTGGTTTTTCTGTCCTGTAGCTGATAATGTATGAAAGAGCACTGCAGTAGTACAGTTATGCTCCCTGAATACAGAATTGTTATCATTAGCTGTGTCTGCATTGGATGTGTGAAACAGAATATACGCTGAAAAGTAATAAAAGGCACAGCCATTGCTACAATTAAATGAAACACTTTGATTGGGGTGTTTGGAAGATTCATTTTCAATACACGTTTATTTTTGATGGTTTGTCGCACATTGGTGTCTTTTCAGAAACACCAATCAGGCAATAAAGATCTATAACGTTTCAACAAAATTATATATCTCTCTATTTAAAGCATCACTGCAGAATAGAAAAGTGAAGTTTGGAAATATATACCAGACTACCAGCATTAGCATAAAAGCATCTGCAGAGACTTTTTCACTTTCACAGACTGCTATTGCATGGAAGCTGCCATGACAGTAATACTTGCTTTTCAATGTATGAAGGATAAAGAGCAAGGACTTGCAAGTTTACTTGCAACTTGTCTAGTTCCTTAATGGATAGCAAAAGGTGTAGATAATTTTCCTATTATTTTAACTTGTTCTGACAGTGAATTGTAAATACATTTTAAGATTTTTTTAAAGGAATTTTTAATCCCAAATACTTTTAAGATTAAAAATAAATATGACCAATTAATGGTATCAAATGTTTTTTTTCTATGTCAAAACAAGACAAATTGGAATTTAGGCATATTCAACAAGTATAATCAAATTTTATATTTTACTGATATTATTAGGAGCTTGTCTCGATGGGATAAATCCTACCTGAAGGTATTATGGAAGGTAAAAAAGTCTATTAGTGAGTATTTTGGTAAATACTTTTAAATCAATATTAAGTAATGAATACTAAAGTAAATAAAAATATAAAGTATCATGATCTGATTTTGTTATATGGGCTAATTTGAATTATTCAGAAATTTTGGTTGCCTTCTAAAATAAAATAAAATAACAAGTAAATGAGCTAAGTTGGAAACTAAATTTTGCATAGAATAAAGATGAAAAGCCATCTGGACCTGGTGATTTTCCATTTTTTTCTTTCATTTCTTCAGATGTAATAGATGAAACTAAAATGTTACTATTAGTTTTGGTAGAATTGAATCTAAAATTCATTTTTGATCAGTAGGAATAGCTTCCTAATAAAATGTGCATTTAGTTTATCTCAAAGCTCTGTCAATATCTTCTGTAAGGAACATTTTTAGTTGGGTTATTCGATTAATATGTTTAGTTGTTTTAGTTTTAATACAATGATGATTTTGTTTAATTAGATAATTATTGGGTTTTCAAGTTATTAAGTATTTTTGATTTTGCTGGCTTTTTTCTTGCTCCCCATTTAATAAAATAATCTTTTATAAAAGCTTTAAGTCATAGCCACAATCATACAGGATTAGTATTAGATAAAGAATTAAAGTGTGAATACATTTCTAAGTCTTGTATAATATGATTTACAACATTTTCAGTTAGAATTTTTTTCATTTAAGTTTGGTATTTGGTATTGAAGAAAATAACTTTAAAGGTGTATATATTATAGCATCATCAGACCATGAACACTGTTCGATATCATATCAAATTGTATCAATTATTAACTTAGTAGATAAAAACATATAATACATGCTTGAATATGTTTTATATGGGGCAGTAATATAGTATATGAACATAAAGTAGAATTTATTTTGTTTCTCCAAATATCAATTAGGGATTTTTTTGGGAGTCTTCTTGAAAATTATATAAATTCATCTTTGAATATAAATGTTTCTTGGCATTAGCTCTATCTAAATATTATTTATACTAAAATTAAAATCACCAATTACAATTATTTGACCTTTATGTTTTATTTCTAATAAGTATAAAAACATTATAATACATTTAATATAATTAATATTATGGGCATATATGAAAACAAAACTATAATCAGTACTTGTTTTAATTAACACAATATGACTACCTTTGTTATCTTTCTGAATTGAACATATTGTATCAAAAATAACAACAAAAGATTCTGCCAAGAATCAATTATTACGTTGAATAATTAGTAAGATACTAAATGTCACGATCTGCTTCTTCAAGGGGGCTTGATATGAACCTAGTTCAAACCTACCCCAGCAGAATCATGTAGTCCCTGTTCTCTGTGGCACAAAAGATGGCTTCTGAAGAGGTACAAGGCACAAAAGGTACAGGCAGAGAACTGCATACAGGTTACTAGTGGCCCATGGCAAGACCACTCCCCAAGTCAGGATACAACACATAGAAATAGTCTCACACTGTGGATATGTGAAAACTATCTCTCAAAACTTTATTGAATGATCATAACAACCTATTTATACTCTGCAATACCACACCCTTGTGTACATTTGTGTATGTGTGATGTCAGCCCATCTGGCTTGCAACCTTGGGCTTTCAAAGCTCTTGAGATCAAATTCACCAGAAATTTATAGCTGGCTAGTGAAAAAAACTTTATGTTAAACTCAAGTGTTTGCTTAGGAATACTTGAAGTAGATACATCTGTCTTGACCCATGGTCTGTATGTGGGAGTGTGCAATGATCTGCAGCTAACTTCTATAATCACACAATCACATACAGTATATAGTTGTGAGCAGGCGAGCCAGCCAGAGCCATTGCTCACACTTGCGGGCTTGTGCAGCGAGCCACGGCCCTCGCATAGCGAGGGCCGCGGGCGAGGGCCTCAGTTGCTGGCATGGAGCGCCGAAGGTGCTCCTTTCCAGCAACTGCGACCCTCGCAAACTTTACGTCGCAATGCAAACAACACGACACACCAACTACGACCCTCGCAAACTTTACCTCGCAACGCAAACAACATACGAGACATGTTACCACACATTACGACCTCGCAACAATCGGACGCAACTCGCAAACATTACAAAATTCAAAACACAATAAATAGACACAGCACATACATAAAAAGCTTACCTACAGCAAGAGGAAGCATCCAGGACCTCAAAAAAACAACTTACACCTTCATTTAACTAAAAATAAAAGAGTTTGAACACTAAAAAATTCGCTAAGCGAGAGAAAAAATGGCCGCCAAACAAAACGGGGCTACAGCACTCTAAACACGCAAAATACCACAAGAAACTCACAAAACACCACAAACGACCTACGGATATTCCGTTAAGACGCATACCACACATTACCCGCCATTTTACGCCAATGCGGAAGTACACAACTACGCTAACGGTTTGGTCTCGCGCACGCACACTATTACACTGCACACATTCAGCACGCTTACACAGCAGCTCCACACCACTAATGCTGCAGCAACATCAAAACAGAGTGCAGCTCTTCAACACAATGCTTCAAAATAGGTAAAGTATATTCATTTATTAATGTATTATATATTTCCATTGTATTATATACCATTAGCTACCTTACAATTTCATTGGCGTAATTTTTTGACAGGTAATTCTCTAGTAACACTAATCACAATGAAACAATGTCATGCTCCCTTGGCCATATCCATAAATTAATTTTTCTAAGTTTATAAATCACAATTTCATCTTGATGCAGAGGTGACTAATTATTAAAGGAGATTGATTCTGAGTGTCTAATTATAAATGGGATATTTTTAATTTCAACATATTTAGATTTGTTGAGACAAGATTTTAAGCTTAAAGACTGGGCCCTTCATTTTGCCATGTGTTGATATAGTGTTTTTCTTTTGCTCAACCCTTGTACAGCGGTATGTATATATGCTGGCGGCGCCAACTTGATGTTTAACAAATAAAGGATGATAACAATAATCTGATTGAGAATGAGAGTTTCTTATTGGAAAATACTCTGATGCTGGGAAAGATTGAAGGCCCACAAAGAAGGGGACAGCAGTGGTGGAGATGGTAAATGAGCATGAGCTTGATAGAGTTCAGAGTAGCAGTGGCTGACAGATATGCCTGGCATGTTGCGGTCCATAAAGGTCCTAGAGAGTCGGCCACAGCTCAACCACTAAACAACATAAAAATTTGGGTCGTGGGTTAAAATTTGTTTCTTCTGCTTTCACAGTAGACTATTCGTTTTGAGGTATTGAGGGACAATTTAATGTTGTAGAAGGTTTTATCTTGATCCGTTAGATTCAGATGTTAAAGCAAGTGTAGTTCCATGCCCAAGTGACCAATTATATATGTTGTGTTGTGATATGTGAATATTAATTTTAAAGGGAAACTCCAGCAATAAATAATATTATGAGATATGTATAATTTAGAGAAATGGTTTAAGATTTCTTCTTTTTTCTGAAGTAATTAGAGATATGGCTGTGAGAGTTGATTTGTATAAGTTAGATGCTGGTTTTCTCTTGCATATCATTTTCTTTTTTAAATACATTTTCAAACATATAATAATATCTATTTTTTTGTTTGTAATTGGTTTTGTAAGAGCTCTATGTGCTCCATCTATCATATTTGATGTAGAGGAGATGTTAGGTAAAATTTACTGAATTGTTTTTGATACTATATCTAAAGTATTATTATAATATTCCGGAACAACACTAAATCTCATATTATTTCTTCTTGATTTATTATCTAGATTTTCTAGTTGTTCTTCATGTTTTTGAAGAGTGTAATTATGATTATCTTGTGTAATCAGAATGGATTGTAGTGAATACATTATGCCATCTGTTCTATGTCCCAATGCATCTGTATATCTTTTTGAACATCCGATCTTAATTTTTTAATTTCTTTATTTGAATAAGGAAACATTATTTTGGTATAATATATCTGTTTTTTTTTTCTCATTTCTTTCTTTAGAGTAGATATTATCTTGTTCTAGAATTGAATGTGGTTGAAATTCTGAATCAGTTTTTTTGAAAGTTGGTGAATTTGATTTGGAGAAATAATCTTTGATGATTACTTTTGTTGTCTTTTTTGAAAATGTGGAAGTTCCTGACACATTCCGACAGTTTTTTTAAACTAGCTGAATGAATTATTGAGCAATATACTGTGTCCACTACAGCCCAGGTACTTCTGATAATTTGCCTAAAGTCCACACATTAAGGATTACCCTGCAGGCCTTCCTTAGACCCTTTGTCAACACACATTTTACCATATAAACCGGCTATGTCAAAACAAATTATTGAACCATATATTAAAACATTCACAAATGCTTGAGTAACATAACTTTAGTTAAATGTGGACCCTCAGTACTTGACTACCTCAAAACTCATCAATTTCGGTATGCAATGGGAGTACTTGTCGTTTGCACCACTAGTCTTGCCTTCTGGAACCAATTAACAATGAGTAACAGGGGTCTTCTGTATTGAGTGTTCTGACTTAGAACATAAATTAGGCAAGAAAAAAAGTCATTAGGAATAACTAGAAAAAAATAAAGTTTAATGCAGGATCTTGGAGGTATCAATTAAAATTTGATTGAAGTGTGTGTGTGTGTGTGTGTGAGAGTGGTGTTTCCATTTTTGAGCAGTTGTTGCATCTATTAATGTAATTACCATCCAGAATGTATTAAATTTCTGTCTTTGGGCCTGTGAGGGAGAGGGATGTGGTGTTAAATTTAATTTTATTCAACTATCTAAATTACTAACTGACCTCCCCAACACCTCCCTCCATTGTTAAAAAATCCTCATGATCCAGCTCTCAGGAAGTGATGTGACAAAAATTCTGATTTACTCTGAAAATGTCCATGGCTTAAACAGTTGCTAATGTTTTTAGTTTATTACATATGTCACAAAGAAGTGTATTTTTATTGAACTATAGAGGACCTTTAAAATGCCATTTTAGTGATCAGCAAATAAATGAGTATTTGAAAAATATAAATTAAGAATAGTTTAAAAAAAAAAATATTTGGTGGATTAGGGATTATCAGAGCTGCTTTCCTCCACCCGATTTAGGCATCTGGGAGTGTGAGAGAATATATCTAGGAGGTTGTCCTAATATTTTTCTGACCTGCCTAAGATATTTGCTGAAGTCTGAAGTCCAAATATAAGTTTTAAAAGTTATGTTGAATTGTGTTCTTCAAATACTGATGTTATTGCTAATCTATCATTAAATAAAGTAATGAAACCCTATAGGTAATGTTAACAAAATGATATCATAATCAACTAGCTTTGAAAAATAAAAATATTAACACAGTAAAAGTTTTATACTGTTAGCAAAATCATGAGAAATGGACATGTGACCATTGTTGATCTTGTTAAACCTAGAATGACAAGTCAAGCCCTCAGACTCAAAAGAAAAAAACACTGTTTTGCACTTTTATGTTAACTGACAAATAGTTATCTCAAGCACTGTGCCTCAAATCAGCATAACATTCATCCCAATTTTAATGAGATAAATACTCTACTAACTGCTTCACAGGGATTTTGATAAATCTGTTAATCCTGTATTCATGAACAGCATGAAAATAAGTTATAACCTTATGCACACTTAGTTTAATGCTTGCATATTCTTTCTCTACTTATTAAAATAATTACTTAAAGCCGCACTGATTTTAGAAAAAACTCACATACATTAGCACACATTTCTTAAAGAGAATCATTTTTGTAGACTAGGTATATAGAGTGTTCCAATTTGTCTGGCTTTAACGCTCCTTGCTTGGAGCTTGGAGCCAGAGGGACTGTAGTTATCTATAAATGGAGGTGGTATTGAGGAAGGAAGATGGGTAAGGGAGATTGTACATGCTCAGATGCAGGCAGCTGCAAATTAAAATTGCAAGAACCGTTCTTGTAGAAATGTAAATGCTTCTCTCACATAAACTTGAAAAGTACTTTTTTATTTGTTGTTTTTAAAATGATGCTTTTAAAGCTCAATAAACTGCTCTGGGGGTGCATACCATGCTTAGTACTATAGCTGTATCTCATATTTGTTTGCCCATAAGACTTACATACTACAGTATGCTCTGTGCTTTAAAGACATTTGACAGGTTTTATTTAATGCTATTTTAAAAATGCTTTTTTTAAATTACATTTAAAACATGCTCTTTGAAATGCATGAAAAAAATGACATTCCTTGGTCCTTTAAGGGTTACAGAAGCCCTGTTGACTGTGGGTACAAATATATAAATCTCAAGGAAAACATGAATTAGTGGCAACACTACAAGATTGTATAACTGGAGGTTGGTAAATAGATTGCTCAGCCCCAATAAACAGTTTGGCTGTAAAATTGGTGCTAGCAGCAAGGCCAGGTTTTTCTCAAATAGTACTCAGAACTTCATAATAGGATTGGCCCTTAGCCATAAAAGTTATGAATTACATGTATGAACACTTCATAGCATGCTCTATGCCAATAGTTTTCAACAAAAGAGCCCCCCAAAAAATTGCTGAAGAAGTATCTTCAATCAAAAACTGAAATTAGTCTCAAAATAAGATTTTAAAAGAGCTACAGATCCATCAAGAAGATCTAGAAAACCTTGACTGTAGGAACAACCTTCCATTCTCATAGGGGGAAGAGAGACTAAATAAAAAAAACAGATCTTTCCCTGGGCCCGTTTCAGCTATGGACCTTTGTGTGCAGTGTTTAAACTGCAGTGCATTGGTTATACCGGTGTGCTTTAATCTCACTGCTGTGAGTTTGTTTATGTGACAACCCAAAGATTTGGGGACCACGTGCACCCCAATTCCTCTCTCTCTGGGTCATGACGTTTTACGTTCAATAACTCAGAGCCCAGCAAACAGTTCAGATCTGAGCATCATTTCTGAGGAGGCAGGCACCATCACAGGATCTAAGAAGCATACATCATGTACCCTTGATTAATACAAACAGACTAACTTTGTGTATCCTTCAGATACATTTACAAATATCACAAAACACCATCCCCCAGGTCTTTTCCATCCCATTCTGGGCAACAGCTTGTTTCACCCCCCCCCCCCCCACTCATATTCCTTCCTCCCCCTCTGAGAAATCATTAATCTGGTTAAATATTGATTGTCAATAGAGGGGGAGATAGATTTTCCTTGCCATATTCTACAGACCAGAGGGGCAATTCAAACTTTATGGCTGTTCCTTTGATGAGGCCTGAGGGGCTAGGGAGGGTGTAGAGTTACATCTGGGCATTGCATTCCTGCACCAAATACATCAGAATATGACATAAACCATTTCTGCTCCCTTGCATCAATACTAGCATAAACATTGTAACCAAGAAACCATAACAGTAACTATATGCACACATTACATACATGACAGTAACTATATGCACACATTAATTATTTAAATATGACACAAATGAAAGACAAATTGTTATAATCATTAAAACACATCCCTTGTCCATTTTGATAGTCTTTGATATTAGCAATTAGATATGATAAAAAACAGAGTTACTTGCGGGGTTCAGGGGGGTCCCATCATGGCCCCAAGATCGGCCATGACAGTTTACATGCTTTTATTTGTTTATTTTTATATTTACATACCATTTCTATACTAGTTATAGGGAGCAGCATCTTAATTGGTATTTCATTATTTATTTTAAAGACACACAAAGAAATTGAAGGTTTTAAAGGACTACTGCAGTTAAAAAAGTGTATGTACCAAATTCACAATATTAGCAGCGGTGTAAGCCACAAACCATTTTGTGTTTGTTACATCACATCCTGAAAGCTGCACTATGGTGTGGGTGCTTTTAGTTATCAGTGGAGGGAGGCATAGGGGAGTCTTTGTTTAAAAACTGGATAAGATTGAAATTGACACCATACCACTTCCCCTCACTAAGGGCCTCATTCTATTATCGGCCGTAGGAGATGCGGGGCCGCAAGGACCGTCCGCAAGCTATTTGCCTATTCTATTCCCTTCCGGCCGGGGATTCCGGCAGGCTTGCGGCCGGCGCCTTGCTATCCCTTGCGGCCGCACGCTCCGGAGGAAAGCCTTTGATCTAAAACGGCCGCAAGAGTTTTGGCCGTAAGAAAATCCTGGTTGCTATTCAATTGCTCCGGGAACCCTCTCTGCAAGGCTAAAAATGAGCCGCAGCTAACTTGCAGCAAAAAGGTCCCGCAGGCACACAATTAAGCACATTATAAAGCCAGAATAAAGCCATCCTGCACTCTGAGGAGACTATAAAGTGATTGTAGGTGTTAGCATTAATAGCACAACATTCCCCTACACTAAAATCCGTAAATATTTTTTAAAAAAAATTTATGTCACATATCCATGTAAAAAGTCCAGAGTGCTTGGAGCACCTCAGACCTGCCCACGCTGCGGCCGGAAAATAAACAGTTAATGTAATCTCGGATTTGGGCTGATGTGCAAGCTTGAGAGGGGGTTGCTATTAATCCTCATGTCCCCCATTATGATCCCTAGTATTTACAGAGCTTTACAGTACCATCTTGAATTTATTTTTGCATTTTAAGATTTCAGAGCTTACGGCCAATTGCAAGATATACGGCCGGCCGTAAGGGGATAGCCTTGCAGCGCCGTATAATTGAATTGCAAGGTAACGGGAGCCCCGCAAGGAATCGCAGCTTTGCGGACGATTTGCGGCCGATAATAGAATGAGGCCCTAACTCTCCAAAAATGTAGACACCCTTCTCGCACAGAACTTCCACTAATGTATTATTTACACTAAAATATGTTTATTAACAAACATACAGTACATAGAAAATGTGTTTATTTATGATGGAGATGCAGTAGAATCCTGTACCTAAGTAATAATGTGATCTTATTCTTCTGTATATATATTTTTAATAACTAATTAGTTAACAGGCACATGTTTTTAGAAAGCAAAAACCATACCACAACCTTTACTGAGCTAATTCTTTCAGGAGTATGTGTCCTTGAAAATTAATGGGCTTTCTATCAATACTATTGAAAGCACTAGATTTTTAGATGCCACATTTCTATTGTAGCTTCCACAGCATTCAAAGTCTACACACAGCTGTGAAAGGAGATAACAAATAAATAATCATTTAGGCAAGAGGTGCCAAATCAGAAACAATAAGTAAATAGTAAACAAGTTAAACAAACCAATAAATAAATAAACATTGGACTAGTATAAAAAAAAATATGTCCAATAATGACCACATAACAATGAAAAGTCCAGTAATATACAATAATCCAGACCTTAGTTGATTGCACTATAATAAGCAGGTTTTCCTTCAGGGTTCTTCACAGATCTGCTGTACCTCTCACACTTTTCTTGGCTACGTAAAGCAATTAGAAACTTCTCTAAGATACAAACAAACAGGGGGACCCGTGGGATACCAAATAAAACAGTATAAGGTGGAAATTCACTCACAATAATAGCGGCACCCACTGAGAAACAGAGAATAACAGATCCCTCAGGTTCTTTCTTCATGTCAAAAAATGTAAGATTTAATTCTGGTAAAGTTCACTCCATACAAAATGCCAATAACCGGCAATTTATTAAAACATGAACAAATGAAAAACAGACAAAGCTTTTCTCAGCTCTATGTTAACACTGGTTGTTTCATTAGGTCCATAGAACAATAATACTGAATAGGACACCATCCTTTCTCTTCTTCTTAAAGACCATTCTAATTCATTAATTATTGGCACTTGCTGCTTTAATCAGTGGCGGTGGAGGTGCAAAGCAAATCATTTTTTTGCACAGTCCCCCCTGCACAAACTCTCAAACAATATATGTGTGTGTGTATATATATATATATATATATATATATATATATATATATATATAAGCACAATGAGGAGACTTACTGTACTCCAGTTGGACACAATTTCACCCAGAATAACCACTCCATGAAAAATCTCAAAATCAAAATACTCAAAGTTTTTTTTAAAACACTAAGGAAAGAAAGACATTTGAAATTAAAATGATTATGTTCTTTAACAGTAATAAGTCAGGCCTTGATGTAGACATTGAATTTTAATCTCATTATCAAAATTTCTTGTAACCTCCAACATTTATAATTGTAAACATATATGTGTTTATTGATTTTTAATTTTTTTTGTTTTCTGCCTTCCTGGTTACAGCTCTATGGTTCCTTAGATGTAAAACGATTTACGACCCCAATTTACTTACTCTGGTCTGCACCCCCACACACTTGCACGGCTGGCTGAACAGAACATTATTTGTTAATCCTGGAATTTTTTGCTGTATTTGTGAATCTATAATCAGTGACTCGACAAAGAGAGGAACGCTCTCGAAAGCTTGTCATGAAACCTATGAATATGTTTGTCCAATAAGAAAGGTATCACTATATACTGCAATACTCTGATTATTCATCTGGATTACTGGACATTCACTGCTACCTCACTCTTCATATATATATATATATATATATATATATATATATATATATATATATATATATATATGGTAGAAGCTTGGTGGAAGCTGAAGTCTGCGAAACGCATGTTGGTTGAGGTGCATGCGCTGGTTCTGTGCTTCCAGGACGCAGGACACATGTGTAGTTGCTATGCAACGTCACTGACGAGTGACGACGCATGCCGGGGGAGCTGATGCTGCTCTGAGCAGGAAGGTAGCTGACACCAGGAAAGAGCTGGGTTTCCTGGTTTTCAATACTCTATACTGCAAGTGGAGGAAATACTTTTTCATACTGCTTGGGAGAATATAATCATTGACTTAGAGGTATGCACTGGTGATTAGGTATGATTCACATATGGGTAAAGGACTTACTCCGATTGATAAGTATACAATTATATAAGTGTTTGGCTAATGTTGTTATAACTACGATGGGACACTAGTGAGGTACAAGAGAGTTCTTAAGGCGAGTTTGATATTGACTTAGTATGCCACGTCACTGAAGTTATTCATAGCTCTCCATCATTTGAACCCCAGCATAACCTTGTTGTTACTTTTTAATTATGTTTATGTAATTTTAAGTTTAGTATTCATTATAACCACTTATTTTTAACAATAATATCCAAAGCCAGTCAACTATGATTCTAGATGACATTGACCTTTTCTGATCCATCTTCGGATGTTCTCCCGACATGGTTGTAATTTTGGGTGTTTTATTTCCAACAATTTTTTCTTATTGTAGAGGGTTATGATTTATCTCTCTTTTCTCTTTTTCTTCTAATATAATATTAGCAGCTCTGAATATTTTCAATAACCTTTACTTCAAAGAGAGAGATGATATTGGATAATTAATAGTACCTACCATTATTTTTTGTAACACATGTATACATACATATATATATATATATATATATATATAAATAAATATACATATATAAATATATATATAAATATATTTATACATACATATACACACACACATATACATATATATATATATATATACATATATACTGTATGCATACACACACATATATATATATATATATATATATATATACACACACATATATATATATATATATATATATATATATTCACATATACTGTATATACACATATATGCTGCATATAATTTAATATGATTTATTCGTCAGGGGGATAAGGAACCTAAGCAACTTTAATAATATGGGATCAAGTACAAAAAACAAGATAATGACGCTAACTATATTACAAAAAGAATTGAGAAAAAGATTATTTACATCGCTGGATAGCCAGAAGGTGAGTGCAATTTAATCCGGTTATATAGGGATTAGCATATGTCCCCTGTAACCCTTCTATATATTTGCCTATTCCTGTATA
This sequence comes from Discoglossus pictus, assembly GCA_027410445.1. NCBI lineage: Eukaryota > Metazoa > Chordata > Amphibia > Anura > Alytidae > Discoglossus > Discoglossus pictus. The sequence goes on from CM050167.1 coordinate 58,446,040, forward strand.
CTGGCATGTCTAGAAAGTACAGTCTCCCAACTGAGTAGATACAAGCATTCCTCATATAGAGCAAACCAAGTTGCTTAATCATAGGAATGCCCAAAACTATTTAATAAATATAAAAACTCTATATACATACATGCACTGTCAGTAGTGGACATGGGATAAGGATAAGGAGGACACAATGTGGCCAGTAGTTAATGCAGCTAGTTACTACTACAATGCTTAGTCATATAGACCAAAAAATAAAATTGCCACAGTATCATATATGCATGTATACTTGTGTTTCTATGGTTATGCTCTGCATTGTCCACAAAATATATATCACAGCCTCAGTCCTGGTCCTTCCTGATGTCCCAAGTAGGCCCACTATATGTTGGAGTAGTGCTGGTAACCCCCCCTCCGACGGTCCATTTCGCCCCTGATGGGCTTATTAATGGGTTGATAAGGAACCTATTTTTTAAGCCCAATGAAGAGAGGGTTGTGACAAACATAGAGGAAAACAGTGTTCTTTTACCGCTGTAAATGAGGCACAAACAACCCATCAAGGTGGTTGTCTTTCAATCCTCTATAATTATGTCTAAACCTATAAATTATAAACGAATTTGAAGCATGTAAATCAAACGTATTTATAGTTTAACATAAATACTCCATTTTATTCACTTGGATTTGCTTTCTGATTTTTACTGGTGTAATATTAATATCACCAATCTGGAAATAATCCAATTCATTGCCTGAAGAGTCACAGGACAGCTAAGTCAGATCCAAACTTAAATCATTAAGGAACTGAAAAACACAGGATTTAGTTTGCTTCACAGTAAATTGAGATGTCTAATTGCATTGCTGTCCATTGCCCCACATTGCAGCCCCTGTGATAGTTTAGTGAATCTACCCAAATGAGTGATTTCCTTCTTCTATAATCACATATATAGTTGTGAGCATGCGAGTTGTTGCTAACGCTTGCGGGCTCGCACAGCGAGCCGCGGCCCTCGCGAAGCGAGGGCACTGGGCGAGGGCCTCAGTTGCTGGCATGGAGCGCCAAACCCTCGCAAACTTCACGTCGCAACGCAAATAACACGACACACAAATTACGACACTCGATAAATTTTACGAGCAACGCAAACAACATACGACACACGTTCACACACATTACGGCCTTGCAACACTCGGACGCAACTCGCGAACATTACAAAATTCAAAACACAATACATACACACAGCACATACATAAAAAGCTTACCTACAGCAAGAGGTAGCATCCAGGACCTCAAAAATGCAACTTACACCTTCATTTCACTCAAAATAAAAGAGTTTAGACACTAAAAAATTTGCTAAGCGAGAGAAACAATGGCCGCCGAACAAAACGAAAATGAGGCTACACATGCAAACACCATATGAGACAGGTTACCAGACATTACGACCTCGCAAACATCGGACGCAGCACGCCGACATACAAACATTTAAAACATAATAAATACACACAACACACACACAAAAAGCTTACCTACAGCAAGAGGAACCATCCAGCACCTCAAAAAAACAAGTTACACCTTCATTTAAATAAAAATAAAACACTTTAGACACTAATAAAATCGCTAAGCGAGAGAAAAAATGGCCGCCGAAAAAAACGAAAACGAGGCTACAGCACTCTCAACACGTAAAACACCACAACACACTCGCAAAACACAACACGAAACTCGAAAAACACCACGAAGCACCGACGGATAATCCGCAAAGACGCATACCACAGATAACCAGCCATTTTACGCCAATGCGGAAGTACACCACTACGCTAACGGTTTCGTCTCGCGCACGCACAGTATTACACTGCACACATTCAGCACGCTTACACAGCAGCTCCACACTACTAATGCTGCAGCAACCTCAAAACACATTGACAGCTCTTCAACACAATGCTTCAAAATCGGTAAAGTATATTCATTTATTAATGTATTACATCTTTCATTATTATACACCAAACAGCATTAGCTACCTTACAATTTCAATGCCGTCATTTTTTGACGGGCAATTCTCTAGTTCACATTTAATTAACATTAATAGGAACTGCTCTGGAACGGTACTATTTATTGTTTGTTCTATTTAAAAACTTGATTTCATAATGGGCAAATATTTTTAGAAAACATACTTTTTCTTATGTTAGGTATAATGAATTAATTTATGCACAGATTGCCATGCTCTGAATGAAGAACAGCAAAGTAAAATATACATCACTTGGCACTGTATTCCTTCTCTACAAGAGCCAAAGACTTTTAAGGTAATTCAATTGAAGTAACAAACCTTAAAAAACTAGGATTTGCAGTTTACTTGCTGATCTTCCAATAAATCCTGTTCCTTGACAATAGAAAAAGAAACTACAGAAAAAAAGTATCAATCAGATGTAAATAAAATGTGTTCCAGAGCCAAGAGTTTCTGCTTAACGGTAAAGGATTGATTAAACTCTTGTTCTCAGAATTTATGTGCTGTTCTATAGAGACCATTGTGAAAATCCTTGTTTGTACAAAGCAGATTAATAATTGAATTTTTATCTAGACAATTATTTACGGTAATGTAAACTATGAACTTTATTTTCTCACTGTTCTTTTCCAGATCAACTGCATTTGATGTTCTCATTTAATAATGCAAGGGTACTTATAAATCAGATATTCCAAACACAGCAACATCCAGTATCTTCTCTGGCTTATTCATTTTTCATCACATCATTAATAACGCATAAAAAAATTATTAGTAAATCTAAGCATGGCACAATAAGTAGCGGTAGTGAACAATCTAAGAGCCACAAAGTATTTTTTATATTTGTGTGCTTGTTATTTTACATTCTTGCAGGACCTGATTCAGCCAGTGATATTTCATATTCCACCCACATCAGTAAAATTACAATTTGTTCTGAAAATAGACTGTCCTTATTTGTCCCACAACAGGAATGACAGCAATGCAAAAACAAATGAGGTTATATTTGGGAGAGAAAAATTGCGGTTGCTTTTTTATGATACTGTGAGATGTATTGAGATTATCATAATGAGTTAAAAATTGTTTTTTTTTACGTTGATAATTACCATGCAAAACCTGCTAGGTAATGAATTAAATGCATTAAAATATGTTTGGGTGTCAGATCAATCAAACAATTTCTCCATCTAGTGAATTTACTCTTCCTGTAAAACATGTAGGCGTATAGTTTATTGGCCTCCCTGTGATATAATTATATATTATAGCTAATTATATTCATCTTATTTCAGCTTTTAGTTTACATGTACAGTTATTCTATAAAGCTCCATGGAAAAAACAAATCTAATTTTTAATTAGAAAAAATACATTTTTTATATTTCTGCTGGAGTTGGGAGGCAACCCAGAATATTTTAATGAAGGTTTCATGTATGAGAGGGACATTTACATTTCTGCAAGAGCAGTGCTTGCAGATATATTTGCACACTTCATGGTCCTGATCATTTCTGGCAGATATTTTGAAATATCATAATGATTTAAAGGACAACTGTAGAGTGGGAAACACTTAAAATGTTTGTGAAGTTTGTAACAAATTAACAACATTAGCAGCTATGTAAACTGTGGGCATAAAATAATTTTTATGTAAAATCTTTTTTTTTGTAAATACTGCTTGTGTCTGAAAGATGCTATATTTATTTATACCAAACTTCCTCAGGGCTCGAAGTTTGAAAGGGAGTGTATTTATTATATTTTCAAGAGTGATGGAGGGGTGGAGGGGATATGTTGAGTTACTGGTGGAATAACATTTCTGTACAGGGACCTTCCCTCTCCCTCCTATTGGCTCAGTAAAGGTAGGCTTATTCATATGATTTACATAACTACTGATGATTTGTTGAAATCTACACAAATAGAGTGTTCAAAAAATATCTCAAAAATGATTTAATGTTCATGTCTTACAATCTTTGGCTGATGAAGCTCCAACCTTTGGGAACATCGTGAAATCATCCTACCAGTGAAGCTGAAGGTATACTGAGCAGTGGGGCTTCCAGGTCTGCAGTATACCTGCCGTATGTTGACTGTCTACCAGAGTCCTGTACGATGACTCAATCACTTACAAATGTCCTGTCTGAGCAAGGTTCAGATGACAGGACAAAGTGATGGATACTGAAGTCCACATACTGCTGTTGAAAGTCCAGGATAGATGGTCTGGGCATGCTGTCTGAATGTCAGATGAGCGCATGCCCACGCACCTCTTGTATGGAGAACTCCTTCATGGAGTGAGCTCCCATGCCCTTGAATTTCCTCAAGATCAGTAACGCCACCTGGGAAACCCTAGCACTGATCCATCCAGCATGGTACAGCCTCATTAACAAAGACTGCCAAACCTCTTAGTTGAGGCGTACTGCTGAGACTGAAAGCAAACTTGAGCTGCCCACACATCACCGACATTGCCATCACATGTCTGTTTCCTGCCTGAATTGGACTACTCATTTTCAGACGTACAGATCCTGGTCAAACAGTTGATGAGATATATCATTGAGAACAATGGACACACACAAACATATCTGCTAATGTATTAGAGCCTCATTCAATTGAGAGGCGCAAGTTATGGAGGTAAAGGATGTAAGTCTGCGGGCCTCCTGCGGGCCCACAGCCACCGCAACTTATGGTCCTATTCAATTAGCCGGGCCCGCAAGTCCATGCCCGATAGCACACATCGCAAACCATGCTATCGAAAGTAGCATTTGCGAGCTTGAACATGATCGCTGACACAAGGCTGTAACTCCCGGTTAGAAAAAGCCAATGGAATCTGTGTCCGATCGTGACTCGTGGTTCAAGCCTGTAGGACTTTGAAATCCAACCTCCATTTTTCATTGAAGTCCTACGGACTTGAATTAGGAGTAACGATTGGACCCACATTCCAGATATAACGCAATATTGATAAAGCCGTAAATATGATATTCTATTAGATGTGAGTTCCATTATATGCATTAACACATTGATTGCCAGGATCTGTATAACACAGAAACTAAACATGAAATCAAGTATTTTTTGGGGCCGATTTGCGAGCTCGAGAATTTTGTGCTATTAATTCTAAGACCTAAAATTACTTTCCCTTTTTATAAAGGTACAGTGCTCCGGACATGTCATTAAGCCCTTTGCGAGACCTCCTTGGTACCAGTAACTTGTGGTTCGACTTTCGCCATTTGTGGGCTTGACGGAGTGGTTAGAGAGGGGGAATTGGAGCAATTGAATAGAGATTTGCGATTTTAGTGCTTGCAACTCTTGCGGCCGTGAAAGATCAAAGGCTTTGAGGCTCATTAACTTTGATTTGAACCATCAAAGTGAATTGGAGGCCGTAGCAGTAAATCGATCTGAGCCTGCAAAAAGACGCTAACCGAAAAGCAAAATAACTTAGTCTGATATTTACTTCACGAAGATGAGAAGGTTGTTTTACTGCAGACTAACATGTTTTTTTTAAAGTGAAAACCGTGCTATTCTTCCGCCATGCTGTCCTTTTGTATTTTGTGGCTCTGGACCAGTGGAAATTTACGTTAGTTCTATATAACACATCTATGAGATACCTGAATATGGATAAGAGCAATATCATTAATTACACTTACAGTGAACTGTTGGTTGGATGCATGCACCAATGGACCATAATCTGATGTTGTGTCTGAGCCATTTGACACAACCAGTAATTAAAGTAATAAGTAAAAAAACTAAAAACAGTAGATTATACAATATTTTTAAGTTCTTTTTTCTTAACTGAATCTTTTTAGAGTGATATTATTTTGTACTCAATGTTGCTATTTTTCTGAACATCGCCTTCCATATTTTATTTCTGACAAGCATCAGCCAGGCTGGGAATGACAGACACTTTTTGTAGTTTCTTGAACTTCCACAAAATAGAAAATGCATTATTTTAACATTTCAAAGAAAGATAGTGTGTATATTTGCTTTAAAGGTTATTACTTTGAACAACACATTTTGTTAAACTGCTTAAAATAGTCTGTATTTTGTGATATCTGATGGTTTATTTCCACACATGACATACAACTTGCATCTAAAGTTTGAAAATATATCAGAGATCAGATAATCTTTATCCACCATGGGCTTTAAGGTTTTCTCCTTGCAAAGAATTTCTGTCAATGTTATTCAGATATGAAGTTTTTCTATTTAGTTTCTCAATTCTTTCCTCCCACACAAAGCTGAAACCTAGCATTTGATGTGGAATAATACTGAAAAGATTCAAAGCGAGATGTGAGGACTGAAAATGTGGATGGAACATGACGATTTTCTTCATAAAATGCAGCTGGAACAATGTAATAAATATTCACTCAGAAAAGGGAGATAATAGAATCCTCCACTGTAAATATTAGAAGTTACATTTTTATTTCATACTTTGAAGAATCTACGAACTGGTCTGATAAATGCAAAATTATGCACTTAGGCCACAGAAAACCCAATAGTACTATATATACTAAATTGTAATTTGATAACAGCGAAGAAGAGGAAGGTATATGTGAGACATATTGCATTATTTAAAAGTAGACAAAAAATACAACAAAGCTGCAGTAAAACCAAGAAGGTTGCTTGGTTATTTTGGAAGAGGCAATAGAGAGATGCCAATGACACTCTATGGATCAATAATTAGACATAACTTAGCCCCACTGGCTCAGTGATTAAATGCATTGGTCTCTTATGCTAAGGGCCATAGGTTCAAACCCCTTACATGCCTAATTCTATATGCTCAACTAAATTGTCTCATTATTACCTTCAGTGGGTTCAGTTTTGGAGATAATAAATTAGAAGCTAATCAAGCAGGGTTGCTCTTTTTTTACAATAAAAATCTTTGAAAAGAAAATATTAGGTACAACCTTTTTCACCTCCTGGACATCTATCAAGGGGCAGGGAGATCCATATCAGCTGGAAGAAAACATAATTTGACCTAATGTAATTTTTAAATACTACACTGAATTTACATTCTTTAAATACTAATTCTATTGCCGATCATTTGCTAAATTAAACCTCATTGTTTGACCATTATGGTGGTCCTTGAAGTTTCATGTTTTGAAACTCACTTAAAAATGGGCAAATGATTTTAGACAATTTAAGATAAATAAATACAGCCTTTAAATGTACAAGGATAGGCTTCTTTACCTTAATATGTATATTGTAGAGAATAGAATGGAGAGGCACGATATGTTTGAAACCTTCAAAAATATCAAAGGATTTAATAAAGCTCAAAAGAGAAGTATCTACCAGAGAAAGAGGAATGCAAGAACAAGAGTTAATGACTTGAATTTAGAAGGTGAAAGATGTTGGTGCAGCATGAGAGAGTGCTACTTTACATAAAGAGTAGCAGATAAGTGGGACAGACATCCAATGGAACTGATACGGTCAAAAAAGTTGAAGAATTTAAGCATACCTGGGAAAAGTATAAGACTATCTTGAGGGCTAATTAAGCCAAGTTTTAGACAGATAGAATTAGAGGACCAAATGGGCTTCTCTTATCTACCATCTATACTTCTATATTTGTGCTCAATGTTCAATACACATTATGTTAAAAAATGTTGTAATAGTACAAAGAATTTTGATGATATTACTTTCAAAACGTAGCTATTTTCACAGATTTTAAAACACAAACTGAGCCTCCTCAACACACTTTTTAGAATGACTGTTTATACTATTATTTAACATTCAACAGCAATGTTCATAGAAAATGTAGCACTTTTTTAACATCAAAATGCAAGCAAAATTGAGCAAAGATTGCATGTTGTAAGGATGAAGGTACGTCTAGCCCAGGGGTCACCAAACTCGGTCCTAGGGGGCCGCACCCAGGCCTGGATTTGAGGATTTTCTTTCTGTGCACAGGTGAGTCAATCAGGATGACTGAAGAAGCAATAGTCTCACCTGTTTGCAGCAAGGATATCCACAAATCCAGGCCTGGGTGCGGCCCTCCAGGACTGAGTTTGGTGACCCCTGGTCTAGCCTGATGATTTGTATGATGATAGCAGGTAGAATGATGTTTCATAGTAACACTAATAGAGCATAAAAGGCAGTCCCAGGCTTAGGCCAACACATTTTCAGGGGCAGTAAACTGCCTCAGATTCCCAATCTAACACATGCAAGTTGCACAGTACTATGAATAGTACATTGGTAAAGGTTGATTATTGCTATTGATTAAACCATTACAGTGGATATAAAAAGTCTACACACCCCTGTTAAAATGTCAGGTTTCTGTGCTGTAAAAAAATGACAAAGATAAATAATTTCAGAACTTTTTCCACCTTTAATGTGACCTATAAACTGTACAACTCAATTGAAAAACAGACTGAAATCTTTTAGGTGGAGGGAAGAAAAATAAAAAATAAAAATAATGTGGTTGCATAAGTCTGCACACCCTCTTATAACTGGGGATGTAGCTGTATTTAGAATTAAGCCATCACATTCCAAATTGTGTTAAATTGGAGTCAGCATACACCTGCCATCATTTAAAGTGCCTCTGATTAACCCCAAATAAAGTTCAGCTGCTCTAGTTGGTCTTTCCCGGAAATTTCTTAGTCGCATCCCACAGCAAAAGCCATGGTCCACAGAGAGCTTCCAAAGCATCAGAGGGATCTCATTGTTAAAAGGTATCTGTCAGGAGAAGGGTACAAAATATTTTCCAAGGCATTAGATATACCATGGAACACAGTGAAGACGGTCAAGCATGTGGGAAAAGGTGTTATGGTCTGATGAAACCAAGGTTGAACTTTTTGGCCATAATTCCAAAAGATATGTTTGGCGCAAAAACAACACTGCACATCACCAAAAGAACACCATACCCACAGTAAAGCATGGTGGTGGCAGCATCATGCTTTGGGGCTGTTTTTCTTCAGCTTGAACTGGGGCCTTAGTTAAGATAGAGGGAATTATGAACAGTTCAAAATACCAGTCAATATTGGCACAAAACCTTCAGGCTTCTGCTAGAAAGCTGAACATGAAGAGGAACTTCATCTTTTAGCATGACAACGACCCAAAGCATACATCCAAATCAACAAAGGAATGGCTTCACCAGAAGAAGATTAAAGTTTTGGAATGGCCCAGCCGGAGCCCAGACCTGAATCCGATTGAAAATCTGTGGGGTGATCTGAAGAGGGCTGTGCACAGGAGATGCCCTCGCAATCTGACAGATTTGGAGTGTTTTTGCAAAGAAGAGTGGGCAAATCTTGCCAAGTCAAAATGTGCCATGCTGATAGACTCATACCCAAAAAGACTGAGTGCTGTAATAAAATCAAAAGGTGCTTCAACAAAGTATTAGTTTAAGGGTGTGCATACTTATGTAACCATATTATTTTATTTTTATATTTTTTCTTCCCTCTACCTAAAAGATTTCAGTTTGTTTTTCAATTGAGTTGTACAGTTTACAAAGGTGGAAACAGTTCTGAAATGATTTATCTTTGTCTCATTTTTTTACAGCACAGAAACCTGACATTTTAACAGGGGTGTGTAGACTTTTTATATCCACTGTATATACCAAAAAATGGTTAATGGTTATTTGCTTAATCTGACTTTTCTTTGTACGCAGCAGTGCTTGTGTTAAAATGCTTTCTTTTTAAAAAATATTTATGTAAATAATGCACTGCTTATCAACCACTAATATAATCGTCGTAAGTGTGTAATGCTCCATGGGAGCGTACACACTTACTTCTTAAGTCCGTACAGAGCTGCGCGCATGCACATTTTGCGGCAGGGGCAACGAGCAAGTGCACATAGTGCACGTGTATTGCACGGCTCGCGGTGATAGCTTCAAGCTGGATTGGAAAATGGGAAGGATGAGGGAGGGAGGGGAGAGGGGGGAGGAAGACAGGGGAGAGGAATACACAGGGGAGAGGGGGAGGAAGAGGGAGGGGGAGGAAGGGGAGGGGGCAAATTGTACTACATTTTAAAGGTTTTTAGAGGTGTCAAATTAATTGTATTTTATGAGCAAAATATAAAAGAAACATAGCCTTTATTGCTTAACTATTATATTTAATGTTTCTTAAATGGTGGCCGACATTTAATTGCGTTTCTAACAGGATTAGGCCCCCTGTGAGAAATGGGATGATCCTTGGATTCAGATAACACTATACTCAGTTGGCTGATGAAAGCCTACCACTGTAAATAGTCACTTGACAATTAGATGGAATATAGCAGCAAATTCCAATAGGATAACCATACCCCTTAGCCTGCAAGTAAATTAGTTAACAGAGATGGAAGAATCCATGACGCAAGCAGAGTCTAAAATTTTCTCCTAAAATGCTTTTATGCTCTTGGCATAGATAGGCCTCCATTCAATTCCAATTTGTTACAATTCCGCCTGCAAGTAGCATTTCAGGGCATGATCATGATCAATTAAGCAAGCCCGTAAGTTTCAATTTAGAAACAGCCAATCATAAATGAGACCGTCATCATGACATCAGTAAAACATGGCGTTTAAACTACAATGAATTAGTGTTTAGAAGTTCGATATAACTGTAACTCGCAAATGGATTGCCAGTAGTAAAATGTAGCCAATTAAATATCTGTAACTTTTACGGGCAACATTACGGGCTCCAGTAATTACAATTTGGCCAATTGAATGGGGGCCATGGTCCTTTTTGTTGTTCATTTTTTATATGTTTAACAAATGTAAAGTTTTTCTGTCCTGCCCTTTGGGGTTAGAACATCCTGATATGCTTCCACTCGAGAGACTGTACCCCGAGTGGCACCATCCCACAGGGTACACTATAACGTTGTGACCATTCTCAGGTGCACATCTTGTGTTTTTGAGTGGTGATAAAATTCTATTAATTAATTAAACAAAAAGTTTATTCCCCTGGAATACCATATTTAGACATATTTGGACAATTTAGGCAACATATCTATTAGAATAATGTCCATAGATTTTAAGAATACAAAACAAAAATAGATTTTGATAGTTGTGCCAGTTCTTTGTTTTTCTGGGGTTTCCTGGAAACTTTATAGGGTCTGTTCAGTATTCGATGTAGGAGTGATGTGCTCGGTTAATTTTTAGCAGTGTGTGGCCACAGCCCCATCTGTCCCTTCTGATATGCCTGTTTTTATCATTAGCCTTCATTCTGATTCAGACACTGGCATGTGTTGTTATTTTGACTCCTCTTATATTAGGCTAGATATTTAGTTCATCATTTTTTAGCATTGAGCAGGGAAGTTATGTGCCACGATTAAACAATTTAGCTCAGAAAGTTTATATAACAATATTTATTGTTTTAAATTACTCTATTTCTAATATTATTTTAAATGTATTTGCAGATTAAAACCCTCATGTTGTCAGATCCGGGAAGTAATTAACCTATTCAGTCTAGTCACTCTCTGGGGTCTGAACATACTCAGTCTTTTCCGTTTCATGCGAATTTACACTGAAAACAGCTACTCGTTAATATTACATTAAGTGACATAATTTATTAAAGAGACATTGAGAGCATTGTTTTCTTTGTTGTGTTTGAAAGAGGGTATTTGATAATGTACCACTGTGTGTTTTCTCTTTTCAGACAATGCTTTCAAAGCAGAAAATTATATGAAATAAAAATGACTCAAAAGAGCTGTTATATGTATTTATGACTCTTACTTGCCTGTCAATTAAATCTGCAGACGTATATATGCTCTGTGCATTCCCTGGAAGTTTTAATGAAGGTGAAAATGTTTAACTTAATTATTGTGTTCCATGCCCCCTTAAGTGACATAGCCTTGGAATACCGTCAGGAATACAGTACAGTAATGTTTATGTTGTTTTAAAGGGTCACTGTGGTAAGTTTTTTTTGTATGTGGACTCAGCCAATCAACAGAGCATCTACTAGGAGAAGCTCTGATCGGCTCCTGAGTCACAGGAAGAAAGATGTAGCTGGGGAGAACCGGCAACACATTCTTCAGCTGGCCCAGAGTGGGTGGAACCAAGCACACAAGCAGACATCAGTGGTCTGGTGTGCTCACCCAAGAGCCTGGGTCCCAAACACCACCAGAGCAAAGAGAGCGGAGCTTCAACCTGACTGAAGGAGTTTGACTGGCTGATTGGAAGCCCAGGGCCTCTCGGAGCATTGGCCAGATATGGACCAGCTTAACCACTCATCTTGACAGAGATGATCAGGCTTCAGATTTGCCTTGCCTGGACTGAAGACACTTGGAGCCTAATTAAATTCCAAGCCCGCAGTTGCCTTTATACCGGCCGTAAGTCTGCGGGTTAGAAGTTTGCAACAGTTACAGAGAGATTTAATTAAATAAGCCCGCAATTACATGGCCGATAGCCAAATCTGTAAACCATGTAACCATATGTAGCATTTCAGGGCATGACCATGATCAATTAAGTAAGCCCGTAAGTAACAATTTAGAAACAGCCAATAGTAAATGAGACGGTCATCATGACATCAGTAAAACATGGCATTTAAAAGTCAATTAATTAGTGTTTAGACGTCCGATATCAGTTTTGCAATTCAGGGATTTAAAAATCAATAAAAATGAATGAAGAAACTGTTACAGTCCATGTGGGTGGCCTGATATGTATGAACTCCTTGATTCCCGAGATTAATATAACACGGAAATGAAACATAAAAAAAAATATTTTTTAATGCAGATTTGCAAACTTGAGACTGTTGTGCAATTAATTCTTATTTCTTTCATCGCTTTCCCCAAATTTTAAAGTCCAGTATTGTTTTTTTATTTGCTTTTGTAGTGTTACAGACAGGTGTTTAACCCCCCATGTGAGTCCTCTCTAGTACACATAGAAGTTTTTGCTAAATTTGCCATTTATGGTTTTAAAGGCAATTGCGGGCATGGGGAATTGTTGCAATTAAATTGCGATTTGCTATTTTAGCGATTTTAACATTTGCGGGCTTGACCGATCAAAGCCTTAGATGGGTCGGTGTTCCGGTTTTTACAACCCATAGGAATTTTCGGCCTGTAGCTCGCAAATAGATTGCAGGTAGCTAGTGGAGGCCAATTACATTTCAGTAACTTTTGCAGGCTGCATTACGAGCTTTGGTTATTGCGATTTTGACAATTTAATAGGGCCCTTGAACTTGGGGGGGGGGGGGGGGCATGATAACCCACCCATCCCCAAGGATATAGGGGCCCTCACTGATACCTGTTCCCTGGTATTTTTCCCATGAAGCTCTGGGTCAGGGCCAGGGCCACCTACTACATATGAAGCCACCATCGGTCTGTATCTGGACCCATATCCCTTCAACAGGAAGAGCTACCATACCTTTGAGGACTGTAAGGGCTCTGGCTCAGATTCTTGTGGATATGGGCTGTCTGACCCTTGCATGGTTACACACGACTGACTGGGGGTTTTTCCCTGCTCATACTAAGACAGGGATGATCCTAGAAGGGGGTTGCGACCAAGGAGTAGTCTCCCCATCTTGTCCCCAACGTTTTCCCACTAGTACTGGTGCTACTAGGTCTGGGCACTGTTATGGACTGGCTTACTTCACCATCAGACTGCTGTCTCTAGTCAAGATAACAAGCAGTTATTATGGCTCACTAACTCATAAATAAGATACTATACACTTTCGATCTGTGTAAAGTATATACTAAGATATGTGTGTCTATGATATTATACATTATCGCTGTTATAGTGGGCTGCAGTCCACCCATATGGCTAGCACTCCTTTGTCTTTTAGGACCCGCTGCAATCGGATTATGCTTGTTTATTCACCCCCCCCCTTTGTCCTAATAGTATGACTGTATGCTACCTGTTGTGCCTTTTTGTATGTAGTGCCCTACATAGAGACCCACAAACTCACCTTGCTGTGTATCTTCCTGCCTGTATCCTACACAATAACTTTAGCTGCAGGTAATAAGGAAAAGCATGTGGAATTTATGAACGAATAAAATGCTGGTTTGTGCATATACACAGCAATATGTATTTAGATCCATTATAGGACTTTAAGAGGTAGAGGATGGTTAAATTGTACTAAGAGATTCAGATTGTGTAGGACGTAGACTGGCAGATCTAGAAAAACAATATGGAACAGTTGAGAGTCATGTTAGCCGTGTGTATATTCTGCATTAAAACAAAAAACTCAGCAGAAGATACAAATAATTGTTCATAAATGCTGAGGTTTTTAATAAAACCATGCAGACCTTGGTTTTATTTAGGAACACGGAGTGCCATACAATATATCTGATTGGATCACAAGTTCCAACTCAAGAACCAATCAAACTACAGGTTTTAAACTGTGACAGTTACACTTGTGGCACTCTCCAGCTCATATCATCTAATATGCAGAGGCCTTGTAGAAATAAAAGGCTAGAGCTAAAATAATACTCATATAGTTGAATTTCTATACATAAGAATTTCTATCATATATGAGCAACTTGTGTTTAGGTGAAACGTCCTCTGAGGTGCTGCTGACCTAAATTGTCCTTTTGTGATAAAACTTAGCGGTGAGGGGTTATATTCTCTTTTTGCACGTCAGTATGAAGTGTGAGTTGTATTATTGAAGTTTTTATTCAAGTGATTATTTTTTGCCTTTTATGTTGCCTTATTCAACCCTGCAGGTCATGCTCACTCCTGATGCATGCTGGTATTAACATGTGTTTAATGGAGCCTTATCTTCAAAGTAGGTATTTTATCTGACATTTCAATGAATCGTACCTGCAATATTCTATTATTAGCCTGATTTTTTCTGCATAGCATTTAACTTAAACTAGCGTGAATATTTCTTATCATTGTACATATAGTCTCAATAGTGCCTTCAATTGTAATATATTATAATTATTCTGGATATTAGACAGAAAGTAGTGGCACATTTCCTATAGCTTTTTTGCCCTCCTGACTCATTCTAATTAACTCTATTAATGTTTTTTTGTCTTTTGTAGTTAGACATTTCGCTTCCTGTGATATCTGTTTTGCTCTTTTGTTTCAACATATTGCACGTTAGGTTTAAAAAGTAGCTGTAATGCTCCATACTCAATTATTTTAAAGGGCCACTATAGTCATGTATGAAAAAACACTCTTTTGAAGATCTACACTAGAACATAGGCAAAATGTTTCCATAATGTAAAACTATATATTATTGCCTCTAATTTATTACATTTTATATACAATTATGCTGCAGTGTAATCTACCATTTTGTATTCTGCAGTTCAACTTTATGTGGTGTTAGGAGACTTGAAATGCACAGGAAGTGTATATTAGGATAATAAGAATATGGCAGCTACATCTTCAGTAGGGCTATTCGAAATATCATTACATTGTTATTACCTTGTGCACGTCGTATGTATGGTGCTGTGCACATGATGGTGCATTATAAATAGAAGATACTAATAAGATACTAATATAGAAAAAAACACCCTTTCGAAAAAATAGAAAGCAGATTATCCAACTAGCCCATCAGCTTCCCCTCACCTCCTGTCCCTTTGGCTACTTTCTCATACCTGGGTCTCACACGATCACGCAAGATATAGATATACCGTATTTATCGGCGTATAACACGCACTTTTTCTCCCTGAAAATAGGGGGCAAATGATAGGTGCGTGTTATACGCCGATATTCCCTCCCCCCTCCTCATCCTCAACCTCCCTCCTCACTCTAAACCCCCTCCGCATTCTAACCCCCCCTCCTCAACCTAAACCCCCCTCCTCCTCAACCTAAACCCCCCTCCTCAACCTAAACCCCCCCAAATACCTCCCCCTCACTTACCTGCTTCTGCTCCGTCCTCTGCTCTGCTCCTTGACCCGGTGACGTCACATGCGCGACAGCGCGCCACGTCATTAGCATATACCGGATGCCGGTAAGTGAGGGGGAGGTATTTAGGGGGTTTAGGTTGAGGAGGAGGGGGTTTTAGGTTGAGATGGGGGGGTTTAGAATGAGGGGGGGTTAGAATGCGGAGGGGGGTTTAGAATGAGGAGGGGGGTTGAGGATAGGGGGGTTGAGGTTGAGGAGGGGGGTTGAGGAGGGGTTGAGGATAGGGGGGTTGAGGAGGGAGGATGAGGATGGGGGGTTGAGGATGAGGAGGGGGTTGAGGATGAGGAGGGGGGTTGAGGAGGGGGTTGAGGTTGAGGAGGGGGGTTGAGGATGAGGAGGGAGATTGAGGAGGGCGGTTGAGGAAGGAGGATGAGGATGGGGGGTGGAGGAGGGGGTTGAGGATGGGGGGTTTGAGGAGGGGGTTGAGGAGGGAGGATGAGGAGGGAGGTTGAGGTTGAAGATTTTGCTTCATAGTTCTTTATTTGAATTTTTTTTTCTCCTGAAATTCCCTTCTTAAAATGAGGTGCGTGTTATACGCCGGTGCGTGTTATATGCCGATAAATACGGTTATATAGATATACAGTGGCCATAAAAAGTCTACACACCCCTGTTAAAATGTCACGTTTCTATGCTGTAAAAAAATTAGACAAAGATAAATAATTCAGAACTTTTCCACCTTTAATGTGACCTATAAACTGTACAACTCAATTGAAAAACAAACTGAAATCTTTTAGGTGGAGGGAATAAAAATAAAAATAATGTGGTTGCATAAGTCTGCCCACCCTCTTATAACTGGGGATGTAGCTGTGTTCAGAATTAAGCAATCACATTCACAAAACTAAGTCAGAGGTGCTCATCAGTGAACGAACCAACCTTAATAGGTTAGCTCTATGGCCATGATAAGCCACTCGGAGAGCAACCTCTTTTAGCTCACTTGTGCCCTTCACAGGGAGAAATATCCTGTAGTATATCAGTCTGGTCCCACTCAAAAGAGTGACCCAGCCCCAAAATACCAGACAATTCTACCCTGAACAGGAGAAACAGCAAACCCCAGACGCGTTTCGGCCTTTATGGGCCTCGTCGGTGAGGTGCAGCTGAACTCCCTAAGACACAGTGAGCAAGGGGTCCATGTCTGGAGTCCCCTATTACCCTTAGGGAGACTAAACCCTAAGGATAATTTGCATAAACAAAAAAACTAAGTCAGAGGTGCTCATCAGAGAACGAACCAACCATAATAGGTTAGTTCTATGGCCATGATAAGCCACTCTGAGAGCAACCTCTTTTAGCTCACTCGTGCACTTCACAGGGAGAAATATCCTGTAGTATATCAGTCTGGTCCCACTCAAAAGAGTGACCCAGCCCCGAAATACCAGGCAATTCTACCCTGAACAGGAGAAACAGCAAACCCCAGACATGTTTCAGCCTTTATGGGCCTTGTCAGTGAGGTGCAGCTGAACTCACTAAGGCACAGTGAGCACATAATTTGTGAAATCATTTAAAGTGCCTCTGATTAACCCAAAATAAAGTTCAGCTGCTCTAGTTGGTCTTTCCTGAAATGTTCTTAGTTACATCCCACAGCAAAAGCCATGGTCCACAGAGAGCTTCCAAAGCATCAGAGGGATCTCATTGTTAAAAGGTATCAGTCAGGAGAAGGGCACAAAAGAATTTCCAAGGCATTAGATATACCATGGAACACAGTGACATTACCAAGAACTGGAGCTCCCTCCAAATTTATGAAAAGACGAGAAGAAAACTGGTCTGAGAGTCTAGCAAGAGGCCTACAGCAACATTAAAGGAGCTGCAGGAATATCTGGCAAGTACTGGCTGTGTGGTACATGTGACAACAATCTCCTGTATTCTTCATATGTCTGGGCTATGGGGTAGAGTGGCAAGACGAAAGCCTTTTCTTACGAAGAAAAACATCCAAGCCAGGCTACATTTTGGAAAAACACATCTGAAGTCTCCCAAAAGCATGTGGGAAAAGGTGTTATGGTCTGATGAAACCAAGGTTGAACTTTTTGGCCATAATTCCAAAAGATATGTTTGGCGCAAAAACCACACTGCACATCACCAAAAGAACACCATACCCACAGTGAAGCATGGTGGTGGCAGCATCATGCTTTGGGGCTGTTTTTCTTCAGCTTGAACTGGGGCCTTAGTTAAATAGAGGGAATTATGAACAGTTCAAAATACCAGTTAATATTGGCACAAAACCTTCAGGCTTCTGCTAGAAAGCTTAACATGAAGAGGAACTTCATCTTTCAGCATGACAACGACCCAATGCATACATCCAAATCAACAAACGAATGGCTTCACCAGAAGAAGATTTGGAATGGTCCAGCCAGAGCCCAGACCTGAATCCGATTGAAAATCTGTGGGGTGATCTGAAGAGGGCTGTGCACAGGAGATGCCCTTGCAATCTGACAGATTTGGAGTGTTTTTGCAAAGAAGAGTGGGCAAATCTTGCCAAGTCAAAATGTGCCATGCTGATAGACTCATCCCCAAAAAGACTGAGTGCTGTAATAAAATCAAAAGGTGCTTCAACAAAGTATTAGTCTAAGGGTGTTCATACTTATGCAACCATATTATTTTATTTTTATATTTTTCTTCCCTCTACCTAAAAGATTTCAGTTTGTTTTTCAATTGAGTTGTACAGTCTATAGGTCACATTAAAGGTGGAAAAAGTTCTGAAATGATTTATCTTTGTCTCATGTTTTACAGCACAGAAACCTGACATTTTAACAGGGGTGTGTAGACTTTTTATATCCACTGTATATGTGTGTGTGTATATATATATATATATATATATATATATATATATATATATATATATATATATAAAGGCATTAATTAAAAAAAAAGTTTTTTTTTTGCAGCCCCGAACTGCCGAATTGTGCCGGATAGTGCCGGTTATGCCGGTTTAGTGTGAGTTTTTTTAATATGCCAGTTGCTTAAGAGTCCCGGTTAGTTAGGTGTCGGATAACCATTAATTTTACTATATAAATATAAATGGATGGAAATATATATATACAGTACCTTGCAAAAGTATTCACCCCCTTGACTTTTTACCTATTTTGTTCCAATACAACCTTAAGTTCAATGTTTTGTTAATCTGGATTTTATGTGATGGATCAGAACAAAATAGTCTAAATTGGTGACGTGGAATGAGAAAAATATATACCTAAAACAATTTTTTTAGAAATAGTAAACAGAAAATTGGCATATGCGTATGTATTCACCCCCTTTGTTATGAAAACCATAACAACCAATTACCTTCAGAAATCACATAATTTGTGAAATGATGTCCACCTGTGTGCAATCTAAGATCTGGCAAGCTCATAGAGACTTATCCAAAGCGACTTGGAGCTGTGATTGCCGCAAAAGGTGGCTCTACAAAGTATTGAGTTTAGGGGGGTGATTAGTTATGCACATTGACTTTTTCTGCTATTTTTTCCTATTTGTTGTTTGCTTTACAATAATAAAAAAAAAAAAAACATCTTCAAAGTTGTGGGCATGTGCTGTAAATTAAATGATGCAAATCCTCAAACAATCCATGTTAACTCCAGGTTGTGAGGCAACAAAACACGAAAAATGCAAAGGGGATGAATACTTTTTCAAGGCACTGTATATATATATACAGTATATATATATATATATATATATATATATAAATATATATATATATATATAATATAGATGTATATAGTCGTGTCCGATTCTCTGTGACCTTATGGACTGCAGCACGTCATACAACTATTGCAATGTCTCTGGTTGTGCTTATCCATAGGGTTATATTTGCAAAGGTACTGGATTGGGTTAGCCAGTTCCTTCTCCAGCATACTGTGATTTGCCTGACCTCTCTGCAATTACCTTCCCATCTTGGGCGCCCCTACATGGTACAGCTCACAACATCATTGAGGTACACAAGCCCCTTCACCATGGCAAGACAGCAATCAAGAAGGGTATATATATATATATATATATATATATATATATATATATATATAAATATATATATATATATATATACACATATATATATACACATATATAGATTGTTTGTTTGTCAGTTGTCCCCCACAGATTTTTTGCGATTAGGGTTACAGTTAGGTTTTAGGGTTAGGCTTGGGGTTAGGGCAGCTAGGGTTATAGTTGGATTTAGGGTTAGGGGATACATTTTGGGGTTAGGGGATACAGGTTGGGTTAGGGGATACAGGTTAGGGTTACATTTAAGTTTTAGGGTTTAGGGTTAAGGTTATTATATTAGTTCTGCTGAGTAGCAGCAGTACAGAATGATGCGGAAGCCTGGTGGCACGCTGCTCGCAACCCTACTATGTCGGGAGTCATGCAGCGGCCAGCCAACAGGAAAGATCCCGTTTTTTTTATATAGTTTTTCTCAGGTAAGCTATTTATACAGATCTGAAGACTTAAAAATGATGATATCTGGACTATTACAGAGGCACTTTAAATGTCCAGCTTCATGTAAAGTACTAAAAAATTGCATAAACTCCCATTCTCCACTTATTTATCTACACTGGCATGTTCTTTCTTGAACACCCCAGGCTCTCGGCACACAACACTGCATCTTGACAGAGTTTAATGATGTTTATTATCTAAAGATTAGCCTGGATCTCAAAGCACATCTCAGACTTTAAATTATTTATTACAAATGCCAGAATAAGTAGACAAAATGGGTTAATTAGGCAGAAACATGGTGAGGAGTATCACAAAAGAAAATAGTAGGGAATGAATTATTGTTGATTTGCCAAAACTAGCCATGAGGCTCTCTTCAAGTCCCTTAAAGGAACTTACTTATCATAGTTCTGCAGGGTCTAAGTACAAGATTGTGTTCAATTAAAAATAGTTTACTTACTTTTGATACTTAATATCTGTTTTATTTACTGAAACTTAGATGATAAAGTTAAGGCAAAGTTTCATTTAATATATGGTTCTTTGTAGTGCACTTGTTTCATCTTAAACGAGCCCTGTAGCATTGTAACTACTGTTGTCCTGAATTAATTTACCATTAT
Source organism: Discoglossus pictus (assembly GCA_027410445.1). Taxonomy (NCBI): domain Eukaryota; kingdom Metazoa; phylum Chordata; class Amphibia; order Anura; family Alytidae; genus Discoglossus; species Discoglossus pictus. The sequence continues at coordinate 58,466,751 of CM050167.1, forward strand.
AATAAGGTAAAATGATAGGTATGCTCTTACCTGTCGTGTTTCATTATTTCTATACTTACTTTTTTCAATGATTCCTCCCACCACTATATGAATGTGTATATATATATATATATATATATATATATATATATATATATATATATATATATATATATATATTTGGGTGGGGGCTAACATTTCACATTGAAAGAGTATCTCTATGAACATGATCACCACATATGACCTTAACCATGATGTGACATCGTATGTCCTCCCAAGCAACACATGCATGTGTGTGGTTCTTCTTTAAGGAAATGGATAGTCCAACCCTATGGGCAAAGTGGGTGGTTAAAGAGATATGGAATCTTTTCTGGATTCCACTAGGAATATAACTATATATTTGTATCTATTTCATTTTATATACTTTATTTTATTAAAAAGACCTTAAATGCTCAGTTTTTTTCGTATCTGCAATCTGTAGATCATGAAGACACAGACTCTGCTGTGCAATGTCTCATACTAGCCAATCAGTGACAACCTCTCAACAACATTCTGCAACATGCTGCTGAGAGATGGTCACTGATTGGCTAATTTGAATCCCTGCACTTCAGAGTCTGTGTCATGAGCTGCTGAGGGCAGAGCTAAACAGGTATGATTTGTATGTTTTTTGGTTTAGAAAACAGAGCTTATAAACACTTCTTAATAAAATAAAGTACATACAAGTAAATAGATAGAAAGGTATATTATATTCTAGAAACCTTCCATATCCCTTTAAAACCGAGTTTCATGTACTGTAGTAACAAGTTGGAGTTAGTTCTGTTTATAATTTTTTTTATGGCCTTTATCCAGTATTTTGTTATCTTTAGTTGCCCTGTTTTTATTCTTCTACAAGTAAATGTGTGACTTTGCAAAGAAGAAGGCACAAAAGAAAATGTTTCGGCATAAGGAAAATACTCCTACTATACCATTACCTTATAACTTAGTTTCACTTCTGTTTTGTTAAGTTACTGATATATAAAAGGAGAGAAACATGCTTAAAAGGAGTTGGAGAGACTCGTTCGCAGCAGACAGACTTAAACTGCAAAACTATATCCAGGAATATCAGTGCAGTTTGCAATCAATCCGAAGAAGTCAAGAGTTCCTTTTTTTAAGACACCGCAGCAGCGAGCTATTTCATATGGTAGAAAGGCTGTGCAAGCCAATGTGCATACAATGTGGTTCAGCCATTTCCCAGTTAAAGTGTCAAGATATAGTGTCCCCCATCCATGCCAAAATCCATGCAATGTCACCAGAAAAACTTAGGACACTTCCTGGACAAGTATTGTTAAAGAAATTGTACACAAAAGCATTGCAACTTGTAATCAGGACCCAAGACCCGTATGATTACTATTAGTGTAGGGACCCTGCGTTTACAAACAATCTACAATGTTCTTTGCAGACATGGATTTTCCAACTTCACTATAGAAAGTAGTACTATCCTAAAAAGTCTGCTCTGGACCTGTCATGACTCCCCTGGACTCATGGACTTCTGGAATTGGCAACTAGACTTTATTGAACATCAGCCAGTGGCTACCTAAACCAAGGGCTATTCTAAGGGTCATGAGAGTTTTATAAACTGACTATGCCACTTGTGGACTTATGTTGGTTTATGTTGTGTTGCCAAAAGCTCTGATTGTATGCCCTGGGCCCCTAAGATCCCTTTCCATTGGTCATTTGAGCACTTGATCAATTTTCCATTTTGGGAACCATTATTTCATGTGTGTGATGTATTTTGCAGGATAACTATGCATTTGGGCTAATAAAAGTATGGGGTATGTGGTTCCCCACTTGGATTAGACCCAGGCCCGTCACCCAGACACTCTGTCTCCAACAGTTAACCTACCTAATCAACTCCTGGTATGCCAAGATCCTACCTGAAGTTAGAGGATACGTAGGACCATAAACCATATGGCACCTAGGTGTGGAAGGAGACCGGCTGTCATGAAGCCCTTGGAGGCAGGCATGGCCCACATGGGGTAGTTTAAATGGGGCATAAGGTGTGAAAAGTATTTTTACCAAAGGAAGTTGCCCATTGGTGATTGGTGCACTAACTGTATAAAAGAGTGACCTGAAAAAAAAGATTATGCTCTGTTTGGGACACATATGCATGGTGTGTTTCATTTAGAGGGAAGACATTTATTTTTTTAATCAGATATTAATTTCTGCAACTTGTCCTGGTACCTGCTAACTTGTCATGCTAATCTCCTAGCCCCCGATTAAGCAATCCTGTGTGTAAGGATAAGGAACCAATACAACCTGCAGATAGTTTTGGTCTTCTTGGCCTTTTCAAGGTGTTGAGAACTGAAACATTATGTGTCATAAATTATATGCTGATGATAAAAGACAGGGGTAACTGCTCTATACTAATAGTTCTTGGCCTCTCTGTGGCATTTCACGCTGTGGTTATTGATATCTTAATTGGCTATCTCAAAAATACTGTGCATCGTGATGGTACAACACTGAGCTAGTTGGTATCATTCCTGTCTAACAGTTTCCAGAAAGTATACTAAGAGGTAAATTCATCTGTACCTATGACACTGACATGTGGATTTCCACATGGATCCATTTTAGCTTCCATGCTGTTTGCTGTGTACAGGTTTTCAGTGGTGATAAAATAAAACAACCTGGTCTAAGCTATCATTGCTATGCTGATAACACAGAAATGTATCCATCATCGATAATCACAAATGATCCAGTGTCACTGATCAATGCTGATCTTATAGAGTGTGAGGACATCATCTTATAAAATTAAAACTGAAATATTTTAGTGGTACTTAATTGTGGATTATCCCTTAAAAACCAAGTGTCGGTTGGAATCAAGGCCTCTTTTTTCCAATATAGAAAAATATAGCAAGGATTAAGTACTCGATTCCCTTAGATGATCGGGCTACACTGATTTATGCTTTTGTTACTGCAATGCACTACTCCTGGGCGCTCTGGATAAACAATTATTTCACCTGCAGATGGTGCATGATATTGAAGAAAGGCAGTTAACAACCAAGACCTGCTCCTGTCACATAACATCCATACTGTATTCTTTGCACTTGTTAGCTGTCAATTGGAGAATGTATTTCAAAGTTTGATTGCTAAAATGCAAAGGTCTTAACTATCAGGACCTACTCTCCTACCCACTAACCTGGATCGGAAAGGGTTGGCTTTATATCATTTGGTGCTACAACTTCTATTATGCAATGAAAAGTGAAAAGTCTCTCCCTATAAAAACTTGTGTGTGGGTGCTGGGGGTTGGTGGTGGTGGGGCGGTTATGCATGTATATATTACCTCCGGCACATCTTCTGCTCCTCACCCCCTGTCTATTGGCGTACCCCAAGGATCAGTCCTAGGCCCCCTCCTCTTCTCCATCTACACATCCTCCTTAGCACCCTAATAAACTCTTTTGGGTTCCAGTACCATCTCTATGCAGATGACACCCAAATCTACCTCTCAGCATCAGATCTATCCCCTTCTCTTCTAGCACACGTCTCTCTAGTATATCCTCTTGGATGTCCGCCCACCATCTGAAACTCAACATGTCTAAGACTGAACTCTTAATCTTCCCACCCTCTACTACAGCTTCAATTCCTCACATCTCTCTCTCTGTCAACAATGCCATCATCACTCCCAGCTCCCAAGCCTGTTGTCTCTGGGTTCTACTGGACCATGCCCTCTCTTTCATCCCACACATACAGTCTCTAACCAAATCCTGTCTTTTCCATCTAAAAAACATATCCAAAATACGCCACTACCTTACACAAGACACTACTAAGATTCTAATACACTCTCTCATCATTTCTCGTCTTGACTATTGCAACTCGCTCCTTGTTGGCCTGCCCATCACTCGCCTCTCCCCACTTAAATCCATAATAAATGCCTCCGCCAGACTCATCTTCAGTACACATCGTTCAGTGTCGGCAGCTCCTCTTTGTCAATCACTTCACTGGCTTCCCTTTGCCTCCAGAATAAAGTTTAAAATCTTGACTCTAACTTATAAAGCCCTCAACAACAGCGCACCCCCGTACATCTCTGCTCTTATCTCCAAATACTCCCCCACACGCCCTCTTAGTTCTGCTAACGACCTTCTTCGTTCTACCACTCTTGTCACCTCCTCTCACTCCCGCCTCCAGGACTTTTCTTGTGCTGACCCTATTCTCTGGAACTCCTTGCCTCGCTTCACCAGACTATCCTCCTCCCTTAAATCCTTCAAAACATCAATAAAAACGCACCTCTTTAAAGAAGCCTATAACCTTCCTCCCTAACATGCTCAGCACTACTCTCTCCCTACTGTACCACATACAAACTTTAACCTTTAGATTGTAAGTCTGTGAGTTTCAATCCTGCGCGGTGCTTTAGGGAAAGCGCTACGGACACCGGATTCCAAGCTCAAAGACAGGGCCATCCATTCATCGCAATGTGTGAATCTTGAACTTGTCATTGCCTGTAACTTAACGTATGTATAGCACTACGGAATATGTTGGCGCATTACAAATAAATGATAATAATAATAATAATAATAATAATAATAATATTACGTTACCACATTACTGTAAATAAAAACTATTTGCAAAAGAACATAGTTACGTTCTAAAATAAACCTGACCACTTTTAATTGAACTAACACTAGTTATCCTTCTCTCATTTAGTTTTGCTTAAATATTTTATTGCTGTACTGAAAGGACCTTTAATGAAGCACAAAACAAAGCTCCAGTGTTTCTTGTCTGATGTTTTTTTGAACAGAGACCTATGTCAGAGACCTATGCTAGACCCATGTCATGTACTACAAGAGAGTGTAAAAATACACAATAAGAAATACCTGTGTTATACATTGTTTTATTTTTCTTATGACAGCATCAGTTATTTTAGGTCATTCAGGAACTTACAAGTTCACATATTTGCTATAATAAAGTTAGAAATCTATTCAAACTTTTCTTGGAACAAAGCCAGAAACACCTCCTATTTTTTATCTATAAAGAGTAGCTGATTTTACCATAAAACCCCACTACTCATCTGGTGCAGTCCTCTAACACTCATAAATAAGAGTTAGGAAAGGGAAGGTCCTGGCTTTGTTTCAAAAGCAGTTTGAACACGGATTTAAAGTACATTTTTAACATTTACAGCACATGTATTCCATGCAGGCAAAAACTTTTGTAATGTTTAAAGTATATTCTTTTAAATGCCGTTTTAACTCCCCTTAATCCTCCTTACCTCCTCCTTCCACTCTTGAATAGATTTTAGACACACCCACTAAGCCTCCAAGCAAGCAGGAAGTGTGGAAAACACAAACACTGCAACCTTCAAGTGTAAGCAGTGTCTATTAAAATAAAGATTTTACCTAAAATACTAAGTTAAGCATTGCATACCTGCAGATGTGTTTAAATTTGTTAGATACAGCACAAACATCTGCAGAGATCTTGGATTCAAGGAAAATAAAATCTGTAACTGCCTCCACTTCTTCCCCGTCTATTTGCCAGGAAGTGAGATTGTCGTTTGCCATGATCTTTGTCTTTTTAACGTTGAGCAGCAGGCCAACTTTTGAGACCTAAATCACATATGTGATTGTGAGCAAGCGGGCTGTTGCTAAAGCTGCGGGCTTGCGTAGCGAGCCTGTGGCCCTTGCGAAGCGAGGGACGCAGTGGCTGGCATGGAGCATCGAAGGTGCTCCTTGCCAGCAACTGCAGACCTCGCAAAATTTACGGACTTACGTAACAAAAATACGAGACGCGTTACAACCCATTACGAATTCGCTAAAAACGCCAGAAACCCGCGCACATGAAAACATGAAAAACACAATAAATACACACAACAAATACATAAAAAGCTAACCGACAGCAAGGGGGGGCACCCAGGACCTCGAAAACTGAAGTTACACCTCAATTTAACTCGAAATAAAAGACTTTAGACACCGAAAAATCCCCTAAGCAAGAGAAAAAATGGCCGCCGAAAAAAACGAAAACGAGGCTACAGCACTCTAAAGACGCAAAACACCACCAAACACCTACGGATTTTCCAAAAAAGACATACGAGATCCGAAAACAAGGAGGCAACCCGTGCGACCTGAAAAACATTAAAAATACACACAACAAACACTTAAAAAACTTACCCACAGCAAGGGGGGGCACCGTTTACCTCTGCAAGTGAAGTTACACCTCGATTTAACTCCACATTTCGGAGTTTAGACACCCGAAAATCACCCAAGCGAGAGTAAAAATGCCCGACGAACAAAACGAAAATGAGGCTAAAGGACCCTAAACACCACCAAACACTTACGGATTTTCCTAAAAAGTCAGACGACATCCAAAAACAAGGACGCAAAATCATCCACAGCCGCGTACCACACATTAGGCGCCATTTTAGAACACTAACTTATACAATCCGGAAGTACACAGCTACCCTAACGGATTTGCCTCGCGCACACACACTATTACACTACACACTGCACACATTCATGACGCTTACACAGCAGCTCCACAGCACTGATGCTGCAGCAACATGAAAACAGATTGCCAGCTCTTCAACACTATGCTTCCTGCATATATTACTTAACAATAGGTAAAGTATATTAATTTCTTATTTTATTAATTATTCATTGCCATACCAAAAAAAAACACCAACGCTGCTCATAGCACACAAACAACCAAGAGCCTTGCAATGAGCGCCAAAGGCGCTCAGCGCGAGGCTCTCAATTAGTGCCAAAGGATCTTAAAACACAATCTTATTGCTAGTTGTATATAACACATCAAATAAGAGGTATTATTATTATTATTGTTTACATTGTATGAATACATTCCCCAGTTTCAAATGTAGCCCTTCAAGATAATATATTTTAAGTGTATGTCTATAGTTGGCCTTTAATGTTAAATCAGTTAAGCGTCCTTGTAAACAAAAACAAAGTGTTATGTTGCACACATGTCTGTTGTACAACGGTCTCAGTTTCGGCGTCACTTGTCATGGATGCTGTTTTTTCGAACGTGATATCTGGTAGCAGTCAACAGGAATTTAATTTTCTGAGCTTGAAGCATTATTTATTTTTATAGAATCAACCACAGCAATGCATATTATCGTCTGAAACCGTACAGGCACCAGCATGTGCTATAACTGAAGACACGTATGTTACATACAATCAGAATCTACACATGTATATTTCCCAAATACTTTCAACTGACTTTAACTGTTTTATTTCAGATTTGTAATTTGCTTGGATTATAATTATCTTCGTCGTAGTTTTAAATGAAAACTGAGATCAATTCTATGTATTACAGTATACAGTATACTTGAGTATAAGCTGAGTTTTTCAGCCCTATTTTTAAGGCTGAAAAGGGCCCCCTCGGCTTATACTCGAGTCACTTCCCCCCCAAGCCCCCCCCCCCCCGTGTCTCTCTAACCCCCCCGTGTCTCTTTAACACCCCCCTGTGTCTCTCTAACCCTCCGTGTCTCTCTATCCCCCGTGTCTCTCTAACCCCTCCCGTGTCTCTCTAACCCCCCCATGTCCCTCTAACCCCCCGTGTCCCTCTAACCCCCCCGTGTCTCTTTCCCTCCCCCCCTCCTCATCCTCAACCCCCCTCCTCATCCTAAACCCCCCTCCTCCTTTTAAACCCCCCTCCTCACTTTACCCCACTAAATACCCCCCCTCCCTTTCCCTTCACTTACCTCCATCTGCAGCTGCTGCTCCTCTGCTCCTCCACTCTCCTTCCTGCATTGGGACCCGGCATATGCTAATGACGTGACGTCACATGTGTGCCACGTCATTAGCATTGGCCGGGTCCAGACGCAGGAAGGAGCGTGGAGGAGTGGAGGAGCGGCTGCAGATGGAGGTAAGTGAGGGAAGAGGGGGAGGTATTTAGAGGGGTAAAGTGAGGAGGGGGTTTAGGATGAGGAGGGGTAAAGTGAGGAGGGGGTTTTAAGGTGAGGATGAGGATGGGGGTTAGGATGAGGATGGGGGTTTAGGATGAGGATGGGGGTTAAGGTTGAGGAGGGGGGGTTGAGGAGGGGAGTTGAGGAAGGGGGTTGAGGAGGGGGTTTAGAATGAGGAGGGGGTTGAGGATGAGGATGGGGGGGTTGAGAAGGGGGTTGAGGAGGGAGGATGAGGATGAGGAGGGAGGCTGAGGAGGGTGGTTTAGGATGAGGAGGGGGGTTGAGGAGGGAGGTTGAGGAGGGGGGTTGAGGATGAGGAGGGAGGTTGAGGATGAGGAGGGGGGCTGAGGAGGGTGGTTTAGGATGAGGAGGGTGGTTGAGGATAGGGGTTAAAAATGGGGGGTTGAGGATGGGGGGTTGAGGATGAGGAGGGGGGTTGAGGTTGAGGAGGGAGGTTGAGGAGAGGGTTGAGGATGAGGAGGGGGTTGAGGATGAGGAGCGGGTTGAGGAGAGAGGTTGAGAATGAGGAGGGGGGTTGAGGAGGCTGATAAGGGAGGGGGGGGAGAGACACAGGGAAGGGAGAGGGGGAAGAGACACAGGGAAGGAAGAGGGGGAAGAGACACATGGGAGGGAGAGGGGAGAAGAGACACAGGGGAGGGAGAGGGGAGAAGAGACACAGGGGAGAGAGCGGGGGGACACAAGAAAAGGGCACACAAGAGGGGGACACAGAGGGCGCAAGAGGGACACAGGGGGCAGCACATTTCCCACCCTCTGCTTATACTTGAGTCACTCATTTTCCCCAGTATTTTCTGGTAAAATAGGTGCCTCGGCTTTTACTCTGCTCGGCTTATACTCGAGTATATACGGTAATTTAAATGTGATTGATGGACTTCTCTTGTAGTCATAGTTTTGTATGTAAACCACTGTATTCTGGGAAACACAATCTTGATATTTGTGAAGATTGTTACACACTAACAGCATAACCAGCTATATATGTTGTTGTTGTTTAGTTGTTCAGTCACGTCCGACTCTCCGTGACTCCATGAACCACAGCACACCATGTGCATCTCTCAGTCACTGCCCCACTGAGCTCCATCAAGTTCATGTTTATTGCTTCAGTGACCTCATCTATCCATCTCCATTCCTGTTGTCCCCTTCTTCTTGTGCCTTCAATCTTTCCCAGCATCAGAGTCTTTTCTGTTGTCTCATAATATAGCCAAAATATTTGAGCTTCAGCCTCATGAGTTTGTTACTACAGGGAATACCATAGTTTGAACTATGCAGACCTTTGTTGGCTTAATATCTTTACATTTTATTAGCTTGTCCAAGCTTGCCATAGCGTTCCTCCCCAGAAGCAAACATCTTTTAATTTCATGACTACAGTCACCATCTGCAGAGATCTTGGATCCAAGGAAAATTAAATCTGTTACTGCCTCCACTTCTTCCCCTTCTATTTGCCAGGAAGTGAGATTGCCTTTTGCCATTAGCTTTGTCTTTTTAACATTGAGCGTCAGGCCAACTTTTACACTCTTTTACCCTCATCAATAAGTCTTTTAGTTCCTCCTTACTTTCAGCCATCAGAGTAGTATCATCTGGGTATCTGAGGTTGTTGATATTCCTTCCAGAAATATTGATTCCGGCTTTGGATTCATCCAGTCCAGCCTTAGGCATGATGTATTCTGCATATAAGGTGACAATATACAACCTTGTCGCACTCCTTTTCCGACCTTGAACCATTTTGTTGTCCCATGTTCGATTCTGACAGTGCCTTCTTGATCGACAAACAGATTCTTTAGGAGGAGGATTAGATGATGTGGTACTCCCATCTCTTTAAGGACATGCCCCATTTTGTTGTGATCCACACAGTCAAAGGCTTTAGAATAGGTATGAAGCCGAAGTAAATGTTTTTTTGTTAACTCTCTTGCTTTCTCTATTATCCAGTGGACATTGGCAATTTGATCTCTTCTGTCTCTTTCTCTGTGGAACCCGGCTTGCACTTCTGGTAGATCCTGGTCCATATATTGTTGGAGTCGAGCTTGTAGAATCTTAAGCATTCCCTTGCTGGCATGTGAAATGAGTGCAATTGTTCGATAATTGGAGCACTCTTTGGCACTGCCTTTCTGGATCGCTACCTTGTCGTGTTGAAGGGGCTTGTGTACTTCCATGAAAGCCATGTAGGGTCAGCCAAGATGGGCAGGTCATGGCAGAGAGGTCAGACAAATTGCGATCCACTGGAGAAGGAACTGTCAACCTACTCCAGTATCTTTGCTAAAACTTTATGGACAGGCAAACCAGAGACATAACGATATGGCACCGGAAGATGAGCCCCTCAGGTCAGAAGGTGCCTACCACATTGCTGAGGAAGAGCAGAGGGCAAGTACAAGTAACACCAGATCTAATGAAGTGGTTGGGCCAAAGCCAAAAGGACAGCCAGCTGCGGGTGTGTATGGAGGGGAAATGAAAGTCAGATGTTGCAAAGATCAATTCAGAATAGGAACCTGGAATGTTAGAACTATTAACCAAGGCAAACTAGATGTGGTCAAGAATGAAATGACAATGTTAAACATTGATATCCTGGGAATTGGTGAACTTAAATGGACTGTAATGGGACATTTCACATCAGACAACCACCAGATCTTCTACTGTGGTCAAGAACCCCGCGGAAGAAATGGAGTGGCCATCCTAATCAATCAAAGAATGGCCAAAGCAGTGCTCGGTTACAACCCAATAAATGACAGAATGATTTCAATTTGAATTCAAGGCAAGCCATTTAATATCACAGTGATCCAAGTTTATGCTCTAACCCTAACCAAAATGAAGCAGGTCAGAGATTAGTAGAATTCTGTCAAGATAACTCTCTGGCAAATACCCTCTACAGCCTCCAAGACGACTCTACCATGGACATCACCAGATGGACAACATAAAAAATAAGATTGACTATGTAATTTGCAGCCAAAGATGAAGGAGATCTATACAGTGAGAAAAAACACCACAAGCTTCTTATTGCAAAGTTGAAAATTAAACTGAAGAAAAGAGGGAAAACCATCAGACCAAGTAGATACAAAATAAATAATATCCCTTGTGAATATGCTGTGGAAGTAAAGAATAGATTTACGGGACTAGACAGGGAAGATAGAATGCCTCAAGAACTGTGGACCGAAGTTAGCAACATAATCTAGCAAGAAAGAATATCCCTAAAAGAAAGAAAAGTAAGAAGTCAAACTGGCTGTCTGATGAGGCTTTGAAAGTAGCCCAGAAAATATGGAAAGTGAAAGGTAGTGGAGATAAGAAAATATTTATCCAACTGAATGCAGAATTCCAGAGGATACCAAGAAGAGACAAGGAGACATTCTGCAATGAGCGATTGAAGAAGATAACCGAATGGGTAAATCAAGAGATCTCTTCAAGAAAATTGGGAACCTAAAAGGCACCTTTCATGCAAAAGTGGGAGTGATAAAATACACAAATGGTAGGGACTTAATAGAAGAAGATCAGATAAAGAAGGGGTGGCAGGAATACACCGAAGAATACACAAGGCTCTTAACAGCAGTGATGACCTTAAAAATGTGTCCAATGATTTGGAGCCAGACATCTTGGAGAGTGAAGTGAGATCGGCCCTAGGATGTCTTGCTGATAATAAGGCCGCAGGAGGTGATGGAATCCCAGCTGAACTATTCAAAATTATACAGGATGATGCTGTGAAAGTGTTACTTGCCTTATGCCAACACATTTGGAAAACTCAACAATGGCCAATAGACTGGAAAAGCTATATATACCAAGTGCATAAAAGCATTTTTAGAGAAAATCTTAAAATGAACAGTCTATCCTTGTATCATGAGCATATCCATTTTGGATATTTTGTCTGCATGCAGTTATCATAATGGAACATGATTTTCTGTTCATTCCTATTGTTAGGTGACTATCCATAGCATCAGTTATCTGTATATAAAGTTATCCTAATTCCTCCCAGGTATCTAATGCTTTTAGGAACGAAAAGACAAATGTCTGCCATCATTAAAGCAACATTGAATATACTTGTTAACAATTCAGACTGTATTTATTTAATTTAAACTCTCTAAAAAAACATTTTGCCTGTTATTATGGATTAAAAGTTGGAGAATGTTTTAGCTAACGAGTCACAAAATGTAACTTAAATCCTACAAAACTATTGGCTGATATGGGCAAAAATGATTGCAATAAAAACACCTAAGGAAGATTGTTATTATTATTATTATTATTATTATTATTGTGATTATTAGCAATTATTGTTAAGAAGCACATGTTGGAAGGTCTTACAAAAGCAGCTAATATTTGTTCCTTTAATATGAATCATTAAATGTATACTGTTAGGGTGAGCTGCAGTGTCAATAGCAAAATGAATATCAGTGCTCAGTATCGACAAATGAATTTAGCCACAGACAGCATCTAACATTATTAATACGTAAACAAAACTCACCCATGAAACAGTCATTTAACCCATGGAGCCAAGACAACTAATCCAATATCATCACTAATATAGTTGTGGTAAGTGTGTAACACTCCATAAGGAACATACACACTTACTTGTAGTACGCTCAGCGTGCGGCATGAGCTGCACGTGCGCCATGCGCCATGCACAGCTTTAGCCAAGCACATCATGCTTTAGGAGGAGGAGAGGGGAGAAGGGGAGTGAGGGGGGCAAGAGACACAGGGGAGGGTGGAGGGGGCAAAGAGACAAAGGGGAGGGTGGAAAACACAGGGGAGGGAGGAGGGGGGAGAGACACATTGGAGGGAGAAGAGAAACATGGGAGGGGGCAGAGATACAAGGGGAAGACAAACGGGACAGGGGGCAAGAGATACGGGCAAAAAGACACAGGGGAGGGGGAGAGATACAGGGGAGATTGGGGGGAAGAGACACATGGGAGGGGGTGAGACACAGGGGAGGAGGGAGAGACACATGGGAGGGGGGAAAGACACAGGGGAGGGGGGAAGAGACACAGGGGAGGGGGAGAGACACAGAGAGGGAGAAGGGGGGAAGAGAAACAGAGGAGTCACACGGGAGAGGGAGGAGGATACATGGGGGAAAGAGACACAGGGAAGAAGGGAAATTGATACAGGGAGAGAGTGGGGGGGGGGAGAGACAGAGGCGGGGAGACACATGGGAGAAGATGGGGGAGAGACATGGGGGAAAGAGACATGGGGAGGAGGGAAGAGACATAGGAGAGATAGAGGATGGAAGAGAGGAGGGAAGAGACACATGGGAGAGAGAGGGGGAAGAGACACAAGGAAGGGAAAGGGGGAGAGAGACACAGGGGAGGGAGAGGGGGAGAGAGACACAGGGGAGCGAGAGGGGGAGGAAATAGCCGGGGGGTCAGGGGAAGGAGAGGGGGGTGGGGAAATATACATATATTATCCCGTCATTTATGATGAGCATACGACTAGTATTAAATATATATGCAATACTGAACATGTGAATCTTTTAAGGTGTATCTTATTTTTCTCTCTTTACTGTGTAAACTAATTACCATTTGCATTTTGGCAAAACAGTTAATTGTCTGCTTATTTATCCTTTGTCATTCAGTCCTAAAACAGAAAAATCTATTTTGTAATACCAGAGTCTCCAGCTTCAGTCATTTAACCCCACCATCTGACCAGGATTCAAGGATGGGTCAGTCAGCTGACGTGATCATACTTGGATGTCATTACAACCTGACTCCTTAGGTGCCCTTGGAGACTGAATATTGTCCTTGGATCTTTGCAGTCATATAAAGGTTAGATACAGCGGAGCATTCCGTTTGAGTTAGCCCACCATGATGAACTGATGTTTTCACAACAAATTGATTTGTTCCTATAATAGTCCTACTTTCCTTGACATTATGGAATTGTAATCAATGGATGTTTGTGCAAAAACCACATCATCATGTTTAGAAGAAAATAAGATAAGATTAATTCATAACATATTTTCCATTGTTTTAATCAATCCACAAAAGATGAATGGTCCGAGAGGTAGCCCTCTTTGTTAAAAATTGTATTAAGATTAGACAGTGATGATTATATCAGGGAAACTCCAAAAAGGGGATAACTTTTCCCTAAAGAAATCAATCTATTATCAGGAAAAATTTAAAATTACCCCAGTGAGTTTCTTTAAAGGTGTCCTCTTTGCATCTTAAGTATTGTGTTTGATTACCACAATACTCCTGCACTGATCCTTGATACAGAATATTTTCTAGCTCATCAGAATACTTTAATTTCCTAAAAATAAAAAAGTTTCTAGAATGATTTCATCCCTAAGGGAAAAAGAAAACTAAAGACAAAATTATATTTTGTGCAAGTGTTCACGGTCACCTTTGTGCGATAAAGGATTTACGACAAAGCAAGATTGGAAAAATAATGATTTATTCTTTTCAACCTATTTTCAGCCCATTAACTTAAATCAAAGAGAATAAGGCAAATATAGTCTTCCAAATGAACCCAGTCCTCTGATGGTCTGAAAGGGCTTTTGATTGAAACGTTGTTCTAGCTCATTACATTTGGCACTACATCTCTATTTGAATTGGATTGTGGCTGTACAATCTCAGCAAATTTCAAATGTCCTAATGGAAACCTTTTGTCTCCATTATAAACCAAATCTGGGAGCTGTGTTGTGTAAAAGGTTTCCTATATTTCAGTTGATTAGGACTAGAATATTGGCAGTGGAACCATATGTTGAATATTGATTGGCTAATTTATTGATATATAATACCCTGCTGTTTGTTGGAAAACAGCACATTTTTTTATTGTAGGCTTTTTTCGTAACTACAGCATAGAGATGTATTTTTTTCCACAAATAATTTCATATGTGCTTTTATATTGTTAGAACATTTTATTACAATGATGGTTTCAACAAATATGGATTTTAAACAGTGAAGAGAAGTCAATAACATTACTCTTTACTTTTACAGTTTTTCAAGAAATGTGATATTTTGGACAAGAAAACTAAAAATGTGGGGATACGGGGAGGTTCTGCACCATAATGCAAACCTATGAAGAATGTATTCATATTATTAAAAGGTAACAATTTACATGATATTAAGACCAGTTTGAAAAATGCCCTGGTGCACAGAAAAACCTAATAAATACTAATTTGGATTATTAAGCTCAATTTGGGGCTACTTCAAAAAAGGAACATTGTAGAGCTAGAAAATGTGCTGAGAGTGACAGCAAAATTACTAAGGAATGGAGGGATTGAGCTATGAAGAGAGGCCTATCAAATTAGACATATTTTTTTCTAATAAAAAGGTGCTTACGAGACAATATGATCAAAATACTCAGTATAAGCCTTTATTATCTATTTTTTTTCTTGCCAAGGAGGACACATTAAAAAAATATTTCACTATTAAGGAAAGAAAAGGGTTTTCAACGGGAAGCATAATCAAATAAAAAATAATCTAACTATGCGAAGAAGAGAGCTACGTAGTCTCCTATGCTTTGGGTTGCTTTCCGTTTAACATCTCCCTCTAGCATTCCTAGGTGATTTGCACATTTAGTTTATTTTTTACCAAATGAACATGAACAAGTTATTTTTGTCATACATATGAAAGCTCAATTAAATATCTGCGCATAACGTGGGAACTTGTCCCGCTCAGCCAATGAGCACTGATTAGCTAACAGGGACTAACCCATCAGGAAATTATTCATCGGTGGTGTCCAGTGGAGCAAACCTAAAATAATAAAAATACTTATTTAGCACTGGGACATTTGATAACAAAGAGAAATGTAGCACATTTAAAAATAATGCATTTTAGATATAACAAATAATAACAGACTTTTCAATATCCTTTAAAATCTCAATATATATTGGAAACAGTTTCATTAAATTATGTGTAGGTAGACAAAATATCATCTTATTAGATTTCGAACATTTTCCTGAAATAGGTCTCAGATTTTATTTTGAAAACCAGCAACAATAATTGCATTTAAATTGTAGGCCGATGATTACAATATGAATTTAATTAATTTATTAATTAATGTATTTGTTGGTTATCAAAAAAAGCAAGATACCAGCAGTCAACTAATTTGCATTTACTAATGAACTATTTGCGCATATCCAGAAGTAATTAACAAATGTTGTAAATCAGTCTTTAGTACAGATTAAATCCTCTAGCTGAAGTCATGATATCGGGTATTACATTGACCTAGAGCATGATTACTTCTTGTGACTTTGACAAAATAATAAATCTTATAAGTAATGCATGTTAAGATTCCCTATTATGATCTTTAATATGACAATATGTTACTTACATTTCTGAGTCATCTGTTCAGATAAAATATAAAAAGGACAGGTGAAGAACAGATATAGAATAAATATTTCATGTTGTATGCTAATGTATTTTAATTCCATAATATATAAATATTATGGATTCCAATTATTACTACTGACTGTGCAAATGTTTCAAGCAGAATGCAGGTAAGAGGTACTGTGTAATTGATTACCATAATTAATTCTCACTGACCCACTGTTTACTGAATGTTTCAGTGGCACAGAATAGAGGGCCCTGGTATAATAAAAAAAAAAAATGTGGGCCTTTTGTACCAATTCACACAGTGAGCCTCCCCAAGATCCCTTCCCGTAACATCTTTACTCCCATAACAGCACCCTCCAAGAAGCCTTTCCATTGCTGCTCCTACATAGACTTCTTTCCATAGTTGCCTGCAGCATAGCTCAAGGACAAGCATGGTCCACTTTCCAGCAACATCCTCTGCTCTACACTACTAAAAAATATATATATATATATATATATATATATATATATATATATATATATATATATATATATAGGGCCTCATTCAATTGCGATTTGGCCAATTGAATAGGGCTCTAAATAAGCACATAGCATATGTTTTTTAAAAAAGTTTTTAGTTAGTGAAAATATTGCTTTTGGATAGATATTTACTAACTAAAAACTTCTTTAAAAAAATATGTTATGTACTTATTTTGACTCCTATTCAATTGGCCAAGTTGCAATTGAATGAGGGCCATATAGTTCCCAACCTTCCTAGCACTCATTCAGCCCTGCACCACTGGTAGCTCCACCCCTGGAGTGTTTGCCCTTAGCTACTCTACCGTAGAAGCTAATGTGATTTAGTCCATTATTTATAACATTTTAGTATTGTAGAGAATAGATTTGAAATAATAATTAAGATGTAAAATGTTCTGTAAAACTAATCTAATCTTCAAAAACATCTAGCATTATATGGTTAAATTATAGCAGAACCTGTTGGGAGCTCTTGTGTTTCCCTTTACTTTTTTTCACTTCTGGAGCTTTAAAAAACTCACTTTGTGGCATATATAAATCACTCCTGCCCACACTAACCTAGTTTAACAGTTTTCCTGTCTCTCTTATTCTTTAACCCATCACGCCTTTTTCTCTCTATTTTTTCTACATTTTGCTACAGATTCCAGTGATTGCTCAGGGCCTCAGCATTCGTCAGAAGCATATACAAGTTCTTAATGCAGATATAGCTGTTCTCCTGGTGATCCACTTCTGCAGGTAACCAACCATACCCTACTTTTCCAAAATAGATATTTTTCCACTGTTATTTGAGTTCTGGCCCCCATGAATCTAAACAACTGGATATACTTTTTAATAGGCGGGATTACATTCTCTGCTGGGACAATTTTCTGACAAAGACAGAACCCTGTCCCAACTGGATTCAATTTCAGATTCAAATTCGAAATCTGTATGCCCCTAACCAGGACCCAATCCCATGTTTATGTTCTGCCTTACCTCAACCTCCACAGTTTTCATTTAAACTAGCAAAGTAAGGAGGAGACTTCGACCATATTCAGGATCAAAACCGCTCCTCATTGTGGCCATTTCCCTCATTACATACAGTCGCTAATTAAATCCAGTCACCTTTTAGCTAAAGAACATATCCAGATTTCTCCATTTTCGTACACAATCAAAAATGTGATTGCATATCTTATCTTGTGTACAATACAGTAAAACAAGACAACATAGATGTCTATATTATTTGGAGGAGCTTAGAAATATTTTGCCCATGGAAAATGCTTAATTTCAGTTTATGATCCTCTATCACATTCCTTACCTCTATGTATAGCAATATGATATTTCAATGTATTAAATTAACTATGTGACTCTTGCAAATGACAAATAGTCCATGATCCAAATGATTTACTGTATGTGTGTTAAAGAGATCCACAACTGGGATTTTTAGCCATTAGAAGGGCTACTATCGTAAATAAAGTTTCATCTTAGGAGCGGATGCTAGCATCCACCTTAGGATGTCCCTTCATCAGATTGTGAATGGCCTTAGGGCAAATATGATGCCCTAAGGCCATTAGTAATAAGATCTCATGTGACCTTGTTTAATGTATTAACCCCATCCAGAGTACATGGGGAAAAGCCATTTTTTATCTTACCACATTGCATCCAAAAGTGTTTAAAATATTTTAGAATTAAAATAAACCCTTTTTACTTGACACATGGATTTATTTTTGTTTTCTCCTTGGAATTCTTATGATGTTCCCAATAATATGTGCTACATACCACTGGTACCCACAAAAATGTATATTATTTTTAGTGCAGCATTTAACTGTAGTGTATTGGTTGGGTTTGTGTGTTTTAATATTGTGTCTGTGTATTTGTGCTTGTGTTGTTTAGTTAGGAGCCTGCCATCTTGTTTATTTGTACATAGTATGAATAACGAGTGCCATTTTAATAACATGTTTAATAATACAAAGCTAGGACCACTCTATGTTAGCAAAAGTCATAATTTGCAGCTATCTAAGTCAGAAAATAATAGCATTTTAAATGTAAATCTTCATTATAGAAAACTCTGTTAGCGCATGGAAGTGGTCATGATAGTCAAACTTCCCTTTTCAAAGCATGAGGGAAGTGGCTACAGATCAGGGCAAGCAAAACTTGCAAATATACTTTCAAGCTGTCTCTTCTAAGCTTCTGGGAGGAAGGATGAGCTGTACTGTGCAGAAATCTTATCTGAATCCACAATGAATCAACAAAACTCCCTCCTTCCACTCTTGAATAGATAATACAAATTAGAAGACCACTCTTGTTCAGTCTCCAAGCCAGCACAAAGTATGAAAAATGCAAACATTGCATCATTCAGGCGTAAGCAGTGTCTACTAAAATAAAGATGTTACCTAGAAATATGTAAAACTAGGAAATTGCTTGTCAAAAATGACGGGAGTAAAATTGTAAGCCTGGCAATGCTGTTTGCCACACAATGCGAGGCTATCCCTTTGGCGTTTATCGCGAGCCCCGTCTGGCTCGCAAAGAGTGCCTTTGGAGCTCATTGCGAGCCGCAACATTTCTGCTTTGCAATGATCACTTTCTGCCCTCCTTGCGAGCTACACGATGAGCGCCTTTGGCACTCATCGCGTGGCTCGCAATGAGCGCCTTTGGCGTTTATTGCAAGTCTCTCACCCTGTGTACTTTATAGGTGTCACACTTGAGTTTTACTATCTTGGATAGTGTTACTGCCCTGGTTTAAGTGTTACTGCTTTGTGGTAAATTTTAGTGGCTTGCGTTATGTGTTGCTGCTTAGGGCTCGTTTTTATGTTCTACGGGCTAGTTTTACGTCCTTCGGGCTAATTTTACGTCCTTCTGCCTTTCGGGCATCCATTCTTTTTCTCGCTTTTCGATCATTAAAAAATGGCAAATATGGCTCAAATTAACTTGCAACCTCACTCACAGGCTCCCTGCCTATCCCACTGTGGTGTGTGTAAGTTAATTTGAGGCACATTTGTTGTTATTTTCCGGTCTTTCGAGTTCCGTGGTTCGGACGCTAAAGTTGGATTTTTGCGAGGCGCACAGTGCATGAGTTTCAGTCCTAAGTCGTACGGGTCTTAAGTCCTGCGTGCGCTGCTGCGGTGCTTATTGCGAGCCCTGCAATGATCTCCTTTGGTGCTTATTTCAGCCTAAGTCCTGCGCCGCTGCGCGAGTGCCGCAATTCATGACCAACAGCGTAAGCGTTCCAGACACTGACAACTATATATGTGTTGTCAGTATTTTTTCAACCTCATTTACTATGTAACTATGTAATGCATTACACAGCTGCTAATGCTGTTAATTTGTTGCAAACATATGAAGTTTTTCCCAATCTACAGGGGTCCTTTAAACTGCATCTATTTTTTCGCCTCATACTGGGTATTTTGTTATACCTTTTTGACTTATTCAGTGGGTCGACTGATCATGCACAGAGTCCAGCCTTCTAGCGTGCTGGAAAAATGATATGCATAATATTGATGATTTTAGATAGAGACATATGCAAAGTCTTGGGATATTGTGTCTTGTGCTTCGAGGTATAGCCAATGCATGCATGCTGGCAAGAGATATGGGACAATGCCTACATAAATTGCACACTTGCAGATAAGTACTACCACTGTTGAGCCTTGAATGATTAGATATAGGATATGCTGTCAAATTCAGGAATTTATTAACTTTCCCTTCCTCACTTGGATTATGCCGCAATAAGGTTATTCATCCTAGTTTGTTCAAACGTGACAGCTTTGGAGTCTCAATCTTAATAAATTCAAATTAAAATTCCAAACTGTCTCTGATAAATAAAGGCCGCCTGCTGGCTGTCCTGAGAGCGTGAAACAATAAGCAGCAACTCCACAATCTGCACTGGGTGATGGCTCACACATTATTTTACTTTGATAGTATAAAAGGCATAGTGCTATAATTAGAATTGTTTGCACATTTTGTAAGCTAAAGAGACTCCAGGCCCATTTACATATTATAATATCACATATAATAGTTGTCAAACTATGAATCGTACAAAGCGAGCTCGCAAGAACTGCGTCCCTCGCGAAGCGAGGGGCCGCATTTGCGGAAGATGGAGGCTCCAACGCATTTGAGCCAAAGCATTTGCGGAGGTGGAGGCTCTACGGCGCCTCACACGCGGTTAAAATACATCTAACGCAATCACTGTATATGGATTTACACAAAAAAATCTGAACCGCGGGACTTAGAAACGGAAAATGTATGGACTTGGCAGCCAAAAATACGAGACGCGGGACTTAGAAAAAAAAACATTACGTCCTCGCAAAAATATGACCTTAACGGCCGAACCGCGCGCACATGAAAACATTAAGAACACAATAAATACACACAAAAAATACATAAAATGTATTTACCCACAGCAAGGGGAGGGGGTCACCCAGGACCTCTGCAAGTGAAGTTACACCTCAATTTAAGTCCAAATTCACGAGTTTAGACACACGAAAATCCCCTAAGTGAGAGAAAAAATGGCCGCCGAAAAAAAGGAAAACGAGGCTACACGACCCTAAAGCCGCAAAACACCACCAAGAACATACAGCTTTTCAAAAAAGCTGTACAAGATACACTTTTAGTAAGGACGCTAAATCATACACAGCCGCGTAACACATACACATTCACCGCCATTTCACAACACTAACATACAGAATGCGGAAGTACACTGCTACACTAACGTCTTCTCCCCGCGCACGCAGCCTATTTACACTACACACTGCACACATTGCTGACACACCTCAGCTCCAGAATCGTGCAAACCGATATTGTATGCTGCAGGAACATTGAAACAGACTGTCAGCTCTTCAGCACAATGCTTCCTGCATTTATTACTTAGAAATAGGTAAAGTATATTAATTAATTCATTATTTCATTGGCATACAAGAATACATATACACAACAACAAAAAAAACACTCACCGCGCGCCTCACAACCAATGCCAACGCTGCTCATACCACACAAAATGCACGAGGGCACAGCCTTGCAATAAGCGCAAAAAGCACATCAGCCCCGACCTTACAATGACAGCAAAAGCCCCTGTAATAACAACAACAAAAAAACATCCAACAGCCTCGCAATGAGCGCCGAAGGTCCTCATGTTAAAAAACGTTTTACATCATGTCTAAAACAGCATTCCCTGACTTACCAGCCTATTTACACTACACACTGCACACATTGCTGACACTTACACCTCAGCTCCACAACACTGCAAATCTACATTATATGCTGCAGGAACATCAAAACAGATTGTCAGCTCTTCAGCACAATGCTTCCTGCATATATTACTTCCAAATAGGTAAAGTATATCCATTTATTAATGTATTAATTATTTCATTAGCATACAAAAACAAATATACACAAAAACAAAAAATCTCACAATAAACACAAAACCCATTCACCGCGCGTCTCCACCAAACAGCATTACCGGCCTTACAATTTTATTGCCGTCATTTTTTGACGGGCAAGTCGATAGTATAATATAAAAGGCAGTGAATGTCATTACAGCATCTATAGATAGAAAATGTGACATACATACAAATTAATGATTGTAAGACTTAAAGAAATGGTCACTTGATTACTTAAAGGCATATCTAAGTTTTCTGGATTATGAATGCATCTGACAGAGGGGAGTAGTGTATGAAAATATATTTTTGCATAAAAAATACCAAAATAAACATGAATAAACTCATCCTGATGCTAAATCTCTTGAGTTTGCAAGCAGTTGCTTTTGTTGGTTAACAACCCTGCTAAACTTAGCATCAAATTCATAATTTGTTTTGGCCATTCACAGACAGCAAATACATTTTAATACAATGTAACGATCAGTGATGGGAGTTTGTGCAGGATGGAATGATGGGATGTGTAGTCCTCTTGCAGACACCAATCTGTAGATATCTGTATTGTGCTGCTGCTGGCTTGAAGATCAGTAAAGGGTTAAAATCCATACTCAAATGCAGTGTTTCTATTGGTAGGTACCAAGTGCCTATGTAAGCAGATCTGGAGGTGTGGAAAACAAGTTTACATTTTTAAATAAAATAACTTTGTATGTGTATAGAATGAATCAATGCAATGTGTGTGTCGGATATAAGCAGCATGTGTTAGATTAGAAAAAGGTAAGAACAGGAAAACTTAGATATACCTTTAAGTTATGAATGTAGATTACTAGTTAATTCTGGAGGGGAAAAGGAGGAACTATCAATGAATTGGGCAAAATCCAGAGATATCAAAACACTCCTGTACAAATATTAGAGCAATCAAAGAAAATATCAGTTACGAATGTGCTAACTCTCAAAGGCATATAGAAGAAAACATTTTTTTTGCAGGAAAACATTTCAAAATAAAGATTGCTGTGGCCCACTGGAGAAGGAACTGGCAACCCAGTCCAGTATCTCTGCCATGAAAACCAAGTGGATCAACGTGATGCATGGCCATAAAGATGTGCCTGGTGTGTTACAGTCCATGAAGTCATGGAGGGTCGGACACAACTGAAGGACAAAACAACAAAAAATTGTACTACTACTTTGCAGCTTCTGTATCAACATAGTGTGCCCTTGCAAACTAAAGAGAATTCTGCCCTGGCAGTTGTATATGCCAAGTCCCTGTTGTGCAGATAGAAAGTCTCCTCCCACCTCAGGTAGTAGATTTCTTGAAACAAAAATAGTAGATTTCAAAACAGTATAAATGCATATAAAAGTAATAAATTAGAGGCTGTATAATTGTTTTAATATTCTTTAAATATGTTTCCTAGTTTCAAGCTTAGCTTTCCTGTTATCTGCACAGCACCGGCATGCCACCTGCTGGCTGCTGCACTCCGCTGCTCGCATCTCTCTTTTACTACGTAGAGCTCATTATCTGGCAGTACCCTAAGGGCTCCCTGGTGCTCCGGTGATTAGGATCCGATGCTTTCAACACTATGACCTGGGTTCGATTCCAAGTCAGTGGACCAAGAGGTTACACCACCCTGAAGCTGAGCAGGGTTGGGACTAGTCAGGACTTGAATGGGAGACTACCTAGGTATACCAGGTACTGTATGCTGTGGCCCACTGGAGAAAGAACTGGGGATCTATCCTGTTATGTTCACGCACTGCACGGGAAGCCTCCCATCCCGCGTCCCGATGCACCCCCTAAGCCCCTAAGCCCCTACACCCCTAGGCGGCTCTAACACTAACCCCCTACACCAGTTTCCAGCCCTAACCCCCTAATCCTAACCCCCTACACCCCTTGCTGGCCCTAACCCTAACCCTCTTAGCCTAACCCCCTAAAAGTAACTTCCTTACCCGCTAACTCTAACTCCCTACACCACGTACCAGCCCTAACCCCCTAACCCTCTAAACCTAACCTGAAAACAACTTACCAGCCACTGAGAGACAGCTACATCGGGACGTCGGCGGCGCGCTTCCTGTGCGTGCACATAACAGGATAGGTCCGGAACTGGCAACCCACTCCAGTATTTATGCCATGAATATCTGTGTGGATCAGCATGACCATGGACATAAAGATGTCCTGGTGTGTTACAAACTATGAGGTCACTGAGAGTCTGAAATGATTGAAAGACCTAAAAAAAACTCTAACGTTAAACTCTAAGCCTAACCCTAAGAACAAGTACAACAAAGTCTGAAGGGCATGGTGGCCTGCCACCTTCGGGCCACCGCATGCTGCTGCACTGGTGGGCAGATAACAGGAAATTCCCACTGGCTATTTTAAATGTTTGACCACATCTTTAAACATCCCTTTGCGGTTTGAAGTCATTGTACCTTTAAGCTATGACTAACATTGTTTTACACTGAAAAATAAACCTTCAAGCAGCTGACAGTTGCCATTGATTGTATTGATATTCAATAAAGAGCTCTGATGTACAAGGTTAATGCTTTCATGATCTGAATATTATCTGGCACATGCTAATGCGCTCTGTTAACTGAACTGAATTAATGCAGATATCCCGCATACAGAGACTAACGAACAAATCCGAGACACAATGAGACCTGATGTTTCAACACTATTTTGAAATATAGTCAGCAACGCCAGAACACAGACAATAAAACGGATTTTCAATGTCCATGTTCACTTAGCTTTTTGAAATGAAATGAGACTCTAGAGGGACATTTATCTCAAGAACAGTACATGGTTTGTGATATACAGGTGACATTTCACTGTAAATGGTGAAAATCCTGTTTCAATGACCCAGAAAACAATTGTTTTTATTGTATTTGCTGACCCTGATACAATAATCAAAAGTTAAAGACATTTTAGGTTCTGCAGCGCACATACAGTATTATAGAAAATAGAATGGGCAATTTATATAATGGTAAATATTTATCATGTTCTTATTAATTTCATTTTAGATGAAAAACATGTGTTTGTTGATTAAAATAACTCATGTGGTTGTTGTTCAGTCCTTCAGTTGTGTCCGACTCTTGGTTACCATATGGACGCAGCACGCCAGGCACATCTGTCTGTGTTTCTGGTTGTGCTCCATATGTTTTTTTTGGCAAATATTCTGGAGTGGGTTGCCAGTTCCTTCTCCAGTGGACCACAATTTGTCTGCCCATCTTGGGTGACACAACATGGTTTAGCTCACAGCTTCATCGAAGTACACAAGCCCCTTCACATCCATCCAGAAGGGGAAAACAACTCATAACGGTGTATATGTATTAAAGTGGGGAAAGTTGAGTTAAAAAGTGGAGTTTGATGCCCCGGACTGTGTTTTATTTGGAGCCTATTTATCAAATAAACAATTAACAACTCATCTGCATATTGCAGATCAAGGGATATCTAAAAAGGTTAAACTTAGTTACAGAGTTGCATGGTAATTAAGGTTGAATAAATACTTTTAGTCCATCAAGTTCAACCTTTTAAGATCTCCTCTGATATGCAATATGCGGAGGAGTTGTTGATTGATCCAGAGGAAGGCAAACAGAAAAAAACCAAGTGAAACTTAGGCAATCATCTCAAAAGGGAATTTTTTTTTTTTATTCCTTCCTGACCCCAGATATTGGCAATCAGAATCCTCCCTGGATCAATACTCTCTCTCTAATTAACGAGGATAACCCTGAATACTAAATAATAAAAAATATATCCAGTCACCTTTTAAAGTTATCTATCAACTCTGCTGTTACCACCTCCCTTGGAAGAGAATTCCACAAATTAACCACCCTTGCTGTGAAGAACCCTTTTCTTTCTTTAAGCTGGAATCTTTTTACCTCAAAGGATGTCCTCTTGTCAGTTGAAAACCTCTTGGCACAAAAAGCTCACTTGACAAATCGTTATACTGACCATGAATGTATTTATATAATGTAATCATATCTCCTCTTGGACGCCTTTTTTCTAGAGAAAATAAGTTTAATTTGGTTAGTCTTTCTTCATAACTTAGTCCCTCCATTCCCCTTAGTAGTTTTGTTGCCCTTCTCTGTAGCTTTTCCAGCTCTAAAATGTCCTTTTTATGAAGTGGTGCCCAAAATTGTACTCCATATTCCAGATGAAGGCGTACTATGGATTTGTATAGTGGCAGAATTATATTTGCTTCCCTGGCTTCTATACCCTTCTTAATACATGCTAATATTTTATTTGCCTTTGCAACTGCTGTTTGGTATTGAGCACTGTTACCTAGGTGGTTGTCCACAAGCACTCCCAAATCCCCTTCAATGTCTGATACCCCTAGATTTGCTCCATTAAGATGATACATTTCATTCCTATTTTTCCTTCCTAGATGCATAACATTACATTTATTCGTATTAAATCTCATCTTCCATTTAGCCGCCCATTCCTCTAATTTATGTAAATCCCTTTGGAGGGAAAGTACATCATTATCTGATTTAATTACCTTGCACAACTTTGTGTCATTAGCAAAAATGGAGACACTACTCTCCACTCTCACCTCTAAGTCATTAATACATATGTTAAAAAGGAGATGACCTAATGCTGAGCCCTGAGGAACCGCACTTACCACATTAGTCCAATCTGAGTATGTTCCATTTACCACAACCCTTTGCTTCCTGTCTTTTAGCCAATTTCAATCCATGAGCAGATAATTACTGCAATTCCTGTATCCCTTAGTTTGCACAATAGTCTTCCATGTGGCACTGTATCAAGAGCCTTTGCAAAATCCAAAAAGACTACATCCACTGAGTTGCCTTGATCCATGTTCCTACTAACCTCCTAATATAAACTAATTAGATTTGTTTGACATGACATATCCCCCATAAATCCATGTTGACTCCTACTAATAATTCTGTTCAAATAGACAAAACCACGTGTATGTTATGACATGTATATTATCCCTTATTAACCCTTCTAAAAGCTTTCCCACTACAGAAGCAAGGCTTACAGATCTATTATTTCCTGGATTTGCTCTTACACACTTCTTGAATATACAGTAGGTATCCCATCAGCTTTTCCCCAGTCATCTGGTAGTGACCCTGTGTTGGATGAATCTTGAAAAATTAAATATAATGGTTTGGCTATTACAGAACCCAGTTCCCCCAGTACCCTTGGATGTATTCCATCAGGACCCAGCCAATTATTTGGTGAAGGTAGTGTAGCCCCATTATGTTGCACTGTCCCCGCCACCGGTACTTTCCTTGTGTATTTTGAAGAAAAGAACCTGTAACGGATCTCCTGGCACACCGACCGGGTACCTCCATTGATGGACGCGTCCTAGTTTGCGTCGAGGCCTACAAGCACCGCACCGGACACCACAACCACCACAGACTCCACAACCGCCGTAGCTTAACTGGAGCCTCACGAATAGCCGCTAGCAGCTGAACAGGAAAAGCACCCGAAGATGCTTACACTCCTGGCAGTCAGTCTGTAACAGCATACCATGAATCCCCCCAAGAACGAGACATAAGCTCTGTGTTTGAGGGTAAAGCAGTGAACTCTCTTGCTGGCACACCCAGCCTGGTTTTTATTACAGTCAGGTAAATAGAACACACCCAGGGGAAGGTGTAAACAACCAATAACACAATAGTAACGCCCACAGTTTCCCTCCCCTCCTGCTTGGGAGATAATTGAATTTATTACTGTATCTACTCAATTATCTCCCAGCTAAAACTTATTCATTTTTATCCATTTTTATAACTTTATGATTTTACATAGTACATAAATAAAACTTACATTTTTATGAACAACATAAATTGTGGAACAACATATTAAAAAATGGCATGAATCAGACCAGGGGTTCAAAAGTCAGTAAAAGTATCTTTTACACATAACACACAGACATTTCACATATCCCCCATAGTTGGCCACACAATACACATTTAGGGACAATAGGTGGGTCACACCTCCATGAGGCTACCTGGCAACTTTGATACAATCAGACATGGATTAGATCATCCTTCTTTGTTCTTATGTCGGAGAATGAAAACACTTTATACAATAGACTTCCTTATCTTATGAGAAGTCTCTGTAATAGGATTATCCATTCTGCCAAACTCTGCAATAGTCTGGGCTGATATTCTGCAGAGCATAAACCAATATACATACAGTATAATAGTAGGATCATATTTTAACCATAATAATAATAATGAAACAGGGTAAAACAGTGATGGGTTCCGTTACACAACTCCCCCGTGACCATAAGCCGGCATACACGGTCTGATCCCAACTGATCGGACTGGGGATGTCTGGACAAAAGTATTTGTTGGTCAATTCTCTAGTTTGACAACCCATCAGCATTACTGCAATTCACATTTACTCATATTTCACATATCCCCAGATAGCTGAGATCTGAGCGCACAAAACTACCGAATAGCGCTCAGATCCTATTCACACAGTTTGTTGCCATGTAGCTAAAGTCTTTCCCATAGTCTTTCATTATATGAATGGGCTCCATGGCATAGCTATCTGGGGTATCATGGTTCACACAGGGCAAGTACCGAATGACCCCCCTGTATGTAAAGGGCCAGAATGAGTGACATACACTCTGGTATGGCCGAATACTGTGTTTAAAGGGCAATATGTCCCAGGGCCATAGTCGCAGGGCAGGAGGCTGGCAAACAGTCCTCTCCAAGACAAAGTGGCGAAGGGCACTTCGTCACAGAACCTATTTAGCTCATCTGCCTTTTCCTGGTCACTAATTATCAGATGGTCTGTATCACATTGTAATGTTCCTATAGCTTCCTTCCTTGCCTTCTTCCCTTTAATATATTAAAAATATATTTTAGCATTACTCTCTATTGCAACTAATTTTTCATTTTATATTTTAGCCAGTCTGATAGCTCTTTTGCAAGCCTCGTTGATTTCCTTGTACTTAGATAAGACAGTCTCTGTCCCCTCTTGTTTGTATAATATAAATGCCTGTTTTTTACTACGTATCTTGATCTTTAAATCATTGTTAATCCACATTGTATGTGATTTTCTCCTTTTACTTTTATTTCCAAATGCTATATGCTGTTGTGTATGTATATTTAGTAAGGATTTAAATGTTGTCCATTTATGTTCAGTGTTTTTACCCGTCAGTTCTTTGTTTCAGTCTATACTTGTATTGCTGCCCTTAGACCGTTAAAATCTGCCATTTTAAAATTAAGAGTTTTTGTTGTACCCTTACAGTTCTTTTTTTATTCAGTCTCAAATGAGGCTATGTTGTGATCTCTGTTTCCCAAAAGTTGCCCTATTTCAACATTTGATACCATATCAATATTATTTGTGATAATTAAATCCAAGATAGCCTCTTTTCCAGTAGGTTCTTGTATAACCTGGGCCAGATAATGATCCCTGAGTGTACTCAAGAACCTGCTCCCCTTAGCTGAACTGCTGGTCTCATTCATCCAGTTTATTTCTGGGTAGTTAAAATCTCCCATTATTAGAACTTGCCCATGCTTAGCTGCATTTGCAATCTGTAACAATAATTGCATTTCCTCACTTTCAGTTATATTTGGGGGTATATAACATACTCCAACTAAGGCCTACTACATCTGTGATATTCTCAGAGCTGCTTGCACATCACCACCAGCAGGTATGGAGGAGACCATGGAAATTGCACCATCCCAGCCAATACCTTTATTAGCATCACTACTGTATGCATGTTATCATATCTTGGCAGATAGAAATATTTCTAGCTTTTTGTTTTCAATTCCTAACTGTTTACTATACCCAGCTTGGCTCCCTCCACCTCCCCCCATCTTTTCCCCATTTATGGCATGCATAATTACCTCAACTCTCCTCCCCCTACTCCTCCTCACATACCTCCATTCTTTCATGTCTCCTAAGGTCTCCCTCTCATTCCTCTCTCGCTCCCCTCTTCCTGTACTATCTGGTCTTCGATCCATGCTTCCATTTTCTTTCAGTGTTAATTCACCCTGCCTAAGGCCTACTACATCATTTTCAGGAAACTGCCCTCCCTCCCTACCGCTCACCCACCCACCCCAATTCAGATTCAATTTATACAGCCATGCAAAACACCTACTACTTGCAGATATATAACCTCAACACTAGAGGTCAGCCAACATACTAGTCTTTCACCTCAGATACCTCCCCTCTCCCACTAAATAAAACTCTTTCTATCTTTTGCTTCCTGACCCTTGCTTTTCCTTATCTCTTACTCTTCCCCAGGTCTCTGCGCTTTCATTCTCTTTAGATTGTAAGTAGCAAGTGTCCAGTCTTGTATGGTGCTTTGGAAAAAAGCACTTTCTGCTAAGATTCTAAGCTCAAAACAGGGCCCTTCTACTACTGAATTTGTTAAATTTGTATTTCCCTTGTTCTTATCCCCTGTACAGCACTAAGGAATATGTTGGCGCAATACAAACAAAAGATAATAATAATAATATTAATATTCTTTTGGAATTTGCTGCTCCACTATTTAACTCTACTCACAAACATTCAACATTACCGCTAGTTCCAGCATAAATATCTTCTTTAACTATAGGCTTAAATTCAGGCTTAACATACAGACAAATCCCCTCTCCTCCTTTACCATTTCCCCTGTCTGTCCTAAATAGATTATCCAGATTAACAGTCCAGTCACGAGATTCATCCTACCATGTTTCGGTAATGCCTATTAAATTCCATTTTTCATTAAGAGACAATAAATCTAACTCTCACATTTTTCCTGGCAAGCTTCTGAGTAGTTAATTGATTCCTTACCCCTTTTACACTTTCTAGCCGATTACTTCTATCTAGTCCCTTCCCCCACCTACTAGTTTAAAAACTTCTCCAGCCTTTCTACCTATCCCCTAGCACAAAAGCTCCCTCGTCATGAAGGTGCCATCCATCCCTGCTATAGAGATTATACCCAAGTGAGAAGTCAGCCCAGTGTTCTAAGAAACTAAACCCGTCCTTAGCGCACCACATTTTTAGCCACATTTTTAACCTCCCTAAGCTCCTTCTGTCACCCCTGAATACTACCTTGGAGGCCCTTGTTTTAAGCTTATTCTCTAGTTCTCTAAAATCATTCTTTAGAACACTCCATTTTCCACTAACTTTGTCATTGGTACCGATATGTACCATTTCCAACCCCTTCAAATAATTTATCTACCCGATCCACAACATGACGAACCAGAGCACCCGGGAGACATCAAACTGTTCGATTGCTGGGATCCGGGTGACAAATCACCCTGTCTAGCTTCCTTATAATAGAGTCCCCTACCACCAAAACCTGTCTGTATGTCTGCCTATCCTGCCCTCCCTCTCCTTCCGTAGTACTGTCCTCATGGCTGTTTTCGGGAACAGCTCTATCTGGCTTTGACATTCCTGAATGGACAACCCCAACAGTTTCAATCAATCTGGCAAATCTGGTGGTGTTTGCCAACTCAGAACTGGCCCACCTCCTCCTCCTGTTCCCCCTGCTTCCTCTTGTAACTGTAACCCAGCTACCTCCCTGGACATCCTCACTAGCCCCAGCTCCACCCTCCATGCTAGGCCCATCTAAACTGTGCTCAGGGAGCACCCACTCCCTTTCCAGTGGAGCAATATCACAAAGTGCTGTATTTCTCCTCTCCAGTTCTCCAGTTTGAGCTTTCAGAGAGCCAACATGCTCACACATGTCCTCCTTTTATTTAAACTCCTATATTTATACTAGATCTGCACTCCCTCCTTTTATTTCAACTCCTACACTTATACTAGAACTGCACTCCCTCCTTTTATTTTAACTCCTACACTTATAGTATAACTGCGCATAACTCTAGAAGTGTTCGCAAGCTCACAAGTTTGCCTCTTCCCCTGTTTATATTAGCTTCTGCCTACTCACCTGGACAAAATTAGTGCACACAGCAAATAATCACACTTTACTTGCAAGAAGTAAATCCCAGTTGCCTTGATGGACTAATAGTATTTTTTCAACCTCAATTACTATGAAACTATATCAAACCGACTTAAAGGGACATAGAATGCATTTTCTTTTATCAATATGCATTTAAAAGTTCATGTTTTAAACATTATAAAAGTTTATTTTTTCATAAAAAAAAATCTTATTTAAACTAAGAGGAAATGCCACAGGAAATCCCACTGTGGGAGTTGAAGGTATGCAGGACTGGATCTCATTGGCATACACCTACGACTCATACAGCTATATCGCTACAGATTGGCTGACAGGGGCAAGCCTCCAAAGACAGTTATACATTCAATGCAGTATATTCTGTTTCAGGTGCTTAATTTCCAAAAAAAGAAACATACTGTTCAACATTATGAAATGCCCTCTATTGACTGGTATTTCGGGCTGGGTCACTCTTTTGAGCGAGACCAGACTGATATACTTTAGGATAATTCTCCCTGTGAAGGGCACAAGTGAGCTAAAAGAGGTTGCTCTCTGATAAGTACTTCTGACTTAGTTATTTTGTTTATAGTTAAAATGTATCCCAACTTGATAAATAAGATTCATGTACAATTGGAAATTGAGTAATTTTATATCTTATCTCACTTTACTCACTTTACTTTTAACTCTGTTTGATAAAAGTAGGAATAACCACAGATAACTTGTGCTGAACCATTGATGTTGTACCAGGTCCAATATCTTTGATGCCTGAGATAAATGTATTCTTAATGTTTATATCACTGATCTATCTTAGAAAGATTACATTTTATGCTTGTGATATAATAAAGTGTAATATCATACTTAAGTATTGTATTCCTTCTTTTACAGGAGATCCCGTGCAACCCATTCTATGAAATTAAGACCACATTCTGTTATGTACCATTAAAAACATATTATTAAATATTTTTACCCTGGTTCTGTTTGTATTCATTGTATTTTATTTGCACCTTTTTTACACTATACAATGTATATTAATAATGTTCTCAAATTATTAAAATATGTTTATTACATACAAAAAGGCCTGAACATAACATTTATTTTGGCACAGAAGAATTTCTTTCTTTTTCAGCTGGACCGTCCTCTGCCATTTATATTCTACTGGATATTTCTCATATATATGTTATATTCATTTTTCTACTGATTCCTGTACTGGGTAGATTAACGTATATGGTAACTGGAACTTCACATTAAAACATGAGTAGCTGGTAAGAAAGAAGGTCAACCAAGTTCTCTGAGTTCAATAATCCATCTAGTCAGGAATGTCCATAGGCATTAAAGGGTCACTGAAGGCCAAGATATTCTGTCATGCATTTAAACAAGTTTTATATAATACAAAAGTGTATTTCTTCAATTGAAGAAAACTAACACTAAAAGAAGGGATAAGCAGACAAAAACAATGGCCCCCATTCAATTCCAAACCCGTAATTCCGATGCCTGTGGGTGTAAATTTGTAAATCAGGTTAAACATTTGTTACAATTCCGGCTGTATTCAATTGACTCAAGCCCGCATTTACTGGGCTTAAGCCTAAAATCGTAAACCATGAACCCGTATGTCGCATTTCAGGGCATGATCATGGACAATTCAGCAAGCCCGCAAGTTACAATTAAGACAAAGCCAATAGTAAATGAGACCGTCTTCCTGACGCCAGTAAAACATGGATTTATACTACAATAAATTAGTGTTTAGAAGTCCAATCTGCAATCGGACTCGCAATCCAGAAATGTAGAAATCTATAAAAATTCAAAAATAAACTGGTCTAGTCCATGTGGGTGGCCTGATATGTATTAACTCCTTGATTCCCGAGTTCAATATAACACGGAAATAAAAAGTAAAAATAATATTTTTTATTGCAGATTTGTGAGCTTGAGTCTGTTGTGCAATTTATACTTTTATTGCTTCCCCAGTGTTTTTAAGTACAGTATTGTGTTTTTTTATTTGCTACGGCAGTGTTATGAACAGGTGTTTAACCCACTTGTGGGTCCTATCTAGTACTCGTGGGATTTTTTGATACATTTGCCATTTACGGGTTTGAAGGCAATTGCGGACTTATTGAATTGTTGCAATTGAATATGGATTTCGCATTTTTAGCACTGGTAATATTTATGGCCTTGAGACATCAATGGAGGACGGACTTACGTTTTTGACAACCGCAGGAATTTTGAGCCTGTAATTCGCAAATCGATAGATAGAAGAGGCCAATTGAATATCAATAAATTTTATGTGCTACATTACAGGCTCCAGTAATTATAATTTGGCAAACTGAATAGGGGCCAATGTGTTTGATCTGTCTTTATCTTACCAGTGAGTTACAAGGAAGAACAAACAAGGACTTGTGGAGAACCTTTTAATTGTTTTCTAATTTACAGGAAAACCAATGGGAAGAAAGGCACAACGTGGTGCAGTTCAGACATCCATAAGGCTCACTGCCCCTCTTTTTCCTGTAACATACCAGAGCAGAGGAGGAGAAAATAAAATACCCACGTTGTCTATATTTAATGTATTTTTCTACACTATAGCTCAATTATTTCTCAAACAAATAAACCTTCTGTAATGTTTAAAAAGGGATCTTTTAAATGAATGCCAGAAATTTGGGGACAATAGCGTCTCTTTAGTCAGCTAATTAGTTTTTTCAGCTCTGTATAAATACTTATGGTGATTGCATAGGGACTAAATGTTTTCAGAATGTAAAAAAATACAGACTAACATTTTACATTCTGTATGCAATCATGCTACTGTGGAATCTACCATTTTGTTTTTCGAAAATTAACTTCTTGAGCTTGTAGAAGACTTTGAGTGCATACATGAAGAGCATCAATGGGAATGTGGCAAACTGTTAATGCTTTTAGAAGGGCTAATGAAAAGCTAATTAGTTTACAAGGACACACCATCTTGAGAAAGTAACAAAAACACTTCCTAGGATTAGGTTTAGGGGTTAGGGTTACGATTAGGGGTTAGGGGTAGGGGCTATGATTAGGGTTAGATTTAGGGGTTAGGTTTAGGATGGGGAGTTAGGGTTAGGGTTATGATTAGGGGTTAGGGTAGTGGCAGATGATAAGCTGTACATAGTATAATAGTAATAGTGGTCGCACATAGTAACCCTGTGTGTGTGCTACTATTTTACTATGTAAAGATTATCATCTGCCACTACCTTAAACCTAAACCCTTAATCTAACGCTCACACTAACAAAAAATTGAAGAAATTCACGGCCACGCCAACCAAGTGCTGGCAAGCAGATAATAGGAAAGAACTGTACCAATCTTTTGTTTGTTTAATATTTTCTTGCATAATTTCAGTAGATCCTGATGTTTTGCCTCTATATAGTACATTAAAGTGAAGAAGCTATTGTAAATGTGAATTTAAACATATGAATTGAATATGTATATCTGACCTTTCTAATGCAATGTTAATGAAATCCAGAAATGTTATGGCATAGATCCAGGTATTAAAAGCTGCAAATTGACATGAATATACTTTAATGTTGTATAAAATGTAATTACTGTTCTAAACAGTTTTAGAGGTTTGCGGCCACTGGTAAATATATGCATGGACAATCGTACCAATTTGTTACCTCATTATCATAATGTAAAAGTAAATACTAATTGCCTAGTTGTAATTGCATTGTAAATACAGCAACAGTGTTAACTCATTGCATTTATTTCTAAATTGATTCATAATTAGGGTCAGAACCTAAAACAGTCTTAACAAGAAAATAAAATTATGTATTGCTTTACATAATAATAGAATATGCACATGTAAAATATCTATCTTTAGAGTACTGCATTCATAATTAATTGGCTTAAGAAGAAATCCTTCCATCCCCAATAGCAAATTGTACTGTTACACATCTTCTGTCTACATGGGGCAATTTGCCGCTAAATGAATGCAGCTGTATGCACTGCATCATACTACACTCAGTAATGTGATCAAATGGGAGCCATTTACCGGGGTTTGCATGCTCTTTTCACTTAATTAGCCAGAAAATTGAAATTAATATGTATACACATGAACAGTGTGCTTCCAAACCCTCTCAGATGCCGCACAATACACTGCTACAAAAATACTGCAATAATACAGAGGTATTATAGAGTAGGTATAACATGATAATCTGCTTGCTTTTTTAGTTCATAGCAAAATAGATTTTGACAGCAGATGACAAGATCTGATAGGGCAATCTAGTTGGCTTGTTTTGCTATAGAAGGGGTGGAAAACATTGGTCCTGTAGGGCATGATAGGGCTATCTAGTGGGCTCCTTCTGCTACATCAGGGGTAGATAACATCAGACTTGGAGTGCATGTTAGGACTATCTAGTTGGCTTGTTCTACTACAGCAGGGGTGAAAAACATTGATCCTGTAGTGCATGATAGGACTATCTAGTTGTCTTGTTCTGCTACAGCAGGGGTAGATAACATTGATCCTGTAGTGCATGATAGGTCTATCTAGTTGGCTTGTTCTGCTACATCAGGGGCAAATAACATTGGTCCTCGAGTGCATGATAGGACTATCTAGTTGGCTTGTTCTGCTACAGAAGGGGTAGATAACATTGGTCCTGGAGGGCATTAACGGCCTATATAGTTGGCTTTTTCTGCTACAGCAGGGGTAGATAACATCAGTGCTGGAGTGCATGACAGGGTTATCTAGTTGGCTTGCACTGCTACATCAGGGGTAGATAACATTGGTCCTGCAGTGCATTATATGACTTTATAGTTGGCTTGTTTTGCTACAGCAGGGGTAGCTAACATCAGTCTTGGAGTGCATGTTAGGACTATCTAGTTGGCTTCTTATGCTACAGCAGGGGTAGATTTCATTGGTCCTGGAGTGAATGATATGATTATCTATAGTTGGCTTGTTTTGCTACAGCAGGGGTAGATAACACTGGTCCTGGAGTGCATGATAGGACTATCTAGTTGGCTTGGGGTAGATAACATTGGTCCTGGAGTGCTTGGTAGGACTATCTAGTTGGCTTGTTTTGCTACAGCTGGGGTAGATAACATTGGCCCTGGAGTGCATGATAGGACTATCTAGTTGGCTTGTTTTGCTACAGCAGGGGTAGATAACATTGGTCCTGGAGTGCATGACCAGGTCCTGTAATTCAGTATTTTCCTGCTGTGCAGCAAGAAGATGACTGATTGACTCACCGGTGCAGATACTGAAATCCAGGACTGTGATCGCCACTCCAGGAATTACAGTCACAACTCCTATATCTGATGTAAAAAAGGAGGGTTTATAAATAATGAAATATTAGCAAATCCTATTGAAAGTTTGTTCAAACCGAACATTATTCACAGAATCTCCTCTTTTGCTACAGTCTGGATGTAGGAAGGAGGTAGAATTTTTACTGGTAAGATAATACTGTGCTCATGTGACAAGCCCAGGGAGTGAGTGCATTGTATAATTAAGAAAACATGTCATCCAATTATACAATGCATGCCTTAGACTGATTTGTCATTGGGGGACAACACTATCCTGTGAACATGGAAAATCTTCACAGAAGACCCTGTCAGTAATCCTTACAGGACCTCTTGTCCTTTAGGAGTTATATTTATTATAAATTAATCCCCAAAAATGCGGTGCTTCCACACTTTCCCCGTATATATTTTACTAAGGAGGTGCATGAAGAGGTGATGTTTTCTCTTTTTTTCTGATTTATACATTATATACTACACATTTTCCATAGGATTTTAAATATTATAGGAAAAATAGTTTGATATACAATCTATTTGTGGAAGGTTGTTGTAAGTCTTGCTTATAGTATACTAGTGACTAGCCCGTCAAAACTGATGGAGCAATAAAATTTGAATCCATGGCAGTGCTTTTTCTACTCTGAGGACCTTCTGCGCTCATTGCGAGCCTCTCCTCTCGTGTACTTTTGCTCCTCTGAGCACCTTCTGCGCTCATCACAAAGACAGATATATAT
This sequence comes from Discoglossus pictus, assembly GCA_027410445.1. Taxonomy (NCBI): domain Eukaryota; kingdom Metazoa; phylum Chordata; class Amphibia; order Anura; family Alytidae; genus Discoglossus; species Discoglossus pictus. Next base: position 58,504,555 of record CM050167.1, read on the forward strand.
ATATATATATTTTTTTTTTAACTAATAATTAATTAATTAGTTACTTAATATAATATACTTTACCTATTTGTAATTAATATATCCAGCAATCAGTAGCCTGAAGAGCTAACAATCTGTTTTTATTTTCCTGCAGCATACAATGAACAGTTGTAGTGTTGCTGCCTTGAGGAGAAAGTGTAATGAATGTCCCAACTGTGCATTAGAAATAGGCTAGGACAAGTGTGTAAAACACCATTTTAATGTTATTAGTTGCAAGCTAGTGTTGTAAATTGACGTCGTTTGTCTATGTGCTACGCGGTTCACAAGCATTTTCCGTCATTTGTAATAGTGTATTCCGTACCTTGTATGTTCCTGTGCGTGGTCCGGGGTCTTGTAGCCTTGTTTTCATTTTTTTGGGCGGACATTTTTTTTCTTGCGTAGGCGATTTTCGAGTGCCGAAACTCGGCCAAATCGACTAAAATTCGCGTTCCACCTCACTCCCAGACGTTCTGGCTGTTCCCCCGTGCTGCGTGTGATGTTTTCTAAGTCCAGCGTTCGTCAAGTGCTTGCAACCTAAGGCGATCGCACATTTCCTAAGTGTTTGGAGGCTTAGTCCTGCATGTTTCATTGCCTCCACTGCTCGCTTTGTGAGGCTTGCAGGCAATGAGCGCCTTTGGCGCTCATTGCCTAAGTGCTCCGAGTTAACAGGTCGCCTCGCTTCACGAGGCTCGCAAGCGATGAGCCCCAAAGGCCTAAGTCGGACGCACCACGCAAAGCGTGACGACATCTCGTAGTTCGACAATTATAATATTTGATTATTATAAAGAGCTTGATGTGATAATATGCAAGCCTAAAAGGATAATTTTACATATTATTTATTTTTAAATATTGTATTCAATGTTAATTACTAGATACTTGAGGGGAATAGGGAATAGGTGTAACTGTTAATTCAGATAAATTAGTTGTAAGACCTGCCACTATGAATAGCCACTATAACTAAATAGAAGAGTAAGCCCCAGTAAGATATCCCTCCACCTAAGGCTAGAGAGAGCCTAGCCAAGATGGAAGCCATGACATAAGCACAGTTAAATTTAAAGAGCCACTTAATTCAGCACAATGTGGACTACACCACTGTAAAGATTTCTTAAAAGAATGTAAGAATACTTTTTGAATTTTTAAAATATGTGCATTTTTCACAGAGAAATTATTACATAAAATTTCTGTTTACATGTGTCACAGGCAATCCCCCAGACAGACCCACAGCAACAGCTCTGTGCAGAGAGCAGAAGCGGAAAGAGAGTTAACCATCCACAATTGCATCTTTGCAGGGAATGGACCTCTGGAATCAGCTAAATACGACAGTTGTGGGTTAAAATGTCCTGCTGCATTCCTGAAGTTCAGGGAAAAACTATAAATCTTTGTGTTCACCTCTCGGTGTCCGCAGATGTTGTTAATCATGCAGTCAGGAGAGTCAGCCTAGAAGTAAAAAATTATCGGTCCATCTCATTATTGAACAGAGATGTCAAAATTTTGGCTAAAATCATGGCATCCCGGATTTCAAAATTCTTACTGGAAATCATACATAATGACCCGGCAGGATTTATACCGTATACGCAGGCAGGGGATAATGTCATACGAATCCTGAATATCCAACACTTAGCGAGTAAAGCAAAATCCCCAATGTGCCTCCTAGCCTTAGATATTGAGAAGGCTTTTGACACTGCAGAGTGGCCTTTTCTTTATAAAATGCTGGAAAACGTTATTACCCTACTTAAAAGTTACTATGACTCCCCGCTAGCTAACCTGAAGCTACCAGGAGAGCATAGAGCTCACATTCAAAGGGGTACTAGGCAGGGATGCCCTCTCTCACCCCTGTTGTTTGCCCTTGCTATAGAACCGCTGGCACAGGCAATTCGATCACAAAAAGAGATTCAGGGTCTCCAAGTAGGATTGCAGCATTATAAATGCTCCCTGTTTGTTGACGATTTGTTATGCACCCTGACTAATCCATTATAAGACATTAGTGTTATTTTTCCTAGACGTCCAATTTATAAATAGTCAGTTGGAGCATAGACACCCTTAAACAGTAACTCTGGAGCCTTAAAGAAGGATACCCATGTCAGGAAGTTACCTAACAGAAACCAAATTAGCATTTCTCTTCCACTATACACAGTAGATAAAAACATTTAAAAACATTCTAACATGTATAGTTTCTAACTAACCCCCCCCCCCCCAAAAAAAAAAACTTATAACAGGTTCTAAATAAGAACAGAATCTGTTTTCCATTAATCAGGGGGCCTAACTAGCCTGATCTAAGGCTAAAGTCTCAATTTGAAACTTCCTAAATCTTGGCTCTAAGCAGAAGGTAACAAGTCAGTCAGTGACCAGCAAATTTCTGACAGTCCACTTTGCTTTCACAGATTCAAGGTACTTTTAGTTTAGTCAGATCTTGTGGCAGGCACTAGATCAGCAGCAAGCCGGGATTCCTCCTTGCGAGAAGAACTGCAAGTATTCAATCCTCTATGGCTAGTGGGCAAGTCTCTGGGTCCTCTAGGTGGTAATGTTCGTTTGTTCTGAGATTGGGAATTTTCTCTTTGGAATGGGTGGGGAGGGATGATCCTGTCCTACTATTATTATCTCTGTAGAGCACAGGTGTAAATGCTGCAAGACAGCTAGACAGTCTTCCAATATGCGGGTGGTATGTGCTGTACCCTGATAGTTAAAAGTGAGGGCAAAAAGGAAGTTTCATCGATACTGTATTTTGTGCTGCTGGAGAATAGCAAGGCAGGTCTCATCTGCCTCCATCTATCCAGCATGCTAGGTGCCAGATCAGCATAAAATTGCAAGTTAGAATTGTCCGGACCCTTGATTGACTGTAGCTCTGAGAGCAGCAGATCCCTGGATTGTTGTCTCAGAAATCTCACAATGACATCCTTAGGGATCTCCGGATTTCTAGAACCTCAGAGAGCTCTGTGAGCCCGTTCAATCTCCAGCGTATTTTCCACTTGGTCCGGAAGGATAGCAGCGAAGGTCTCTCTCAGATATATCATTAGGTCTTGGACATCTCTTGGTATACCTCGTACCCTGATGTTATAGTGGTGAGACCGATTCTCCAAATCCTCTATCTTGTCAGTTCCATAATGCGGAAAGTGTTTTGGTCAATTGAAGAAATGTCTCGTTCTTGCGCCTCTACTAGTTGATCTGTTGTTTCTTCTAGTACATGGGTTTGTTGCCCTAACTTCTTTAAGTCTTTCCGTAGCAGTTCTATCGCTTTAGCTAAAAGCTGCTCATTTGTGGCTACTGATCTAGCCGAAAGATCAATTTGTTGTCTAGACTGCTTAGGAATGTCCTCTTGACCTGAATAGTCCGAGTGATCAGTGGCGGAGTCTATCTGAGATGTTGGCTTGGCAGCCTTAGGCGAGAAATGTTCCCATATACCTTTCGTCAAGGGACCCCTCTTGCCTTTCCTCATGGTTGAGATTGGAAACTTTCTTAATCAGGAAACTGTTAGTTCCTCCCTTGAGTTTTGTCTCTGAAGCAGGTGGGGATAAATTATACACAATAAAACAGTGGCTTGGTTTGCATTAGGGTGCAATTGCTACGTTCGGAAGGAAGATTAATGGCGATTGTGATGCTAGTCAGAGCCCCCTTGGGACATATGTTTACATAATTAGATTTAGAGTCTTTGGAGCAGTAGAAATGATGGAGCCTTCCATGCCTGTGGCACAATAAAAAAAAAAAAAAAAAAAAAGATAGGCTCTTTGGAGCTTTTAGTTTGTAGCGGAGGGCTCAGTGCATTCCCATGGGAGGCAGGAAGATGGGCAATCCTCCAGAGTGTAAATATTTACTTATCAGTTCCCCCTGGGATTGATTGGGTTACCCCCCCAAGAACAGAGGTGTATATTCTGCAAAGTATCAGTTGCAATTTTCCTGAATGACCAAACGATGGCAGCATAAGACACTATTATGAAATACTGTACATCAGTTGTATGGTCAAAAGTAGAAGCTGATTTATTGATTCCTTGCCACTCTGGCGTTTTTTCGTGGTATACTATCCTAGCACTCTGCTAGGGTGTTAGCTGGGTTGTCTGTGGTAAGTAGCAATGGGTACAATCTGCAGCAAAATATGAGTGGGGCTGCCAGACCCTTAAATCTAATAAAGTTGCAATATTCTTGTCATTAGTAGATTCATAACCTTTGGGCCTTGTGTTATCACAGCCAAAGTTACAGCAGAGACTTTTGAGGTGCAGGACCTTGAGCTAGTAGCCCTGTATCCAATATATAAGCAATGATGTTGAGTGTAACCCAGTTTGGCCTCCTAGGAGAGACTTGTAACAACATTAATGTGTGATGTTATATATGGGGTACCTTTTTGTAGACTCCAGCAGTACCGATATTGATTACTGGGAATAGCCCTCTGCACAAGCAGCTCTCCTTTGGCTGCACCGAGGGGAGATCAGTGAGACAGGATAGTGCTGAGGGCCCCTGCAGAAGATCCACTTAAAATGGCGGCTAGTATTGTTTACTGAGAAGCTCTTGTTATGGCAGGCCCCTCAATAGACTTCATCTAGCCCATTTGGGCTCTCATGGGGTTATGAGCTGTCTCGCGACAGCGTAGACCGAGACTTCAGGCCTACCTTAGAGTGGCGCAAGATGGTGGCCGTTGCTTCGCAGGCTTTTGTTCCTTCCCGCCAGACGTCACCTCTTAATGCCGAACCTGACTCGGACCCTCCGCTCCGGGTCTGCAGCCTCCGCTAGCCTCCTCAGGGCCTCCAGCAGTGTTCCCGGCTGTAATCCGATGCAGGCCGCAAGCCCTCGCCACGAGCTTCGCAAGATGGCGGCCGTTTCTCACCAGGCCCTGCTCTCTCTCCTCAATTATTTTTTTTAAATGTTATTGCTGAGTAATACTGATCCCGGGACTCAAGGGATTAATACATATCAGGAAACCCGCATGGACTAAAACCGATTATCTAATGCATTTTATAGATTGTTAGATTGCTTAATTGCGAGCCCAAACAACAAATATTACTTATTGGCACTAATTAATTTGTAGCCTCTGATTGCAGATTACGTGTAACTTCCATGTTTTACTGACATCATGATGGCATTCTCATTTACTATTGGCTGTGTCTAAGAAGTAAATTACGGGCTTGCTTAAATACTGTCAGATCATATGATCACACCCCCTGAAATCCTACTTAAAAAGGCAGGGTTTACGTGTACAGGCTTAAGGAGGTAAATTGCAAGTTTTAGAATATATCTAAACATTTAGAGAAAAAAACACTGACAGACAAAATTACGAGTTAGAGGCATTTGCGAGTTTCTAAAAGAATATTCTTATGGTCAGTGCTCTTTTAAGGCCATCTCCCACCACTTACTTATTACACATATTTCTCTATATGAGATATTTCCTTTCCATATATGTCTGATCTGAATAATAACTCTATATATTGGATACTGAATATGCTGTTTGGTAAACATACATTCTGAACTTATTTTATATTATTTAATACAGTATTCTTATAAAAACAAATTAATATAGGAAAGCTGAAATGTAATTTATCCTCAGTACATTTAAATTACGCGCATATCACATATATTACTTGATTGCTCTAAAATATGTATTTTTTTAATTATCCAATATTTGGGTCACCAAGGTCAAATCAAGCATTCATGTTCTAGAATAGTTTTATGCAAACCTAATCACTGAGTGTTTTTAGATTGTAAAAAAATAAATAAAAAGCCTTTAATTTATTATTATTATTGTTTATATGTAATGCACCAACATTTCCTAGTACTATACATAAGTTGTGTCGGTGCTTTGGAAACAAGTTCTATGTACATTTGATTCTAAGCTCAAAAACAGGGCCCTCCATTCTTTACAAGGTGTTAATTTTGTTTTTGCCATATACTCAACCCCTGTACAGCGCTACGGAATATGTTGGCTCGAAATAAATACAGATAATAATAATAATTATAACAATAATCCTACTGAATAGCTGAAACATGCAGATCAGTAAAGGAAATGCAAGATGGTAGTAAAGAATAATTGATTCTAAAACTTAAATATTTAAAAGCTGTGCTTAGTTTTCTTTTGCTTTGCAATAATATTTCCCCCTTGACAAATGAAATGTTAAAAAAATCTAAAAATTAACTTATTTTTTGTTGTCCCACCTTAATTCTAATCTATATTAAAACTAAAATAGTTTCAATATTTTCAAAATGTATTCTGCCTGATCTTAACAAGACCTCTTGTGTCATTGTCATTCAAAAAAACATAAAGAAAAATGTGAATTCAATGTTCCTTTAAAGGGTCAGAGAAAGATCCCAGTATAATACAGTACCAATAAACAAATTAATATTTATATTTTGACCCTTTTAAAAATGTAATAGTAATAGAAAATCAGTTTTGAATTAATAGTGTTTTTGCTGTCAATCAGCTCAATAGATCCTCCCAACTGACTGGTTTTGTTATCATCACCTAATTATTTAATTGTTGGACCAATGGTTTCCTTTTGCACATGGTTCCTAGTGTATCAATATGGGATTCCATTCAATGCCATCTATAACCTAAATTCCAAGTGAAGTTTTCCCTGATAAAACTACTGAGCAATCACATCTTGAATATAACCTCCAAGCCATCCAAGTGCTCGTTATGTCTGTAATATCCATAAGTTCCAAGTGGCCGTCCCATAGATATTTTCAAAATTGCTGTTATATAGCTTCTGGAATGATATTCAAGCTCTCCAAAAATCTCAAAATGCCATCGTAGAGGTTGGTTACCTGGGTAAAAACAAACCATAGATGTACTCAGTCAGAGAACGAACTGACCTTAATAGATTATGGACATGATAATACATTCTGAGAGCAACCTCTTTTAGATTACTTGTGCCCCTCACAGGGAGAAATATCCTGTAGAATATCAGCCTGGTCTCATTCAAAAGAGTGATCCAGCCCCGAAATACCAGGCAATTCTACCCTGAACAGGAGAAACCTCAAACCCCAGACATATGTTTCAGTCTCAGTTAGGCCCCATCAGTAGGATGAAGCTGAATTCCAAAGGCACAGTGAGCAAGGAGTTCACCACGTCTGGAGCCCCTATAACCCTTAAGGTGACTAAGCACTAAGGGCTTTTTGCATAAGCAGCAACAAATAGGGGGATTGTGAGACTGAGGTTTCAAAGATATCGAAGAATGATGCATGCTAGACACCAGAGTGTGATAATTGTGATAAGGGTAAGCCTGTGGCATGGAAAAGAGGGGAGGATTGAATGTGGATGAAATGAGGGCTGGAATGCATACCCGAGGTGAATCACAACAGGCCACAGATAACTCAGAACAGCCTTTGCACACAGTTATTGTAGACGGACAGGAAATGGATAGAGTGTTAGTGGGACAGAGGTAGGTGAATATAGGATCATATGCTGACAAAAAAAATCACATTGATGTGGATGTCGTTTTTGAGGGGACACAAGCAGCAGCTGGTAATGGAGATATGGCAGGAAATGCATGGCTACCTGAGGGTCGGCCTGGTCCCCAGCTCCAGGAGACTGGTGAGGATTAGGAGCAGTAGAATGGGCGTAGGAACTGGGGGTGTGTGGAGGGGACAAATCCCCCCCCGATTATATGCGCTCTTAAATCTCTCCCTTTTTCACTCCCTCACCTCCTGTGAGGTCTGGCTTTAACTGGCCTGAGCATCAGCATTGCGTGATCTCCCGAGATCTAGCTATCAGCTATCAGAAGTATACTGACCACCAAATAGATAGGAGGTGAGGGGGGATTGAGGGTGAGGGGGGAGAGAGATTGCAGCATCTCTTACTGATGGTGTATGCATACAGTGCCAACCTCGCGATGAGCAAGTTCGGCTTCACCTCTCATTGCAGGCTGCAACATGCTCTGTGCGCAGCCCGTAACTTTAACACTCATTACGGGCCTCACGATAAGCTCCTTCATGGCACATCACGGGCCTCTCCCCCCTCTACTTTATGGTCCTCGGGATGAGCGCCTTCTGCGAGCATGCGCAAGCCCATAACTTTGTGACTCATCTCAGGCTTTGCGACGAGAGCCTTTGGCCCTGTGTCTCTTTCCCCCTTCTCTCTCCCCTGTGTCTCTTTCCCCCTCTCTCCGTCCCCCTTGTGTCTCTTTTTCCTCCTCTGCCTCCCATGTGTCTCTTCCCCCCCCCCCCCCACTCCCTCCTTGCAAGATTCAAAGCTGAAATCGGTATTACCCCAAGCCTTGCAGTCTTGAAAAAAAGTTATGGGTTTAACGTCTCAATTTTTTTTCAAGCCCAAAGCTCGGCAACCATTGGGAGGCTGCCAAAAAACTGCAATTCAATAGCAAATTTGCTTTCAGCCTCACTTATGGACTCCCTGCCTCAGGAATAGGCAGGAAGCCCATAAGTGAGGTTGGTAGCTAATTATCTATTCAATTGGCGTATTTTGGCGGCCTCTCAACGGCTTCCGAGTTACGGGCTTGAAAAAAAATGGCTGCTTTTTTCTTTTCACGCCCATAACTCAATAGCTGGTCGGAGCTTTTTTTGCGAGCCTCGCACGTTTGACACTCATCGCGGGCCTCGCTATGAGCGCTCATCGCAAGCGTTGGCACTCATCGCGAGCCCTGCAATGAGCGCTTTTGTCGGTCATTGCAGACCTCACTGCGCATGCACAAGCGTATAACTTTTAACATAGCATTACCGACAAATCGCAATTACGACAACTATTATAGTTGATATATATGTATATATATATGTATATATATATATATATATATATATATATATATGAATATATATATATATGAATATATTAGGAAGTGAAACAAATATATATAATATATATGTATAAAAAAAAAAAATACCGTATTGGTCCGAATATAAGCCGCACCTTTTTTCCAATTTTTGAGCTTGCGAGTTATGGGTGCTGCTTATATTGGCGACCGTAAAAAAATTATAATTTCCGATTTGCGAACTTTGCTTGTTAAGTTTACGGCTTCTATTCGCGAATGCAAAACTACTGCCGATATGCGCGATTGCGTGTTAAGAGTGCCAATTTCAGTGCTTGAGACTGCTAGCTTCCAGTAGGCAGTCAGGGTTACAGGGTGTAAGGGGTGGATCCCACCACACAGTGTAGGGATTGAGGGACAGTCTTGTTTTTGTTATGGCATATATAGTTAGTGTAGTGTGTCCTTATAAGAGTCAGTGGTGGACTCCAGTACCACCACACAGACTAGTTATAGGGATTTATTTTTCGGTTATTTATTTATATTACCATTTCTTTATTTGCTGTTCACTATATATGTACCTTATATGCTGTTTATCATTTTTTGATAACTGGGGGTTTCAGTGTTATCACATAAATGAATCCATATTGAGTTGTTCAATATTTTAACTTTATATTTTTTTAAATATAACTTTGATGCATATGCTGTCTTGGCACCTTTCTATAAACATTGTCACAATAGACTAAGATTTATCGGGGGTAATCTTAGATACCTAATATATCTGCACTTTATAATAACTTTTGATATTAAGAACATTGATTGCACTTATATATCATGTTATGGATGTTAGTTTATATTGATGAATTATGAATTTATGTTGATCCATTTTTCAGGCACAAAATTGATTTCCTTTATTTGATGACATCACTATTAATAGATATTTATTAATGGTTTATACTATATCTATAGTCCCTGTTATAACTGCCTCCTTATTATTAATTGTATTGAAACCGGCTGTATATATTTTCTGAATTTATTAATATTGTATTTTCTTTGTTCTTATCCCCTGTACAGTACTACGGAATATGTTAGCGCGATACAAATAGAAGTTAATTAAAAAAAAACATAATTCTTTGCACTCTATTTGAATTTATTCATTGTTGGGGGACCTACTGTAATTTTATTTTTTTATACGGCGAGTTTACTTGTTTTAAATGAGATATAATTAAAAATTGGATTTTAATTTGTTGTTGGTTGATCTAACTGGTAATTAAATATAATGACATTTGGATCAGGTTGGGACTAAGGAAGTTCTGAGTTCTCACTTTAGTATTTATGTTGTAAACACTTCAGAACCTCAAAAAGGGTACCTTCACATGATGGTATTTTTACCTACACAGTTATCTGTAGGATCTGAAATACAGTCTATCTGATTTAATTTATAATATAGTGATGGCAACTAAACAAAAAAAATGGAATATTTTAAATTCAATTTTTTTTTCATAAATTACTTTTTTTTAAGACTGTATGAGTGGAAATATTGTTCATTTTATTCGTACTTCACTATTCTGCCTATAGTGTGACCCTTTAAGGTCACAAAATATGTCGTTATAGGATTTAAACTGTGCACCATTTTATCATGGAAAAGATACAATACATACCTGTCTGTCTATTGTACTGTTCTCTTGTCTTCCACACAGTTGTCTCTCCATAATCAAATGTTCCCAACATGGTAACAGTATTATTCACTTTTCTGTCGTTATTTAACTTTGAAAAGTATAGTCTTCCTGGTGAAAGACAATTTAGTATACTTGGCTGGCAGATACAAGCGGCATGGCATTGTTAAACACATTTGTTCTGTCTCTGTATAGTATTAATCCTCCTAAAACATGGCTGTGCGCCAAACCTTATCATCCACTCCTGCCTTTCTATTCCTTTGCTCGTTCAATACCCATTGAATATTGAGATGTGGAAGTTCATCAGCAACTAGGGTACTTCTTCAGAGGACAGATGCTATATTGGGAGTTCCAAGTTCTGAATTTTAATAAAAAATATCATTAGGCAAAATATTTTGTTTATATAAAACATTTTAACTAGGTGTATTTAATTCATTCTTCTCATCAATGTCATTTTCATATATAATGTATTATTATTTGTATGAGACTCCAATAATAAACATTTCCCAGCTTTTGTAACTCCCTTTTCCTTTTATTTTCTAATCTCTTATTTATGTAACACCAACACTATTCTGAGGCAAATTAATGGATATAATAAAATATCTTAAAACAACAGACTGATACAAAAGGAGCAGATGACCCTGCGATTGAGGTAACAGTAAGATAATATAACACTTTCATACAAAGAGCTTTGCACGATTGAGAGCTCAGAAGCTTACAAACTGAAGGAGATGATGAAATAAAAAGGAAATAAATGGAAGTATAAGGGGAGGATCAATGACCTATCCAATTAGATTGTTTGTGATATAGGTTGCGACTGAGTGCTGATGGGAGTGTGTGAGAAATGAAGGGAGCTTAGGAGTAAGGATAATGTAGTATGAAGGATAAGCAGCTGCAAGAAATGCAGATGATACAGCAAATTTAAATATAAAACCGTAAAAATCACATGTATGTATGGGGTAGGTGTAAGGGAATTTGGCTCTAATTACATGCAGGCAGAGGAATGGGAGTGAGGTATGTGTCTTGGATCAGGTGAGTTGCTAACATCAAGTATCCAAGCTACAGACAGACAAAGGCATTGGAGTGAGGTTTGTGTCTTGGATCAGGTGGGCTGCAGGACGCTGGCTCCATGTTACAAACAGACAGAGGAATTGGAGTGAGATGTGTGTCTTGGATCAGGTGGGCCTCAGGAAGCTTGCTCCAAGTTACAGACAGACAGAGGAAGTGAGGTGTGCGTCTTGGATCAGATGAGTTGCTAACATCAAGCTCCAAGCTACATACAGACAAAGGGATTGGAGTGAGATGTGTGTCTTAGATCAGGTGGGCTGCAGGAAGCTGGCTCCTAGTTACAGACAGACAGAGGAATGGGAGTGAGAATTGTGTCTTGGATCAGGTGGGCTGCAGGACTCTGGCTCCAAGTTACAGACAGACAGAGGAATTGGAGTGAGATTTGTGTCTTGGATCAGGTGGGCCTCAGGAAGATTGCTACAAGTTACAGACAGACAGAGGAAGTGATGTGTGTGTCTTGGATCAGGTGGACTGCAGGAAGCTGTCTCCAAGTTACAGACAGACAGAGGAATTGGAGTGAGATGTGTGTCTTAGATCAGGTGGGTTGCAGGAAGCTGGCTCCAAGTCACAGACACACAGAGTAATGGAAGTGAGATGTGTGTCTTGGCTTAGGTGGGCCATAGGTGGGCTCCAAGGTACAGACAGACAGAAAAAATGGGAGTGAGGTGTGTGTCTTGGATCAGGTGTGTTGCAGAAAGCTGGATCCAAGTTACAGACAGACAGAGGAATGGGAGTGAGGTGTGTTTCTTGGATCAGGTGAGCCGCAGGAAGCTTGCTCCAAGTTACAGACAGAGTAATTGGAGTGAGGTGTGTGTCTTGGATCAGGTGGGCTGCAGGAAGCTTGCTCCAAGTTACAGACAGAGTAATTGGAGTGAGGTTTGTGTCTTGGATCAGGTGGGCTGCAGGACGCTGGCTCCAAGTTACAGACAGACAGAGGAATTGGAGTAAGATTTGTGTCTTGGATCAGGTGGGCCTCAGGAAGCTTGCTCCAAGTTACAGACAGACAGAGGAAGTGAGGTGTGTGTCTTGGATCAGGTGGACTGCAGTAAGCTGTCTCCAAGTTACAGACAGACAGAGGAATTGGAGTGAAATGTGTGTCTTAGATCAGGTGGGTTGCAGGAAGCTGGCTCCAAGTCACAGACACACAGAGTAATGGAAGTGAGATGTGTGTCTTGGATCAGGTGGGCCATAGAAAGCTGGCTCCAAGGTACAGACAGACAGAAAAAATGGGAGTGAGGTGTGTGTCTTGGATCAGGTGTGTTGCAGAAAGCTGGATCCAAGTTACAGACAGACAGAGGAATGGGAGTGAGTTATAAGTTTTAGATTTGGTGGGTTGCATGAAGCTTGCTCCAAGTTACAGACAGACAGAGGAATGGGAGTGAGTTATAAGTTATAGATTTGGTGGGCTGCAGGAAGCTTGCTCCAATTTACAGACAGACAGAGGAATGGGTGTGGAATGTGTGTCTTGGATCAGGTGGGCTGCAAGAAGCTGCAATACTTCATCCAACCCACTCTACTGCAGACTGCCATCTTAAACACCCATCATTTGCAAAACTGCTTTTTTAAACACAGGAGGAGGGATACACACAGCAAGCAGATAGTGATATATTGAGTGTTAGAAGCCACAAAAAAATTAAACGGAGAAGCTTTTCAATGCAATTTATTATATCTATCCATTTTGTTTTAAAAATCCTTTCAATCTAGATTTTTGCAGCTTTTAACACAAAACATACCACTGCATGCTTACAGTATAACATTGGTAGTGTGAATACCCTCCCATGTAGCAGTGTCCTTAGCTCACAAAATGCAGGTTACAGGTTAACAAGATGGCAGCCTATATGAGAAGATACAGGAAGAGAGGGAGATGTTTCAGAAGCAGAACTGTTATGATAAATGAGTGTAAAATAAATAAACCTAATATTTTTTTATATATAAAACAAAATGAGTGAATTTAATTAAGACCCAGAACTCAGATCTCCTAATGTAGCATTTGTCCTCTGACAAGGTATCCTAGTTGCTGATGAATTTACTTATCTCAGTATTTTTTCTGGGTATTGTATGAGGAAGAAATGGAAAGGTTGGACCGTATGATATAGTCAGTGCATTTTTTACATGAACATTACATTGAGGAGTGTCAAATTAATTTAGTTAAATCATTTACATAAAATGAAGACGTGCCCAGAGTCTTTTTTTTTAGCTCTACCAATTAAAAGGATATTGATTACAAAACAAATGTAAGCAGATTTTATAAAGAGTATTACTTTTAAATGAAAGAACTACTATAGTCCCCTTTCTATATAAACTATTTTGAATAATTATGCGTGATAATGGCCAAAAATGTAGAATGAGAACAAAGAGAATAATGATTTTTTTTTCTTTTGTTTTTAATGGACAGTTCTTCAAAAAATAAGAATAGAAATATTAAATAATATTTTATATATGGGATATTAAGGACTACAAAGAACATTTAATATGCCATATATGAAATATAAAATGTGACCACAAAATATGAATACATTCTTCACATAAAATCTATTCAATCATTATATGACTTTTTAGATTAAAAATAATATTTAAACTTGTTAAGCATGTGTTGCAAAATCAGTGTTACATACTACTGGGAGTTTTAATTAAGTGTGTTCAATTAAAAAGTTAATGGGTTAATGACAAATGTAAGCCGATATTAAAACAAGAAATGCTACAAATAAATATCGTTGAGCGGTGGTTCTCAACAGAGGTCCTTATCTGCTCGTCCACAGGATCAAAGAGTCATGAGGAGAGCCTAACACTCTAAAAAAAACACTAATATTAGTCACTGTTATAGACAGATATGTCATGAACATACATGACATATTCACCCCCCTTTACTTCTTACCTATTTTGTTACATTACAGCGTAATGTTCAGTGTTTTGTTAATCTGAATTTTATGTGATGGATCAGAATACAATAGTCTAAGTTGCTGAAGTGAAATGAGAACCGGGCAAGGAGGGCATTAATCAGAGAGGCAGCACAGAGACCTAAGATAACCCTGGAGGAGCTGCAGATTTCCACAGCAGAGACTGAAGTATCTGTACATAGGGCGACAATAAGCCGTAAAGTTGGGCTTTATGGCAGAGTGGCCAGAAGAAAGCCATTACTTTCAGCAAAAAACAAAATGGCACATTCTGAGTTTGCGAAAAGGCATGTGGGAGACTCCCAAAATGTATGGAGGAAGGTGCTCTGGTCTGATGAGACTAAAATGTAACTTTTCGGCCATCAAAGAAAACTCTATGTCTGGCGCAAACACAACACATCACATCACCCAAAGAACACCATCCTCACAGTGAAACATGGTTGTGGCAGCATCATGCTGTGGGATGTTTTTCAGCAGCCAGGACTGGGAAACTTATCAGAGTTGAGGGAAAGATGGATGGTGCTAAATACAGGGATAGTCTTGAGCAAAACCTGTACCACACTGTGCGTGATTTGAGGCTAGGACGGAGGTTCACCTTCCAGCAGGACAATGACCCCAAACACACTGCTAAAGCAACACTTGAGTGGTTTAAGGGGAAACATTTAAATGTGTTGGAATGGCCTAGTCAAAGCCCAGACCTCAATACAATAGAAAATCTGTGGTCAGACATAAATATTGCTGTTCACAAGCGCAAACAATCCAACTTGAAGGAGCTGGAGCAGTTTTGCAAGGGGGAATGGGCAAAAATACCAGTGGTAAGATGTGGCAAGCTCATAGAGACTTATCCAAAGCGACTTGGAGCTGTGATTGCTGCAAAAGGTGGCATCACAAAGTATTGACTTTAGGGGGTGAAACACGAAAAAAGGTCAAGGGGGGTGAATACTTTTATAGTTATAATGTACTTTATTCAAATCAGTGCAAAACTAGATGAAACTTTTGTGTACCACATGTAGTATCACCCTGTAGAATTGTCCTTGATCTCAAAGAGAGTCCCCATGAATATCGAAAGGTAACCAGTCAGTCCTCAGATGAAAAAGTTTGATAGCCACTGCCCTAGAGGATATATTCAATCACAAATATTATAACATAAATACAAGTAAAAACTGGAATATTGTATAAATGGTGAGTGACCAGTACATAAATATAGAAATGTAATGAATAACATTTAAATTCACAAAGGTGAGAGGTATCGGAGAGAACAAACCAGTTTTTATACTATTCTCTGTAGCTGGATGAACTAGAAATATTTTATTTTATTTTTTTATCTAGATAAAGGCTCATATTTTTTAGGTAAATGACAACACCAGCAGCTGTGTATGCTATGAAAGTAAAACTATGTTATGAGAAAATCTATGAAGAACTTGTCTGCTGTCTGATGAGGCTTTGAAAGTAGCCCAAGAAAGAAAGAAAGCGAAAGGTAGTACACTGAAGATCTATATAGGAAGGATCTAAACAGCAGTGATGACCTCAATAATTTGTCCAATGAGCTGGAGCCAGACATCTTGGAGAGCGAAGTGAAATGGGCCCTGGAATGTCTTGCTGATAATAAGGATGCAGGAGGTGATGGAATCCCAATTGAACTATTCAAAATTTTACAGGATGATGCTGTGAAAGTGTTACTTGCCTTATGCCAGCACATTTGGAAAACTCAACAATGGCCAGTAGACTGGAAAAGGTCAGTCTACATCCCAATCCACCAAAAAGGCAATGCCAAAGAATGCTCCATTTCTATATACAGAAGGTGGATATGTGTGAGACAATCAAAATGAGATACACCCCTATAACCCATTCTGTGTGGCTGATGTAACTGTCAATCAGATTTAATCCAATCAGAAGGTGCTATTGCTTTCAGCCAATCGTAATGGGATACACCCGGAAGGGGTGTATCCCATTCTGATTGGCTCCAAGCATCTGCGCATTCTAATTGGCTGTTCAGGAACCGCAAGGTGGGTTAATATTGGGAGCCTGCGGGGGGTCCCGAGGGGGACCCCTGCAGCATGGGGATTTGTTTAGGGTGCAGGGGGGTAGCTTTAGGGTCCGGAGGGAGGTTTGGGGGCCGGAGCTGGGGTCTCTTCTACTGCTCTGGCAGCCAACGTAACAGCTTTTAGAGCCTTTGCAAGTCCTCTTCAGCACTTGTTGGGCTTTGGCCTCCATCTGCGTGTTACGGGCTAGCTCACGGGGGACTTTGTTGCAATTTAATAGCATGATTGGAAAGTAGCGGGTATGGGCTTGAACGATTGGGTTTGCGGGCTGCAATATTGCACGTTCCACAAACCGTAGGCATTTTTCGTCCGTCCAGCTTTCTAATCTGCAAGTCGGCAGTGTCCTGCTTTACGAGGCTAATTTAATAGCCTTAAGTCCTACTTTCTACAATAGAGGGCTGCGTTTTGAAACGTAGCCCCAATTTAATGTGGCTGTTTATCAGGCTAGAAGCGACCTACACCTTTAAAAAGCAATGAATAGCATTACGCCTACATTGTTCCTTTAAGGGAAGAGAACATATCTCTCTTACTTGAACAATAGACTCTTTACAGTGGCGGAGCTAGTGAAAGGAGGGACCCTGGGCAAAAAAAATTGGGGGACCCCCCCCACAATGTTTTTTTTTTTTCTGTTGACCCCCCCCAGGCCCCCTTACAGTGCTATATATGTATGCATATGTGTGTATATATATATATATATATATATATATATATATATATATATATTTATATACTGTATATAAAGTAAATGCATACACACATATTTTGACACACATACACACACAGCATGCCATATACACACATGCCATGCAATATATACATACATTTACACAGAAATAATCACACCTAGACAGAACTTGGTATATTTATATCTTATTATGTTATAATATTTACAACTCCATCTTCTTCCCAGCGAACCGTATAGAGGTTTTTTTTTCAGAAAAAAGCTGTAATTCCTGAATGACATCACCTGGTTTTCTCCCTCAGGTAATAAAAGTGCAGGCACAGAGAGGAATCAGCACAGAGAGGAAATCTCACTGTTCAGGGTAAGAGGAGGGGAGGTGTGTTAGGTTGAGGTATGTGTTAAGTTGAGGGGGGTCAGGGGGCATAAACCTGGGTTGGGGGGCATGAGCCAGAGTGGCCATTGGGGTCCCCCAGAGGCGGGCCCCAGTGCTTTGCACCGCCTGCACCAGCAGTTGGTTCGTCACTGACTCTTTATACCATGGGAATATTTCTCTCAGACCTCTTTCCTCACCTTGAACACCACTTGTCCACTGAAATGTGTTCAAAACAGGTAGTATAAGTGTGAAAATATCAACATAGAAAAGGAAAATAATATAATTAATTAATTAAAATTATTAATGAATATAATTAAAATTGTATTATTATAAAAGTATGCACATGCAACATTTTTTCTAAAACCTCAAGCTGTATGAATGTGACACATCTATATCAAAAAGAAAAATTACTGTTATGAATAATTAATAATGTTAAAAAGCAAAGTAATGATTATTTATAAAATAATGCCTGAGTAACACCCAGGATCATAGATTCTATTAAAAAAAAAAAAATCATCACAAATTACAGGCAAAACTCATGAATGTGGATATTATAATATTAGCAAATTCTGTTTATTACTGTTGTTTTACATATCATTAATCTGTTTCATTATTACCTGTTATTTTGGTTGCCTAATTTGAATATATCCAATTTATCAAGTATATATCAGCAGTGCAATCCGCATTAGGCTATGCTTTGTTGCTCTTAGCCTTCCTCTATGTGATGATCATCTGCACTTTCTAACCAACTGCCACATACTATTTATGTTTTGTATCTATTCAGTATCTCGTGAGATATTTTTTCAATTTTTTTAGCAAACTGCTATGCAACCCTTTTATAATTTATATTATGAGCTGTGTCGATGGAATTCATTACTAGCTTGTTCTTAAGTGTACTATAGGTCTTTAATGATGTATTAGAGTGGCAATGAAGAGCCGCAATATATATCACTGCCTCTTGATGACCCTCACTAGAGCTCAATAAACACTATACTGTTGTTGTGATGTTTCAGTCGTGTCCGACTTCCTTTGACTTCATGGGCCGTAACAAACCAGGCACATCTTTATGTCCATGGTCATGCTGATCCACTTGGGTCAAGTGGGTTGCCAATTCCTTCTCCAGTGCGCTACAGCATACAGCTCCTGGTATTCCTAGGTGGTCTTCCATCTATGTACTGACCAGGCCCAACCCCACGTCTCTTCAGGATGGCGTGACCTCTTAGGTTCCCTGACTCGCATTGAACTCCCGTTGCAGCGGAAAAAGACCTGAATACTAACCACTGGACCACCAGGGAACCCACACTGTACTGTACAATTGTTCAAATGAGGACCAAGAAGGGGTTATCAAGTATAGTAGGTGAAATTACAATGCATTTCATTGATAAAGTAGAGCTGTGCATTTGCTGTGAGTTGTCATAAAAAATATTCTTGTTTTTAAGTGTACTTATTCAAACAATTTACTTTAAATATGGGACTACAGTGGTTCATTAATTGGACATCATGCTATTCATGCAAGTATGACCTTCCAAAATGGCTCTTTATTGTATAACCAGCCATATAGGCTTCTAAATGGCTAATTATACACTGGAAATATAAAGTAATTAATCAAAAAATGTGTTTAATAAATTATCTTTGCCATAAGGATCACTGCGTTTGTGATAACAAGTTAATAGATGTTATGTATGACTAGGATGGACATGGCATTATAAGTCTAATGTCATTATTAGTTACATAGAACTAGGGGAAAAAAAAGCTCAGAAATGGTGCCCATTCACTTCTTGCAGGAAACACCTACATGTATCAGGTTTGAGCTGCAGACCTTAGTTGATATTTGGATGAACAAGATTCAGTCCATAAAAAAGTTAGAACTAAACATGAATTGTGGATAGATACAGAATAATCTGCACATTATGTATTAGGCTTGCATCTCCCTTTTTATAAATGTTGTTGTCACTGACATAGCTGCAATGCAACATTATAACAAGTATGTTTTAAATCTTTACGACATTTGGTTTTTATTATTATTATAATTTATTTGCAAAGTGCCAAAATGTTCCATAACATAGGCCTTGATTACATTAGGTCCATAAAAGGATCACTGTATTTAGGAAAAACACCACATACTTTTGTGAAGTATGTAACAAACCAACAATATTAGCAGCTGTTTAAGCCATGAACGTAAAACTATTTTTCGAAAAAAAAAATTTTTAGTTTGAGTATAGAAAGTTTCCATTTTGTCAGAATTGATCACTTTCTGATGGAGGCTGAGTGCATGTTCTTATGTACTGAGGAGTTGAGAGAAGGTTGGGGAAGACGTGGACTGTAAGTATGGGGTACATTTCAGATCACTGATTATTTTTGGTTTTTGGTACCAATCCACAAGATCTTCTAACATCTATATTTTTTCGTCATACAATGATTATTGAAGAGTTTTTACGCCAACTCTAATAATGTCTCCATTTATTGTGCTTTCAGATAGCCAAAACATTACCATGAACAAGGTAATTAATAAAACATATAGAGTTGTTTATGTTTTATAACACTCTTACCCCGACTCCTTTGGTGTTTAAGGACACAGAGCTTGGAGAAAAGTCTCTAATTTGAACAGAAGTCTCTTTAGGATAACATGGTAACAGAAATTAACTCAGAGAAAAAATCATTCCTTTTATAGGGCACATCTCCTATTTACCAATCTCTTAATTATTAAAATATAACTTTTATTGATAAATAATTAAAAAAAATCATTAAAATATATAGAGACTCAGGTAGGACTATTAATAAATTGATGTAACATGGGAACAGGAGATATTTCTCCACATAACAGCTCGGTAAATCTTTTCACAATTAATTCTACAGGGAATACATAGGACAATGACTTGTGTATACATACTGGTACAGAAGGAGTTAAACACCCTATTCTTGTTACACCATACAATATAAGGGAATTCATTCAAATTAAAATTGTTATAATGTTTACAGTCTGCTCTTTTTAAAATATGCTACACATATATGTCAATGCCAGGTCCCTATATAAGACCACTGTATATTAGGAAAACTTCACGTTTGTGACTCTGATGCGAATACTTGGGGTAAGGTACCTTGTATTGATGCTCCTATGGTGCGCATGGCCAAAAAAGTTTATTTACCTTTAATGAAGGTAGTGCATTTAAGGATCCTTTTGATCATAAGATTGAGAATGACCTTCAAAACGCCTATATGGTGGCTAGCAATACATCTTGCCCAGAAGTGTTTCCAAAATGATGCAGGCTTGGAATGCTAATCTTGAAGCTGCTATATTTGATGATGTGTGTGGTGACCCAGAGTTGGGGGGCCACACACCACTCTACACCACCTGCCTTTAGTTTACAGGAATTCCTCTAGGTAGTGAATTTTGGGGTTCATCACTCAGGGCCCAGTCTGTCTAGTCAGTCAATTAACAACTAGTACTCACCATACAGGAACACAGGAAAGCAATACTACCCCCAGTGGTTAGGAGCAGAGTTGTAGGCAAAGTCCTTCATAACAATTCCCTCTGGTTAGAATTATTATATTCCCTCAGAAGGAAACATACACCCAAAATTATGTATGTTTACTAACAAACCATTTATTGATCTGACACAATATTTATAGCATACAGGGACCAATCACAAGGGGTTTATTAATATTCCCACCTGGTCTCTTACTGTCATGTCAGGATTATTAATTACCCTTGAGAGCTAATCAGAAATTTTCCTTCCTTTCCTTTGAACTCACCATGTGTCCTATTCACTCCCCCTGGTGTCACCCCTTTCCTTCAGCAACTAGCATGTCCAATCACCACACCTCCCCCCACGGAGTTGCGTCCTGCTCTAGCGTACCTGGCAAGAAAATAAAACACTTCCCACATTAGTGTTAGGAGTTGCTATTTCTGCCAGGAAGTCTTCACCACAGGGAGCTCAGTACTGTAAACTGTGTCTATATGACCCCCCCCCCCCCCCCCCACACACACACACACACACTCTACTTCCCCTGGCTAATTTCTGCCCCTCAAAACACTCAATCACTCCCTGGAAAACATATTGCATGTAGATATTAGACATGCCTGGGTACCACCTTTACATCACTAAATCATAAATTCTGCTATTAAAGCCACACACACACAACATGCACAGTGCTCTGTATAATACATGGACATTGCCCTGTGCAAATAATATCATATAGTGACCCCAACATTAATTATGGAGGCCTACCTTACAGTTCACATAGCAACATCACATCATATTCATCACATGGGCTGTGGTTATAAATAACAAAATCCATGATTCAGGTACCAGGTTCCCCTCAGAGCCCATTAATCATAGTCCACGAAGTTCAGTGTGGGGGGCCCTTCTGAGCATGACAATGTTGCTAAGCATATTATCATCAAGGCTGTATGTGAAATCAAGACATCTATTGTGTTTACTACAGAGAGAGCTGTAGATCTTGTTGGTCTTTCCAGTAGATACTTAGCCATGGCAATATTAGACAGAAGGACATTGTGGCTTAGATCATGGTCTTCTGATACATCTTCAGAAATAGTCTTATGTAATATTCTTTTTGGCAAGTGTTTAGCTGATGCTGCTAAGAATGTCCAGGGTGTAAATATATTTTTTTCTGCCCCAAGATAGAAGGGGAAGAAGGAACTATGTGAGCAATTTTAGGAGTAGTCCAATGCAACCTTCAAAAGGTGCTTCATCTAGAGACCAAATGTGAAGACCTGTTTTCCCTTAACTAACATACTTGTTTTAAAAACAATTTAATAAACTAAGCCATCCAGTGTTCACATGTTTAGTGTTTCACTGCAGAATGAACACGCAGTTCCATTTTTTATTTTGCAGTGATATCTTGTGACCTTTTACATGTATTATTTTTCCTTTGTTCATGTGTTCCCGCTCTTTTACCTGGTAGGTGCCTCCCCTAGATCCACCCCCAAGGTGGGCAAGTCAACCCCCCTGTTTTCCTTGCCTCCTGATTGCCTCTTTTATGGACCAATCAGCTGTATTCTCCTAGAGGCACATCTGTTATTGACCAGTTCTAAGCTGGAGAGTTTGCGTATGTTCAGCCCACAAACATGTAAATCCTTTGTCCTGACATTTTATAAATACACTTCCTGTAACCAGAAATATGCATGCTGTTCTTGGGACGCATAGACAATGGTGTGTTTCATTTAGAGGGAAGGCTACAGAGCTAAAATCACTTTGCTGCCCTGAGCCTCTGCTGCTCCCCTGTGTAACCGGATTGGAATCTTCTGGGGTAGGATTGGTTATCTTGGCCTTTTCAAGCCCCCTGGAAGAAGCAGATGACACCGGTTAGGCGGATCCTGTAACTCCTGAGCTGATGCAGATGATCCTGATCTGACCGCAAAGCACAGAGAAGCCCATTCCTTCTAAAGAAGATTGCCTGAAAGAGGGGAATTCCTGCAGCCAAAGGAGGGAAGTTCTGGTGCTGAATAGCACCCCCTCCTGGGATCTTCACACCAAATGAGAGAATGGAGCCAGAATACCCTCATGAGATCCTTCAGGGCCAGAAGGAGGAAGATTACATCACTTTGCAGATACTTGGGAGCAGACAGTTTCAGATTGATGGCTTCTATCCATTATTTTGGCAGGGTACAGACTAGAATTTGTGTCAAGAGTAGGAAACAAGGTGATTTTGTCAAACCTTCCTGAGAACCACGAAAAGCTAAAGGACCTACACAAATTAATTTTGGAGGCTTTGCATCTGCACATTATTGAATCAGTTCCCAGCATTTATTACAACATGTTCTGTGTTATAAACCCTTTTGGGACTTTGAGACCTACAAAAGACTTAGAAAATTCCTGAACAAACATCTGTCAATCACTAGTGTCCATTATCAACAATGTCCCCCCTGGCAACTGAATGCTGAAAATAGACTTGAAGGATGCTTATAACCATATTCCAGTCTTTCCCAGTCACAGATGTTTCCTCAAGCTCCTGATCATGGGAATGCATCTACAGTTTATCTGCATCCCTTTTTGTCTAGCCACAGCCCTTCTGTTTTTTCAAGGATTCGGGTGTCCCCAATTACAGAGAAAAGGAAAGAGAGTTTGAGTCTTTATCACCATTGCTACTGGATCAGGATCCAAATATTCTTCTGAGACATCTGTGACCCCATATTAGGTGGTCACCGATGGATTGTAAATCTGCAAAAATCATTCTCTTTATAACTAGTCATCCTTTCCCCTACTTATGAGTACTATAATTATATAAGACTCATTTGTGCAATCATTGTTATTTATTATATCAACTCCTATTATGAAAGCCAATTTTTGTTTTGAAATTCTGCATCTTTCATAAATATTGCAACATACATTTGGAGAAATATGCTATCTTTCTACATCTATGAGTTGGGGATATACATTTTTGGGAACTATTATTACTACATGAGGATCAGTACTATTATCCTTAATAGAAGTCCCATATTCGTTTGCAGCTATAAGCTCATTTTTTCCTATGTATGAGATTTCACCTCTTAATGGAATTACAGAGCGATAGAAAAGTTGAGCATCTGTCCACGGGACACTCATTTCACTGGCAATTCCGCATATATTACGCCTTACCATATATAAATGTGACAAAAATCAATATTTTGGGTCAATTGACATTTGCTCCTGAGATTCATCTTTTTATTCCTTTATAGTGTGTCATTGTTTTTTAGAATATATATATATCCATTTTTTAAGCATTTGAATAACATTTGTATCTTAATTAACTCATTGCCGTCCTCAAGTGATTTGTTTCACTTCTGATATTCCGTGAATGCATTTTATATGTAGGGTGTCTCTATCTATCTATCTATCTATCTATCTATCTATCTATCTATCTATCTATCTATCTATCTATCTATCTATCTACATTTATGTGTGTGTGTTTTCATTATAAATTGGAAGTTTATATACAACTATAGGTTCACTGCAACAATCCACACAATGTTCTTTGGGTGCAAGCTTTTCATCTGAGTGAACACAACTTATTAGCTTGCATTACATTTTCAGGTGTCAGATTCTGCAGTATGTGTTGCAATGATCATTAATTTGAACAAGCTATTGCAAAAATTCAACTTCTTTTCGGAGTGAAACAAGACCCTCAGCGGAACCTGTAATAGCGGGACAATAACTGTACCTCTTTACACTAACTTTTAGTCTTGCTTCCATTGGGGCTTATTACTAAATTCTACTGGCTTTTAGAATAAAAAACAAAATATAGCAAATAAAAACACAGCCATACGGAACTTCTCATAGAAAAGAAAGCAGTAGATTTATCAAGAAATATTTCTACTGAAGCTAGTGGAATTGTCTGTTTAGATAAATGGGGTGAAGAATTTTTGAGACTTGGACAAATGACTCTCTGGAGGGGTAATTTACTATTGCAAAACAAGAGCTAAAATTGGAGCCTAATGCCACACTAGATTTATCAATCAAGCAACAAAAACATTGTCTTGTATGTTTGTTTTTTTAGTAAATACAGTGACATTTTTGCAGTTTTAACAACTTTAAGACATAGGGCCATATGCTATATAATTTATCACTTGTGTTAACAGCTGTATTAATGTTTTCTGGCTGTGTTACCATATGTAACAATCAAATAATAACTACATTTTAGGGTATACTGCACACATAAATTCAACACAGCCATTTTGCCAGCAATGTAACACAGAATGTGGTACTAGCGTCTTGACATATTTTTGTAATGTCTTTTTTTATTACTTATTGACATAAAGAAATGTTAATGTACACTAGGACTCAATACATCACAAAAACATCTTATGAGTAGCATTTGGAAGTACATGTACTGCGTGGTACCTGTCTGAGGCCTGTATTCCTTGGAGAAGCCTACATATGTGTCCACCTGACTGGATCCATGCATATGCTGTAATAACACAATGGGGTATATTTATCAGGTGTGGGTGAAAAGGCAGAATTTAACTATCCCCAATTGATAAATAGTTAAAAAAAAAACAATAGAAACTTTAGGTATTTTATGTTTTAAATATACTTAACTTTTCTAATGCCCTCGTATTCCCTTTATCCCCACATTTATTCCCACTTGATAAATATAACCCAGTATAGCATATAGACGAGCACAAGTTAAAACAATTCCCACACTTAGCACAGGTAATGAACATGAGAGAATAAACTATAGCTTGACACATATCATAGGCTCAATATGTCATAGAACCTTTGACTACTGTGATTAAAAAGCTGATACTTAGTCAGAAAAAAGTTCATAGACAAAAAATGTTTACAATTTTTTAGGCTGGACGCCTCCCATCTTTAACAAACTGCATATCTTCGTTGAAATAATAGAAATTAATTTGATTGTGCTGAACTGTTCATTGTAGGTTTCTCACAAAAGATAAACATTTTTAATTACAATAAACTGAATTTTTGCAATACTAAGTTTTACTGATTAAACGTTATGAAATCTGGGCCATACTGGGGCCCATACTGTGGTCATTCATGGTTTGCTTGTACATCTATGTTTTTTTTTGTTTGCTTGCACATCTTTAAACATGATAAGACATCTGACATAAAATTATAAATACTCACTATATCTAACACTTGCAGCCCTATTAAATTTGAATCCTGTAGCGACAGCGGCATGCCCGCAACGGCTTCAGGCTTGAAATTTGGCAGAGTTGCAGAGCTATTAAATTAGACCATGGCGCAAGCTCGTAAATCCTTTCTGCACCTCCAAACTGTAAAGGGGATTGACGAGCCTCGATCCGCCGTAACTATCCAATTGCGGTATAACGTAGTGTGACACAGACCTCTTAGCCAACCAAAAGTGGTCTAGAGGAATATGATTGACAGTGGGAGCTTATAAATTTGAGTTCCACAAGGGACAGGTCAGGGAGACAAGGGTCCCCGTCCAAAGTTGAGAGGGCAAGAGGCTAAGGGCAAGCATAGGGCCCACAATTATACGCACCGGGAGAATGTGGTCCTACTCGGTGCTATCCGTGGCCGCCCCGTCATTCTTGCAAGGGGGAGGGGTTGAAGCCATGGCCTAGGGCTCAGGCTTCGAAGGAGGTAGCGACAGAAGTTAGTGCGGTAGGTACAACGCCAAGGGATGTGAGGTCTGTTAAGCAAAGATTTGATGACATCAGGGCCAAGGTGAGGAGGAAGATGGCTAAGGAGGACAGAGACTGCAGCATGCCCTATAATGAGTGGGAGAGGGTCGCAAGGAACCTTCTGAGACAGGTGCCCGTTGCTGGAGCTTCAAGCCCAGTGGCCCAGCAGGACCCAGCCTCCATGTCAGGGAAATATCACATACACCAACATGCCACCACATGTGCTTCACACACACTACACATGTACATGATGACCAACAAGGACACTGACATGTCAGCTCCATGGAATTAACAAGGGATATATGGATGCATAATTAAATCCATGAAGATGACAAATCACTGTCATTCCTTGGTGTACTCACTGCAGCCTATGCAGTTACAGACCGCAGCAGGAATCAAGATAGCCTTAGGAGACAAGAACAATCAAGACCATGAACCAATGAATTAATCATGTTTAGCAAATGATAGCTAATTTGAGTTGCAATTAGGAGAATCATCCATGTTCAAGCCTAGATGTCAGATAGTTAGGAATGAACACATAACAATGTAATATTCATCATACTAATAACATATACCTTTATTTTCTATCTTTCAGCATCCAGGAGGAGGTCTGGGTCCAGTGGTGAGCCAGAGGCGGGGCCGTCGGCTCTATCCGAGCATGATGTGGAGGAGCAAGCGCCCACCCAGCAGGGGGAGGAGGAAGGAAGAGGATCTGAGGGCCCTGGCCACACAGCAGGTATTTGACCCCACTATCCCCCTCCTCAAAGGACTGAGGATTTCACTGGGGCCCTCCAACTTGACCTACAGCCCGCCACTACCTCCTTCCCCACACAGCAGTGCGCTAGCCTGGCCGCCACCACCACCGGGCACACCAACACCACCACCTGCATCACCACAGGCTCCAGCCGGGCCCCAGACCCTCCCCACTCACCATCACAGCCACCTCCTCGCCCAGCCCTGGCACAAAGACCTCCACCCCCACCACCACTGTCACCACCAAGCCAGGCTGCGAAGAAATGCTAGCCCTCATGCACCAGAAACTGGACTGTCTCCGGGTGATCCAGGCCAGCATCTCTGCCAATCATGTGGAGGTTATGCACAGCCTGGCAAGGCGCTCTAGGGAGGAGAGGAGGCATTATCTTATGACTGAGACCTATCTGGCCGGGCTGCTGAGGATAGGACTGGTCCCCAGCCCCACCTCCTCTACCCGGAGGCATCCGTCAGCCACCAGCATCCCAGCCCCTCCTCTCCTCCAACCAAGCCTCCGCCACCTGTTGTGCCCCTGCCTCCTGGGGGCCGAACGCAGAGGATGTGGGCCCTGTGGCTAGGTGAAGAATGACATAGGGGCTGCGGACATGTCTGTGCCTTCTCAACAGCACTCCTCAGTGACAAACTATTGGTCACAATGTTAACCTAATCTAGCCTGGCTACAGAGTCTTGCATCTTAGCCTATGTGATGGTGATATTTTGTATGCAGATGGCTACCTTCCATCACATGGTCCATGATCCTCTTCTCTGTGGACACGTAGGGTTCTGTTTAACATGTCACCAATTTATGGTCACTGAGGAAGGCTTTTTAGAAGAGATGCTGCAGTCCCTATGACTTTTTCATGCCTTATTTTGTAGTTTTTTCCCTATAGATGTAAACTAATGAGCCCTAGTTGACATGCAATAGATAAATACATGTAAAAAGAAAATTAGTCATAATAACATTAAATATCATATAATACTAAATATCATATATAATAATAATAAATGGTTAATACACATGCAAATGTCCAATTAGTGATACTGTGGAGTATGAGCATTCCCCTGAGGGTCTAAAATGAATATGACAGGTGAAACTGGAGTGGGTTGCCAGTTCCTTCTCTAGTGGAGTGTGATTTATCTGACCTCTCTTCTATGACATGCCCACCTAGAGTGACCCTACATGGTATAGCTCCCAGCTTCATTGCAGTACACAAGTCCCTTCACCACCACCAATTAGCATATGTTGAAATGGTCATGCGTATGCCAATACTAGGACATTTTCCATCAATAATGACAGGAAAAAAATAGTAAACCTGGCAATGCTGTTTGTCACACAATGTGAGGAATTTGCCCCTCTGAGCACCTTCGGCGCTTATCGCGAGCCCTGAGCTGAGCACCTTTGGCGCTCATCACATAGTTTAAATGAGTGCCGTTGGCGCTTATTGCAGGCCTCTCCTCCTGTGTACATTATAGGCCTTGCGCTTGAGCACCTTCGGCGCTCATCGCAATCCCAAGGATGAGCGCCTTCGGTGCTCATCGCGTGGCTCACAATGAGTGCCTTTGGAACTCATTGCAAGTCTCTCCCCCTGTGTACTTTATAGGCCTCGCGCTTGAGCACCTTCGGCGCTCATCGCAAGCCTCTCCTCTACGTGTAGTTTAGGGGTCTCGCGATTAGTGTTACTGCCTTGAGTTAAGTGTTACTGCCTTGGGTTAAGAGTTACTGTCTTGCGTTAAGTGTTATTGCCTTCAGCCTCGTTTTAATCCTGTTATGTTTTTTAATCCGTCATTATTTTTCTCGCTTAGGCAATTTTTGATTGTGCAAAAACGGCAAATATGCCTCAAATTAACATGCAACCTCACTCATAGGCTCCCTGGCTCTCCCCCTATGCTGTGTCTGACATTGTAAGTGAGTTAGAGGCATAATTGTGTTTTTTTGGTGGTCTTTCCAGTTGCGTGGTTCGGCTGTTTTACGTGCTTTGGTCCTAAGTCCTACGGGGTTCGTGATTCCAATTGCATGGTTCGCCGTTTTACGTGCTTCGATCCTAAGTCCTACGGGGCTCGCGATGAGTGCCTGCGGCGCTCACTGCGAGCCCTGCAATGACCGCCTTCGCCGCTCATTGCAGCCTAACTTTCGTGGGTCTTGCGATGAGCATCTGCGGCGCTTATAGTGAGTCCTGCAATGAGCACCACTGGCGCTCACTGCAGCCTAACTCCTGCGGGCCTCACGATGAGCACCTGCGCCGCCTTTGGCGCTAATTGCAGCCTAAGTCCCACGGGCCTTGCTATCGCGTGCCTCAACTGCTCACCTTGCGAGGCCCGCAATTATTTAACATTGCGTGACCAACATCGCAATGTGAAAAACACTGAAAACTATATATGTGATAAAAGCCATGGTGCAACATGCATAAAGCAATCAAAGACACACTACCTGATTAAACAGCAACACAAAAACAAAAAACTCCTGCTGTATTAACCCTTCCTCACGCACAGAGGCTCTAATGTGGACCCTGAAATATCAATATAATTGCATATAAATCACGCTCATCACATCTACATTTGGGAAAACAAATAGTGACCATATTTCACCGCCACATCACATAGATCAAGTACCCTGGGAACATTTTAATATTTGTTGTTCAGTCCTTCAGTCGTTTTCAACTCTCCCATTCCCATTTGGGGACTTCCCATTCTGTTTTGCTATTCATCAATTTACATTAGTGTGGATTGCTAAGTGGTGGTGGTGAAGGGGCTTGTGTACCTGAATGAAGCTGTGAGCTATACCATGTAGGGCCAGTGGGCAGGTTATAGCAGAGAGGTCAGACAAAGCCCAGTCTACTAGAGAAGGAACTGGCAACCCACTCCAGTATGTGCTGCAGTCCATATGGTCACAGAGAGTCGGACACGACTAAAGGACTGAACAACAATTTTTTGGGGGGGAATTATTGTACAAGTAATTGTAATGCCTTTCCATGTTTTCCCTATATTTTAAAGTGCACTGGTGTGTTTATATTGCCCTTTACAGTGTTGTCTGTAAACCCTTTGCAGGTCCTATTTGGAGGCCGTAATGTTTTGGCCTCCATTTGCGGCTTACTGGCTTGAACGCCATGGCGTCTTTGGAAATGTGTTGCAATTTAATAGCAAAATTGAAACGTAGCAGTTACGGCTTGATAGAACAAAGGATTTGGCACCCGCGAAGTTCCACGTTCCATGTCCCGTAGGATTTTTCTGGCCTTAAGCCGCAGGTCTTGTACGGCTTGCTTTACAGGTCTAATTTAACAGCAGTAAGTCTTGCGGGCTACTTTACGAGCTATCGTTTCACACGTTAGGGTAATTTATTAGGGCTGTTGGTTGTACAACCTCATCCACATTCCGCCACACTCAAGTGGCACAATATATGACTTTCAGATCACCATTCCTGCCACTTTGTGAATTATATCCAAAACCCTGCCTGTAACAATTCTTAGATAATAAATTAAGTTTCTCTTAGTCACATCTGAAGGGGCACGTTTATTAAAAATGCACACTGCAGTCAGGGCCTCAGGATGATAGACACTTGAAAGAATACATTAGCCTTTAAAAGACATACTAATGTACAATATATAATTGAACACTGAACTAATATGCAATCTATATAAAATATAATTGTTTAATTTATTTATTTTGTCAGCAACACTACTTGTCAGCAACTTGAATCAGCAGCCAGCGTTCTCTCATACTTCACAAAGATGGACAACCTTGCTCTCTTGCTACTGGCGCATCGGCAGACTTGAACATGGGACAATGTGCTTGCCACGCAGTGAGTCACATAATATGCCACCAGGGCCTACATATCGAAGGAGAGAGGGGTGGTGTAGGACAGAACCGGCAGAAGTCTAGAGCACTTGCTTGATAACTGGATAAGATTGAAATCGACACCACAAACCCCTAAATGCAGTGGCGGAGCTAGAGAATGGAGGGCCCTGGAGCCAAAAAAATACTGGGGTTTGTAAATAATGTTTTTTGCGCTTGGCACCTCCCAGTACTAATTCATTCAGGGTTCCTCCCCAAGACCACTTCCCATAACAGCTCCACTCTCTAAGACTCCTTCCCGTAACAGCACTTCTATATAACAGCTCTACGCCCTAAGACCCCTTCCCATAACGGCATTCCAACTGCTCTCCTTTCCTTACCTCCTGTCTTTGCGAAGCTCCAGTACGTGCTTGCTCCACTTTCAGATTAATTCATTTATTTAATTGAACATGGTACGACTTCATTTTACCTGCTTAATTATACTGATATTCAGGCTGAAAGTTTTCAATCTTTTTTTTTTTGTGTAGTTGTGCTTTAACAAAAGAAAAAAAATGTCTTAGGGAAATAAACCCATTAGTGCTTAACACTACAAATTTAGGTATAAGGGCAACAGTGGGTTAGTCACATATACATAGTAGTTGAAATTTTAAATGAAAAAACAACGTTGATTAAAAGAATTTAAAAGGAAAGGTTAAAAACACTGTGAACAATAGTTCCTTCGATGACTGCTGTAACCTCTATTGGCACTCTTAATTTGTCATTTGTGGAGTGTGGTTACACAGCAAAAAGTTTTCCAGGGTATAATAAGGGCACTTGCTCAATCACTCATGAGCTATAAAAAGGATTAAAGTATAATCCAACTGCACTATATATACTGTACTGTTTAATACAAAAAATGTCATATAGACCAACTATTATCTATATTGTATAGGTAGTTGGCCAAGGAAAAAGGGGTATTGGAGATTGTTAAGTCTCACAGTCAATTTCCAAAAGGGGTTTTGAAAAGATTTGGAGTCAGTATATGGAGCGGTTCTATATTTATGTACTGTGTATATGTACACGTATATAGCGCCCCACTTTCAGATTAATTCATTTATTTAATTGAACATGGTACGACTTCATTTTACCTGCTTAATTATACTGATATCAAGGCTGAAAGTTTCAATCTTTTTTTTTTATGGTGTAGTTGTGTTTTAAACTTATTTTCTCTGAATGGTGCATATAAGAATATATATTTTGTTGGGCTAAATATTTCCATAGCAGACGTGGTACATATTATCTATGATAAAGTATATATTTTGATTTGTTAATGCTAGGTAGGGCATTAACCTTTTAATTGGAAGACAGGCCAGTAACATCTTAATGTTATTTCATAATAAACAAGATAATGGGATTAATAGTATGCATCAAAGTCTCATGGCTAAATATTTCAGCCTGTCCGGAACCATATTGTTGAAAGAAAAACTCCCACTGGTTTTAATTTAGATTTTTCCTCCATAAACAAGGTGTTATTTTTTGCTGAGGTTGTTGAATTCATAGGTGTATATTCATCAAAGCTTTTTTATTTATGAATGAGACAATTTCCTATGTTATTTACTAGAACTTATAAATCAAGAAGTGTGATACTTTTTATACTTTGATAAATAAATTCAATAGCATAATAAAGGATGCTGGGCTATTGATCCAAAGCGAGATAAATAACAAGCTTTGATGTATAAACTCTAAAGAGTTTAAAAATGAATAAAACCAATGAGAATCTTCATATATCTCTAACTGAATGGGGGTTTTCATAGACTCCCATGTCAGAGAAATGCATTTTTTTAGCAGTATTTAAAATATGTCTTTTTATTTTGCTTCAGTATTAAGATCAGTTCTTATATATAGTGACTTGCAAAAATATTCACCCCCTTGGCATTTTTCGTGTTTTGTTGCCTCACAACCTGGAATTAACATGGATTGTTTGAAGATTTGTATCATTTAATTTTCAGAACATGCCCATAACTTTAAAAATGTTTTTTTTTATTGTGAAGCAAACAACAAATAGGACAATATAACAGAAAAAGTCAATGTGCATAACTATTTACCCCCCTAAAGTCAATACTTTGTAGAGCCACCTTTTGAGGTAATCACAGCTCCAAGTCGCTTTGGATAAGTCTCTATGAGCTTGCCATATCTTACCACTGGGATTTTTGCCCATTCCTCCTTGCAAAACTGCTCCAGCTCCTTCAAGTTGGATGTTTTTTTTTGCGCTTGTGAACAGCAATCTTTAAGTTTTCTATTGGATTGAGGTCTGGGCTTTGACTAGGCCATTCCAACACATTTACATGTTTCCCCTAAACCACTCTAGTGTTGCTTTAGCAGTGTGGTTGGGGTCATTGTCCTGCTGGAAGGTGAACCTCCATCCTAGCCTCAAATCACGCAAAGAGTGGTACAGGTTTTGCTCAAGAATATCCCTGTATTTACCTCCATCCATCTTCCCCTCAACCCTGACCAGTTTCCCAGACCAGAGCACCTTCCTCCATAAATTTTGTGAGTCTCCCACATGCCTTTTAGCGAACAATATGTGCCATTTTGTTTTTTGCTGAAAGTAATGGCATTCTTCTGGCCACTTTGCCATAAAGCCCAACTCTATGGAGCATACGGCTTTTTGTTGTCCTATGTACAGATACTCCAGTCTCTGTTGTGGAACTCTGCAGCTCCTCCAGGGTTACCTTAGGTCTCTGTGCTGCCTCTCTGATTAATGCCCTCCTTGACCGGTCCATGTGTTTTGGTGGGGGGGCCATCTCTTGGCTGGTTTGCTGTTGTTGTGCCATGTTCTTTCCATTTGGTTATGATATATTTGATGGTGCTCCTAGGGATTATCAAAGATTTGGATATTTTTTTAATAAACTAACCCTGACTTGTACTTCTCAACAACATTGTCGCTTACTTGTTTGGAGAGTTCCTTGGTCTTCATGGCAGTGTTTGGTTAGTGGTGCCTCTTGCTTAGCTGTTGCAGCCTCTGGGGCCTTTCATAAAAGCTGTGTGTCACAACCTACTATGATGATGGGTTCTAGAGTATCCTAGTACTCTTATTCCCAGTAGGTTTAGACCTAAGTTTGGGTGACTCTAGATACCTATGGACAGTCTTTGTCGGTACAAAGGCATAAGTCCCAGCTTGCTTTGGTAGTGTACCTGGGAGCACCTTGGTAGGGAGTCAGAACGAGCTCCTCTACAAGCATATGCCTCTGGGTCAATAATACATGCTTAGTCAAAGTATGAAAATTAAGAACAACTTCTTTATTTTTACACAAGTATTTAAACAACTCACAAAACCAGTACAGGGAGTGGCTACCCCCTTGTCCAACCCTCATCTTCCTCTTGGCCAATGGGGTAATCTCCAGAGTAACTTGATTACCTCTGGCCAATGGACTAGAGGTAAGCTCTGGGAACTTCCAGACCCCTCCCCTGGGCCGCCTACTAGGTGTGGCTACCTAATTTAGTTGGTCTCTGGCTCTCAAGGGAGAAACATATACGTGCTCCTGTACTATGGCCCTGATATTGGGCTGAAGACCCCATGGGGTTAAGGTGCCTCAATGTCTGTACAGACCCCTTTGTTCTGGCCTTGCTATCACTTCAAGTGCTTACTTTAGGTGATAGCAAGAAGGCAGATGGGTGATCTACTCAGGTTACTATCTGTATCAGACCCAATATGGATGACTGCACACAACATGGCTCCCACATTACAATACAATATATTTACAGATAATACCACTACAACATTTTATAACCCACAGCATCTCCACTGGCAACAGCCTGGGGCAGACATCAGTCCAAGTCTGAGATGGGCGCC
Organism: Discoglossus pictus; assembly: GCA_027410445.1. Classification (NCBI taxonomy): domain Eukaryota; kingdom Metazoa; phylum Chordata; class Amphibia; order Anura; family Alytidae; genus Discoglossus; species Discoglossus pictus. Next base: position 58,539,466 of record CM050167.1, read on the forward strand.
GATTGAGCCATGACAATTAACCCCCAAGTACAGATGTAGGCATCCTGTACTCCAGGATGCCTATCTGGACTGACAGTCAGGGCTCTAGTTGGCGCGACAATCCATCTGCGTTCTGGTGGAATTTCCCTTTGCGGTGTTGTATGGTGAAATTAAATGTTTGTAGGGCTAAACTCCACCTCAGTAGTCGGCCATTCTATCCAGCCACTTTAGATAACCAACAAAGAGGGTTATGGTCTGTGGTGACTGTGAACTGTCTTCCGTACAGGTAGTGCTGTAGTTTGCGTAGAGCCCAGACTACTGCTAAACATTCCTTTTCTATAGTTGCATAGGCTGTTTCTCGTTGCAGTAGTTTCCTACTAATGTAGGCCACTGGGTGCTCAACTCCCTGGTTGTCTGGCTGACTCAATACTGCCCCTATGCCATACATGGAGGCATCAGTCTGTACCATGAAAGGGGGGTTATAGTCTGGGGCAGCCAGGACTGGGGAGCAGGTCAGTGTTTGGAAAGCAGACTGGCACGCAGAAGTCCAATTCACTTCCCTGGGTAGTTTCTTCTTGGTGAGATCCGTCAGGGGTTTGGCTGTGCTGCTGAAATCGGGAATACATTTTCTGTAATAACCCAGTAGTACCTAGGAAAGCCATCACTTGCTTTTTAGTTTTAGGAGTGGGCTAAGCTGCTATATCCTTTTGAGAGATCTACAGTGGTTAAATATTTGGCGGTACCTAGCCGGTCCAACAACTCGTCCATGCGTGGAACAGGGTAGGAATCTGTTTTGGTTTTATCGTTCAGCCTACGGTAATCCACGCAAAAACGAGTGGTTCCATCTTTTTTGGGCACCAATACCACTGGAGATGCCCAGGGTCTACTGGATTCTTCTATCACTCCCAACTGTCGCATAGTGCGTAATTCTGCCTGAATGTTGGCCCTAACTGCCTCCGGTACCCTGTAGGGGGGTTGCTTTAAGGGGGCACATTCCCCGGTTACTACTGGGTGGACAGCTAAGGGGGTACACCCTGGCTTGGTGGTGAACAGGGTGTGGAAGGGTTTTAAGCTGTGGGACAGCTGCTCTTTCTGCTCTGCGTCTAATTCCAGGGTCTGCTGGATACTTTCTCCTACTGTATCCTGGTCTGCTTTGTTTAGCATATCTGGGATCTGTCCCTCCACTGGGTCGTCCTCTGTGGCCCTACAAATAGCTAGGCGGTGAGCTGCTCTCTGAACATACACCTTAAGTCTGTTGATATGGGCAACTCTGGTGATGGACCTATCCGGGTCTATCATTACTACATAGGCCTTGTTCCCCACTTTCTGGCTGATTGTGTAAGGCCCTACCCACTGGGACTGTAATTTATTCTGGGGGTGAGGTTCCAGCATAAGCACCTTTGTACACTCCTCCAGAATTCTGTCACTTGTCCCTGCCTTGTAGTATTTCTGATCCCTCTGCTGGGCTTTCCTCATGTTTTGGCTGACTATTCCAGTTAGTCTGGCCATGTTCTCTTTGAAGGCTAGCACATAGGTGGCCACTGGTATGGGTTGTTGCCTATACTCCCCTTCCCATGTTTCCCTAATTATGCTTAAGGGTCCCCTCACATGTCTCCCATACAAGAGTTCAAAGGAGGAGTGCCCTGTAGACTCCTGGGGTACCTCTCTATAGGCGAACAGCAAACATGGCAACAACCGTTCCCACTCTGGTTCCTGGTCTGTAAAGGTTTGTATCATATGTTTAAGAGTCCCATTGAACCGCTCACAGAGACTATTAGTCTGGGGATGGTAGGGGGAAGAGGTAGTATGCTTAACGCCACACGTGGCCCATAGCTGTTCTGTGACCTTGGCCATCAATTGTGGCCCTTGATCGGACAGAATCTCATGGGCGTACCCATTTGGGTAGGACTACTGTGACTGCTGATCCAGAGTCACGGTAGCCAGTAGCTTGGCGTCCTTGTAGCCACACGGCTTGCCTATGTTGTTCTCCAGACAGCTTCTGCGGGTTCCTTACAGTATAGACCCCTGGATATCCTCCCTCTGCTCCCAAAGAGCTGCGTTGGAGCTCGCCGCCCCCTCAGTCCACTCCCCCAAATAATGTACAGGGCGGGGGGAGGTCCTCTAGAGTTTTTGGGTGCCTGAGGACAATCCTTAGCAAAGTGACCTTGTTGGTTGCAGTTGTAGCATTCTGAGTTCATTGGTTTGGTCCCCCATTGTGCCCTGGGAGCAGGCTGGGACTTGGTACCCCTGTGGTCAGATGTTTTTGCTGGCCGTGCCCAGGTCGCATTACGCAGCTCAGGAGCTGATCGTGGTGGCAACACATCTCTGGGGCCCCTACCCATATCCAGGCTAGGTTTTGTTCCTTGGGACACTCTTTTGGCCCTGGTGCTGATAAACCGATCTGCCAGCGCCGCTGCCTGGTCTGCAGTGGTCGGTTTTTGATCTTGCAACTAGTCACTGACTTCTGAGGAGCAAATGTTCAGGAATTGTTCCATCAGTACCACTTCCAATATCTGTTCGGCTGTGATGGCTCCTTGTGTAGACCACCACTGGGTACAACTCGCCTTAACCTGCACATAACTTCCACATGAGTGTCTGCGGGTCCTTTGGTGGTGGCCCTGAATCTATCCAAAAATGTCTCAGGCGTCACAGTATATCTGCTCAGCAACACCGTGCACAAATATTTCTAATCCTGGGCTTGTTCCTGTGGAAGGGCTCCACATGTCGCACTGGCCCTTCCTGTTAACTTGTTTAGCAGCAATTTGGCCCATTCTCCATAGGGAATATTTTGGACCCCACATTGCTGCTCAAACTCCTGAAGGAATTCGTCCATATTGTCCATACCATCCTGGAACTTCTTAAAGTTCTGGTATGCCATCTTAACTCGTACTGGCAATTCCTCTGTGCGGCACCCAAGCCTTTGCTGAGCTTTATCCCGCCCCCCAGTGCACTCCTGCCAGATTCTCTGGTAATGCTGGTCCAGTAAGTTGCCCACCTCTTGTGCGGTCATCTCACTGGGGTATAAGTGTCTGGCTTCTTCATACCTCCTTGTTGCCTCTTTGGTGATGTCTTGCTTTGGTTGGGGTCTTGGAGCCCTTGGTGGTCCCTCACCCAACTCCTCTGCTTCCCCCTGCTCCGCATCATTTTTTCTCAGGGCTGCAATCATCCCCGCTCGTTGGTCTCCCTTCCTCCTAGGGATTCCTTTCTGCTTCATCGCCTCCCTTAGCTCCGCTGAGGACCATTCCTCGTATTGCTGCTCCATTCTTGGTCTTTCTGTAGAGTCGTCCCACCGCTGCCAGCCAATTGTTACAACCTACTATGATGATGGGATCTAGAGTATCCTAGTACTCTTATTCCCAGTAGGTTTAGACCTAAGTTTGAGTGACTCTAGACTTATGGACAGTCTTTGTCGGTACAAAGGCATAAGTCCCAGCTTGCTTTGGTAGTGTACCTGGGAGCACCTTGGTAGGGAGTCAGAACGAGCTCCTCTACAAGCATATGCCTCTGGGTCAATAATACATGCTTAGTCAAAGTATGAAAATTAAGAACAACTTCTTTATTTTTACACAAGTATTTAAACTACTCACAAAACCAGTACAGGGAGTGGCTACCCCCTTGTCCAACCCTCATCTTCCTCTTGGCCAATGGGGTAATCTCCAGAGTAACATGATTACCGCTGGCCAATGGACTAGAGGTAAGCTCTGGGAACTTCCAGACCCCTCCCCTGGGCCGCCTACTACGTGTGGCTACCTAATTTAGTTGGTCTCTGGCTCTCAAGGGAGAAACATATATGTGCTCCTGTACTATGACCCTGATATTGGGCTGAAGACCCCATGGGGTTAAGGTGCCTCAATGTCTGTACAGACTCCTTTGTTCTGGCCTTGCTATCACGTCAAGTGTTTACTTTAGGTGATAGCTGGAAGGCAGATGGGTGATCTACTCAGGTTACTATCTGTATCAGACCCAATATGGATGACTGCACACAACATGGCTCCCACATTACAATACAATATGTTTACAGATAATACCACTACAACATTTTATAACCTGCAGCATCTCCACTGGCAACAGCCTGGGGCAGACATCAGTCCAAGTCTGAGATGGGCGCCGATTGAGCCATGACAGTGTGTACATGTAATGACAGATCATGTGACACTTAGATTGCACACAGGTGGACATCATTTCACTAATTATGTGACTTATGAAGGTAACTGGTTGCACCAGAGCTTTTTATGGGCTTCATAACATAGGGGGTGAATACATACGCACATGACAATTTTCTGTTTTCTATCAAATTGTTTCATGTATATATGTTTCTCATTTCACTTCACCAACTTAGACTATTGTGTTCTGATCCATCACATAAAATTCAGATTAACAAAACATTGCACTTAAGGTTGTAATGTAACAAAATAGGTAAAAAGGGGGTGAATACTTTTGCAAGGCACTGTAAACATGTGCCACAATGCACCAGCATACCCATTCTAAAGAACAATTTAAAGATTTTCTACGAAGAAATATTAACTAAAAAAATCTTATTCATGTAAGGAATAGAACTTCTAATAATGTCGATTTTTAGTGTTTGTTGCTTTTAATGTATTTAGAGCACATAACAACCTACCTCGTTAAAACGTACCAGGTAAAGAGCCACTGCAATGTTTCCCTATATGTTAGGGAATAATTTGGTAAATTTCCACTATCACCTACGGAGGTGCCATCTCCCTGGGAAAAACCGTGCAGTCTTAGAAACAGCGTCTCCCAATCTGATACAATCTGTACAGACTCCTTTGTTCTGGCCTTGCTATCACGTCAAGTGTTTACTTTAGGTGATAGCTGGAAGGCAGATGGGTGATCTACTCAGGTTACTATCTGTATCAGACCCAATATGGATGACTGCACACAACATGGCTCCCACATTACAATACAATATGTTTACAGATAATACCACTACAACATTTTATAACCTGCAGCATCTCCACTGGCAACAGCCTGGGGCAGACATCAGTCCAAGTCTGAGATGGGCGCCGATTGAGCCATGACAGTGTGTACATGTAATGACAGATCATGTGACACTTAGATTGCACACAGGTGGACATCATTTCACTAATTATGTGACTTATGAAGGTAACTGGTTGCACCAGAGCTTTTTATGGGCTTCATAACATAGGGGGTGAATACATACGCACATGACAATTTTCTGTTTTCTATCAAATTGTTTCATGTATATATGTTTCTCATTTCACTTCACCAACTTAGACTATTGTGTTCTGATCCATCACATAAAATTCAGATTAACAAAACATTGCACTTAAGGTTGTAATGTAACAAAATAGGTAAAAAGGGGGTGAATACTTTTGCAAGGCACTGTAAACATGTGCCACAATGCACCAGCATACCCATTCTAAAGAACAATTTAAAGATTTTCTACGAAGAAATATTAACTAAAAAAATCTTATTCATGTAAGGAATAGAACTTCTAATAATGTCGATTTTTAGTGTTTGTTGCTTTTAATGTATTTAGAGCACATAACAACCTACCTCGTTAAAACGTACCAGGTAAAGAGCCACTGCAATGTTTCCCTATATGTTAGGGAATAATTTGGTAAATTTCCACTATCACCTACGGAGGTGCCATCTCCCTGGGAAAAACCGTGCAGTCTTAGAAACAGCGTCTCCCAATCTGATACAATCTGTACAGACTCCTTTGTTCTGGCCTTGCTATCACGTCAAGTGTTTACTTTAGGTGATAGCTGGAAGGCAGATGGGTGATCTACTCAGGTTACTATCTGTATCAGACCCAATATGGATGACTGCACACAACATGGCTCCCACATTACAATACAATATGTTTACAGATAATACCACTACAACATTTTATAACCTGCAGCATCTCCACTGGCAACAGCCTGGGGCAGACATCAGTCCAAGTCTGAGATGGGCGCCGATTGAGCCATGACAGTGTGTACATGTAATGACAGATCATGTGACACTTAGATTGCACACAGGTGGACATCATTTCACTAATTATGTGACTTATGAAGGTAACTGGTTGCACCAGAGCTTTTTATGGGCTTCATAACATAGGGGGTGAATACATACGCACATGACAATTTTCTGTTTTCTATCAAATTGTTTCATGTATATATGTTTCTCATTTCACTTCACCAACTTAGACTATTGTGTTCTGATCCATCACATAAAATTCAGATTAACAAAACATTGCACTTAAGGTTGTAATGTAACAAAATAGGTAAAAAGGGGGTGAATACTTTTGCAAGGCACTGTAAACATGTGCCACAATGCACCAGCATACCCATTCTAAAGAACAATTTAAAGATTTTCTACGAAGAAATATTAACTAAAAAAATCTTATTCATGTAAGGAATAGAACTTCTAATAATGTCGATTTTTAGTGTTTGTTGCTTTTAATGTATTTAGAGCACATAACAACCTACCTCGTTAAAACGTACCAGGTAAAGAGCCACTGCAATGTTTCCCTATATGTTAGGGAATAATTTGGTAAATTTCCACTATCACCTACGGAGGTGCCATCTCCCTGGGAAAAACCGTGCAGTCTTAGAAACAGCGTCTCCCAATCTGATACAAGAGCTTGGGAAAACAGTGACAAGAGCCTGGAGACTGAGTCACAATATTTTCATTTATTTTTTTATACAGATGATTTATATAGCAAGAAAATACAACCCAGTGTCATGTACCAGGTGTTTCATATTGCATGACAAGAATGGCATGAAAAACTTAAATTATTACAGTAGTTTCCTTCTAGCAAATAACATTACAATCAAAAAATGTATACACAAACATTCCACCCAACCGAGAATTGATAAATACAACAAGCCTTATACTTCAATACATTTAACCCTTAACAATTATTAACCCCTTACACTATATTATATTTGTAAAAAAAAAATAATTTCAAGTACTGTAAATTAAAATATGTATTTTTTTAAATTAATCACTACATATATTATCTTACTCTCTCCATGTTTACTTTTAAAAAATATCTTTGAAGAAAATAATAAACCCCTATTTCCCATTCAGATCCTACTTTACTTCTTCACCCTCTCTATAAAATTGATAGCTGGACCATTGCAACCAGAAACCTAACCAAGGTAATGGTCTATAGAGGAACAAACCCCTTCTTGCAGTGCACTCACGGTCTCCTGGCTTGCTCTCCATTGTATTTTCCTGCAACATTCAGGCTCTGCTCTCTGCAGGCTGGGCTTTCTTGCAGCATACACATGCAACTTTTTAACTGTCTCTTAGCCTTTATGCTGCTCATTGATAACCATCCTGGACTTCACATATCCTTGTTACACCATTTCACTGGTTATATTTATCCCGTCTCCATCACAGCTTCTTTCACACTTTTCAGCTTGTCCCCAAAGTGTCTTCTCCTATAATGTAGATCTTTCAATCAGGTGCTAACAGTGGAACTCAATATCGTGTCTATAGGAAACTCTTGACTCTCGTGTAGACGCCACACTTCAAGGTATTCACTGGTCTAATTAGAAAACATTTTTTTTACTTTTTGATCTAAAAATAGACAACATTTCATTTCATTAAACCTTTCAAAAAGAAGGGAATGTATACTCAAAAAGTACAATATTTTTGTAAGTAACACCTTTTAATGAGATCAAAATGTATAGATATATTGACTAAGGTGAGAGCTTTCTCACTAGTGAGATGAGACCTTTTTAGTTTGTATGTTATTCTATGGAGTCAATTCATAAGAGAAAAAATTACTTCAAAGTCTGGAGAGGTCGCAGGTCATAAGTGAGAAAACTCTCACCTTACTAAAACCCTATGTTTATCTCTATTTCTAGGTCTATGAATACCACTTCCAATGAATAGAGCATCCACCCCTATTACCTTACTACCTCCATGTTTATTCTTAAAATATACCTATGAAGAAAATAATAAAAACCTATCTCCAGTTAAGAATCCACTTTACTTCTTCACCATCTCTATAAAGTTGGCAGCTAGGCAACTGCCACCAGATACATAACCAAGGTAATTTGTCTATAGAGGAACAAACCACTCCTTGCAGTTGTCATGCAATTTGAATATGACACAATGTTACACTGTATAGAATAATATATTTTCTTCAGATCAAATATCAATTTATAGACAAGTATACACTTTATGCAGAACAGCATTTATTGAAACAATAGTGAAATCAACGATAAACACGTATTTAAGTTTGTTGCTTTGATTTATAGGTAGATCAATATTATCAATGAGAGGTTTATTAAAATCCTTATAAATGATTGGATAACAATCTATTTTAAAACATACTATACTTGTTAGTTCAATACAGAAATCAATAAGCAGTGTATAACATCTTATCAAGCTTGGATAATCAATCAAATGTATATTCCAAACCATATATTTAGTATTAATATTCAGTGAAATAGCATATTACTCTATGAAAGCAGTAAATAGCAAAATCAGATGTACAAACCTATATGGCAGCCAGAATATAGACATATATACAGTAGTAAATAAAACTATGTAGGTTATAATGTATGTTTAAGGCATACCAAATAACTTTTGTGCATGACTATTTGATTATTTAATAAGGGGTTTTATAACAGAATTAATTTAATTTAATTTATCAAAGCAATCAGTCTGTTTTTGATAGAATGGACCAAAGTAGAAAACAATAACGTTTTGGAACTCATGCCTGGACAAATGACCCCCAAACCCCTATTTCAGGTTGTATCCACCTTATCAGTTGTCCCAGTTATCTGGTCTATTTCAATTCTGTTATAAAATATAATAATAGAAACTTGTGGCTATACTTTACCCAATAATGTGAAGATGATATAATGTGAATATGAAGCTAACAGGTAAACCCTTACTGGATAGGACTGCTCCTTAATTTGTTCAGACCTAATCTCTTTTAGGTATTCTAGAATTTGTAGTATAGATAGATATCACAGAGTAAAGAGAAAATGGCAGAAGTTTATGCCAGAGAGTGACAGCAAAAGCCAGAGAGGGACAGACAGAATGCCTAGAGACTCTTTTTTTCTTAATATTAATAGACTAGCGACTTGTCCGTAAAAAATGACGGGGATAATAAAATTTGAAGCCATGGGAATGCTGTTTGAGACATAATTGAAACCGTTTTGTACTGTAAGGACCTTCGGCGCTCATTGCGAGGCTTGAGCTGAGCGTCTTCGGATTTTCAAGTGGCGAAAATCGTCTAAATCAAGTTAAATTTGCGTTTGACCTCAAACACAGACGTCCTAGCTGTTGCCCCATGCTGTCGTGATAGTCTGATGTTTTTGTATTTTTTTTGTGTGTATTTAGTGTGTTTAGTTCAGGTTTTTTGCTTCTCATTGTCGGCCACTAATCTCGTAAATGTTTGCGTCTCGTATCTTTTTTTTATAAGTCCCGCGTCTCGTATTTTAACGGCTCGCCTCGCTCACAAGGCTCACAGCGATTAGCGCTCATCGGCTTAGTGCTATGGTTTAACGTCTCATCTCGCTAAGTCCTATGCGTTAACGGCTCGCCTTGCTTCGCGAGGCTCACAAGCGATGAGCGCCTGCAACATCTCGCAGTTTGACAACTATTATATGTGATAACCCCTTTCATTTTTCCCCACTCCCAGTCACAGGGTTGTTGGTCATAATAATGACCTTTGGTGCAGATATTTCAGAAAAATATTTAGGATTATAGAATTACCCACTGTGTTTTAATCTTCAGCTGCTTCATATGAGCTAATGCCCTCTTTATAGCCAAATGTAAATGACTTTGCTCCTTACAGCACAGCTACTTATATTGTGACCAGGCTTTATAATGTCATCCAATGTGACAATGCATCTGTTGATAGAAACACTGAAGTACTTGGGCTGCTGTGCATTTAAAGATGCTCTGCAGTTATTAGAAATATTCTCTAAAGCTAAAATTGCTTGCTAGTATACAACACAAAATAGTCACCATCAATAAACAGGAAAAAAAAATATGAATGACTAATTACTCACAGGTCATACAGCTATGTACAATTTATCTTCATGTCAGATATTTGGCAGAAACTGATTTGTTTGTATTTCATGGGGTTTAATACATTTGTTTTGGTAATTTTAATCTCTATGGCTTTTAATATCTGTCATTTTTTGTAAGAAAACAAAAAAATGAGACTACATACTGGAATAAAAATAAAAACTGTATTTGTTATAAATAGTTTATCAAATTATATATATTTATTTGATAACAATAGATAATTTTATCTTTATTGTTTTTAGACACTATGTTACATGTAATAACATTGACTCTTTCAATAAAAAATAGCTATATAGTTACATAGTAATTGAGGTTGAAAAAAGACTTTTAGTCCATCAAGTTCAAATAAAAAAAGATATGAAAAAGACCACCATAGCTTCTTACCTTTCCCATTCACTCTGATCTACAAACATATAGATTTGAGACAGTAGATGGAGGATGAAATGGAGTAGTACAAGTTTTAAAACTTAAGGGAAATATGTACTACATTGCAAACATAGGGCCCTATTCTATTATGCTTACAAATGCCTCAAATTAACAAGTTTTGGGCCTTTTAAAACCTTGGGAACAGTCATGTTGTGACCTGGCTAGATATATCTATATATGTGTATTATGAATCTCCTAGTAAATTGCCTGTCAATGACGATATTGGTGTGTTCAGACCTTGTGGTCCCCCCCACTTTCCCTCCCCTGAGACTAAGTGAAAGTGTGTGTGAAACAGCCAATGGTGTGCCAGAAAGGCCATACTGCTCTATGTCTATGGGGAGAAGTATGTGATAAGATAGTGCTGGTACTGAGCAGCGCGTCTTAATGCAGAGGGAAGGATAGAGAGAACAACACTCTAGCTTTGCTAGTGGGAAGTCTGGAAGAAGTAAACCCCCTGAAAATCCTAAAAAAAAATTAAATGCGATATCTTCACAAAAAAGTACTTTTTACAAAAGAATCTAAGCTCAAAACAGGGCCCTACATTTTTTTTGTAGCGTATTAATATTGTATTTTTCCTTCCTATTATCCCCTGTATAGCTCTGCGGAATATAATAAACTAATAAAGTCTATCTTGGGAACACAAGTTAAACTTGGGATGAAGAGGGAATTACTAGACCATCTGAATTCCCCACTGGTAATTTATGTACAGGATTCTCTATGTAGTTATTCCCATTTTATTTTATAATAATTGTACTAAATATCATTGTATATCCCTTTATAATTCCATTGTTCATATATACTGTGTATTTATACATAGCAAATATATTACTTTATTCATTTATGACATTTTCCCTTGTTACCAAACTAAAACTACAACCATAGACTGTTGCATCTTAAATTGCCTTGTATTGGCAGCATTATATTATTGACTTTGGGTTGTAGGTCTGGAATCAGTTATTGTAGGTGACTCAGCTTGGATAAGCTGTTTTGTGGTTAACCCTTTCACCAATGGTAGACTGACATCCGTAGGGTCTCGGTCACACTGTAAAAGCAGCACTTTAACCATTATATTGTTAAAGAGAAAAAAAATACGCTTTTTTTCCTGTCACCTTTCCTTTAATGATTCACTTGGGACAGATGAAAGATCCTGCAAAGAAAATACTGATGTGCACTGAGTTCTGGACTGCAGACAAATTCTATTAAGGAGAACATTAAACTACTTTGCTGAAACTGGCCCGTTCCAATAACTAGTCAAAACCTTCAGAAATTATTTAACATTAATGGTGTGGAAAATCATCTTAAATGAAAATTAGTCATTATGGACACTGTTGTCATGCTAGATATATTCACACCGGAATTCAGTTTAAAACTCAATTTTTACTGGATTATACTTTTTTGAAAGTAATTATTTTTTCTTGGTTAATGGAAAAAAACATATGTTCAGTAATTTGTAAACTCTTTTTTCTAACAGTTTTTAGTGTACCAAAAAGAAAGTGCAGTTTAAATCAGTAAATACCATTTTTTTATCTTATTTAAAGGGACACATTTTCCAATGTGCCTTTTTTAAAGTATATTTATACATATTAGAATGTTTTTGCAATGGAAACAAATACATTTTACATTAAAGCAACAAAGAAATGTAGAAAAAGAAATATGTTTGATTCACCTTTCACCAGTGAATTGAAAGAAGCTTGAAAGAAAGTGTAAACAAGGACTCTCAGTGTGTTATCTGTGTTTGCTAAGCTAGTTTCACATTTACACACAAGATTGTGAATGTCCAATGGTTCCTGCCAATCTGCATCATTTAACAGATCATGATAATACAACCATATAAAATTCTTATCCATGTGTTACTTTACATTTTCTACTCTATATACCACATCTCAAAGACTGCTTGTTAGATAAGTAGGGAATTATAGATTTTAGTGTACAGGGTTACTCATCACCCAACTTACTTGGTTTTATATTCTGTTTGTTTGAATGAAAAGATAGAGCACAATAGTTTCTGTAACTAGTTATTACATTACAGCAGTATCCAATATAATAATTGGCACCATACAGACTGACAGCACAAAGAGAGAGAGACAGTATACTCATCATTTAACACAGAGAGAGAAAGCACAGAGAGAGACAACACAGACAATTCAAGATAATATTCTATGATGCCGTCATTTATGATAGGCAAGTTACTAGTTATTAATTATACAGTATTATACTGTATTATTATTACCACATATGCCATGCGCAACCTACAACTTTGCGAGCGTTACACCCAAACTCGCAGTACAACTATATTAGTGACTAGGAAATTGCCTGTCAAAAATGACGGGAGTAAAATAGTATGGCTGACAATGTTGATTGCCACACAATGCGAGGCTATGTGCCCTCTGAGCACTTTTTATGTCCTCCGGGCTAGTTTTACATCCTTCGGACTCATTTTAGTCATTTTTTTTTCTTGTTTAGGAGATTTTCATTCGTGAAAAAATGCCAAATATGCCTCAAAATAAATTGCAACCTCTTTCACAGGCTCTCTGGCTATCCCACTGTGCTGTGTTTAAGTTAATTTGAGGCACATTTTTTTTTTTTTTCAGGTCTTTCCAGTTCTGTGGTTCGGACTTTAAAGTGGGATTTTTGCGAGCTGCACAGTGCATGTACGGGTTTTGGTCGTAAGTCCTACGGGTCGTAAGTCCCCCTTGTGCCGATGTACTGCAACCTAAGTCCCGCGTGTCTCAACTGTGCAATGAGCGCCTTCAGAGCTCATTGCAGCCTAAGTCCCGCGTGTCTTAACTGCTCGCCTTGCAGTGCAATGAGTGTCTTTGGCGCTCATTGCAGCCTAAGTCCCAAGAGCCTCAACTGCTCTTCTCTCGAGGGGTGAGGTGCAATGAGCGCCTTTGGTGCTTATTGCAGCCTAAGTCCTGCATGGTCGAGGGCTCGCCTCACTTCGAGACAGAGGAGTGGGGAGAAACATGGGGGGGGGGGAGAGACAGGGAAAGGGGGGGGGAGAAACATGAGGGAGAGAGAGACATGTGGGAGAGAGAGATAGGGGAAAGGGTCAGAGAGAGATATGGGGTAGAGAGGAGGGGAGGGGAGAAAAGAGAAGAAAAAGGGCAGGGGGAAGAGAGAAGCAGGGAGGGAGAGACAGAAGAAGGAGGGAAAGAGAAGGAGGGAGGGAAGAAGAGAGAGAGATAGGGAACAGAGAGAGAGAGGGCAAAAAAACAGAGAAATGACGCACAGGAAGAGGGCTCAGAGAGGGAGAGAGGGCACAGAGAGAGAGACCGACAAGATCATATATGATACAGTCATTTATGACGAGCAAGTTACTAGTGTTATATTTTATTTATTCGGGAGTGGGAAGAGACAGACTTGTTATCTCATTGAATGATTCAGAAAAGCTTTCAGTAAATGATAATCATCCACACAGATAATGAGAGTCTGACAGTCATACTTAGTACTGATTTTCTGCTTTACTCTGTACCCTTTCTCATGTTTCAAGCCAAAGGGTCAGTCATGTACATAATAGTCCATTAAAATTAAGATTTTCAAAAAGGTTCCTCTCACTGCCTGGACCTCGGCTAATGTTGTTAGTTTGTTACATATTTATTAGACATGAGATACGTTTCAATAACTAGGACAATCTTTTAAGCAGTTAAGATCAATATATGTCTTCACTGTATTGGAAAAATCATATGGGGCCCCATTCCAATGTATTACACAAGCACTTACAGAGCAAATTGCTATGTAACCTGCAAACCTATCCCAATTCCTCTAAATATCAATGCTGCGCAACTCTATCACTGAATAGCCTAAAATGTTATCAAGTTAGGGTGACCTGTCACATTCAAATGTTTCTGTAAGCCAAGTTACATACTATGCCTAAGCCCTTTCTCTGTCCCCAATCCTTTGCATCCTGATGAACACCCGCAGAGGCAGAAAAATGTCTCTAAAACAGATTCCAACGACTTCCGTGGCACTGAAACGGTACCTTATGCCATGGAAGTCTTATCAACTTTTACACCATGGAGGTACTGGAATGACCTTCATGGCATCTTAATCTAACATATATGCATGGAAGTCCTATCCATGGAGGTCCTGTTAGGAGCATCGTGGTTCCTAATAATTATACTATATCAAAGAGGTCCTTAAAGGACTTCAGTGGCTGAAATAATACCATGGGGGTCCTTTTAGGTATCCCCGTAGAATTCTTAATTAACCCTTACTATTATGGGGTTTCTTAGAGTAATCCCATGGTAGTACGAAACTAACCCCAAATACCATGGATAATTTAGTGATTGGGTGAACGTCGGAAGGAATCCAAAGGGTTCCCTTCAGAGCATGGTAGGAGGGAATCCTCAAGGGGTCCCTGGGCTCATAGCACTAATTGACAGTGGGGTCTTAAACCTCCTTCCGAGCACTTAATATTGTTAACAGCTTCTGTGCCATGGGAAGGGGTTTATGTAGTTGGATTTTGGGAGGTTGGTATATGATTATACTGTACCACTGCTGCAGAGACTTTTGAGCTAACAGCTGTGTCTCCTTCAGCAGGCTACATGGGGATCACAGAGCATCAGGGCTGCGGTGAAACTGTCCTGGTGCATGGCCCCAATTTACTTTGTAAATTTGTTTTGTAGGCATTGCGATTGGATTGATACTTGCTTGCGGGGGGAAAAAACTCCCACAGTTACTAGAGAGACTTTTTGAACAGCTGTGAATTTAATTGGAATGGGGCCTGTGCACGGGTAAATCTACTGTCTGCCTGGCTCTTGCGGGGAGGGGAGCCCTTGGTCCAGTACTATACATATTATTTTTTATATGCCTCTGGACTCCCCACCCCTTTCTCTCCTGCCCCCTACACCCCTTCCCCTCCGGGGTGCTTTGTTCTTAACAGCTTTGCGCTTCTGCATTTCTGGCTGGTGCAGGTAATCCCAAATGATGTCACACACACGTGAAGTCATTCGGGAAACCCTGCTGCTGCCAGAAGGCACGCAGAGCTAGTGAGGCCAAGGGAGTCAGGAGGGGAAGTTAAAGGAGGGGGATCCAGATGAAGCCAAGGGAGCCCATAAGGGGAAGGGGGGGAGAGCTGAGGTGGTAGGGGACAGGAAGGGAAGTGATGGTAAGATATATATATATATATATATATATATCATATATATATGTATATATACTGTATTGGTCCGAATATAAGCTGCACCTGTAAAATTCAAGGGGGAAAAAATAGAAAAAAGATAGTACTCAAATATAACCCTTAAAATTGGAGAGAAAAAGACTCTCCAAGTGATCAGCCATTGCAAGAAACAGGGTTTCTAATTAGCAGTGTGGCTTTTTTTGCAGGTTAGAGGCCTTGCAGGATGTTAGATTGCGCAAAATCGGCAGTAATTTTACGTTCGCGAATAGAAGCCGCACACATAATTTGCAAATTGGCAGTGAATTTTTTTACGGTCACGAATTTAAGCCGCACCCGTAACTCGCAAACTCAAAAATCGGAAAAATGGTGCGGCTTATATTCGGACCAATACGGTATACATACATACCTATATATATATAAATATATATCTTATATAACATTATTCAGTGTATTTTATTCCAAAATGTACATATTTTATGACAATCTCAAAAGCAATATACAGTATAATAGGATACTATTTCTTAGATTTAGTAGCAACTTCTTAATATTGGAATATTATTTATAATAAACTGCAGTGCAGTGTCCCTTTAACACTGAAATAATAATCTGTAATTATGCAACATCATATTTTAGATGAAAACATATCAGCCTTCAGCATTGTTTTCACAGCCTTTTGGACATTTGAATATGCCACAAGGAGCTTGAGTTATTTCAAAGCAGGACAGATGGTACCAGTCCTGGCTCAGAACCACTGTGTCATCCTTTGGTTTCTTCCACAAATTACCCATTAAGTCCAATGTGAGGTATAATATTGTTCTATTGCTGAAGATAAGAATTCCATTGTGGACAATGATTCCTTAGGCACATTTCTTGTAACAGGGATTTTGAAATTGCTCATGTCGTTATGATGTATTTGCTTCTTCGTTCTCCTCTGTTGACTCTAAGTTACACTTGGCAGTGGAAGAAAGTTTTTTTTTGCTGAGAAGTTCCGTGGTAATCCACTGCCTTATATGCACCAGGTCTACTGGGAATGGAACTGAAGAGCCACTGCACAACACATGTGCAAATAGGCATACAAATACCCCACAGTTGTAACTGTCTTGATGAACTGGCATATAAGAAGGTGCATGAATGATCCACTCAGACCAATTTATTGATGAAGCTGACTGCATCTCTAGAAAAGTTTGCAGGATATCAATATTCTTGTTGGAGAAACCATGGGCCCTATTAAATTCGAGCTGCGTAAATAATAGGTGAAAACGCAAGTCCTACGTAGTTTAAAAATGAAACCATTTCCGACGCTATTAAATTCCAAGTGCTGCGAGATACGAGCGATGGATGCGAATGCGTAAACGTTAGGATTTGCGCATGAGTTACGATATCTCGGATCCCCTTGCGTAGGAAAAGAGCGCGAAATACGTGATACGTACCACTTAACCTGACGGCAGTATGCCTTTAAAAGGGAGCCAAAAACAGAACATAATTGACTGTGCTGGAGCTTTTGCAAGTAGACACACAGGTCTAGGCGTTGGTGGGTTTTTGGAGAGCAAGGAGAGAGAGAAGAGAGAGGAGAGAGGAGAGAATTTCAATTTTGAACTAGCAGATAATTTAACCCTTTGTTTACAATACACATAATTACTGATATCACATAATTCACACACATAGATTAATACGTACACATAGCAACACCTAGTGGTAGGCCACTGCACACCTACACCCCCCCCCCCCCCCCCCCCCCCACCCCCCCCCCCCCCCCCCCACACATAATACTACACATAATACTTGCATCTTTTTTTACCTCCTAAACCAACACAAAGATCATCTTGCTTTATTGTTAATTTTGTTTTGGAGGAGTTTAGAGGAGAGGAGGTGGTAAGGCAAGAGAGGCGCGGAGGAGAGTGAGGAGAACATCTGAGGAGAGGAGGAGGATGAGGAGGAGAGGAGGAGGAGGAGGAGGGAGAGGAGGAGGAGGGAGAGGAGGAGGAGGAAGAGGAGGAGGAGGGAGAGGAGGGAGAGGAGGAGGAGGTCGAGGGAGAGGAGGAGGTGAGCAAGGAGGAGAGCAGGGGGGGAGGGAAGTGCCCCCAGAGCTAGGAATTCTAGTGGAAGGGGCAGAGGGTCAGGGGCCTGATCCCTTGGTGGGAAGTAGTGGGGATGAGGGAGCGGCCCCAGGGATAGAAGAGGAAGACCAGGCACCGTCTGTAAGGCAACGGGTTGTGGCAAGGCCCAGGGCCCCCAATTACAGCCCAGAGGAGATCCAGGTTCTCCTCAGGGAAATCTGTGCCCGCCAGGGAATTATATGTGGTGGCAGAGACATTAATGCCAGCCAGAGGCAGCAGGCCTGGTCCCAAATTGCCAGAGCTGTGTCGGCAGTAGGGGTTACTAATAGGGACTGGAGGTTAGTGCGGCACAAATTTGACGATTTAAAGATGGCTGTGAAAAGAAGGATGTCCGATGAGGCAGCAGCAGCACGTCAGACTGGTGGTGGGCCCGCGGTCCCTTTTGTTTACAAGGAATGGGAGAGGACAGTGATGCGCTTCATCCCTTCTGAATCTGTGGTGGGAATACCAGGGCAGATGGACATAGATCGTCCTAACACCCTGCAACGTGAGTATCATATCACACACATGGTTGGCTGAGATTGTGGGGGGATGGGCTGGCTAAAAGCCTGCAGATAACATGCTGTATGTATGTATGTATGTATAAATAGGCTTGTGTTCTGGCTGTTGTATATAATGAGCTGTATCCCTCTAGAACAGGGGTGGGTAAGGAGGGCCACATACATGCCGGACTTTCAGGATATCATGCTGTATGTATGTATGTATGTATAAATAGGCTTGTGTTCTGGCTGTTGTATATAATGAGCTGTATCCCTCTAGAACAGGGGTGGGTAAGGAGGGCCACATACATGCCGGACTTTCAGGATATCATGCTGTATGTATGTATGTATGTATAAATAGGCTTGTGTTCTGGCTGTTGTATATAATGAGCTGTATCCCTCTAGAACAGGGGTGGGTAAGGAGGGCCACATACATGCCGGACTTTCAGGATATCCTTTTTGGGCACAGGTGAGACAATCAGGATGACTGAAAAGGCGATTGGCTCACCTGTGTGGCCCTCCAGGCCCGAACCTGCCCACCCTTGCTCAAGAATTATATGGCCTCCTACACCCCTGCCCACACACTGGGATAATTCACATCCAATAGCACTGTAAGCCCTATGGTTGACTAAAAATTTATGGGGCGACAATAACCATTTCAGACCTGGTAGCAAACCTATCATGTTCATAATTTGTCTCCCTGATATGTCAATTTCTAATTATATCCAGATTAATTGCAATAGAGCAGGGTGTCCAAAGTCAAACTTGCTGTGCTGCGCACAGGCCTGTATATGTGGATTTCCTTTATGTGAACAGATGTCAATTAAACTTAATGACTTGGAGAATGATATTCTCAGCTGGGTGCAGCATGGCTATCCACAACTGCAGGCCTGACTTTGGCCTCCACTGCGATTGAGAATAAAAATTTGGCTGTGCGGCATATGTGGATACAGACTCTGTAGCACTGCATGTGTGTCATATACTGTCCTAACCTGGCCCATGTCTCAGCTGCATATTAACAACCATTGCTGGAAACTTGTCCGATTGGTCAGTCTCACACACTGCACAGCAGATGCAGCAGAGCACGTGTCTGAGGCACATGCAGTACACATTCATATGAGCCATGATCCACAATGCTCATTATGCAGCCCGTGGCTCATCTGTGTAACACAAGCACCACAGTCACTCACAGGTGACCATGATGTCAATGATATGTAAATGCATAGCTGGCAATTGTGTATGGCAACCAACTGAAATATATGTTTATTCCATTGCAGTATCCACAGATTCAGAAGAGGAGGAGGCAGGAAGAGCTGAAGTGGCCCAGGACATTCAGGAGGGCCCGGGACCATCCACATCACTTGCTCATACGGAGCGGGAAGTGATGCCCGGGCCCTCTTCGGCGTGGCCACCTCAGGGCCTGCACCTGCCACACCATCCTGTGCCTCTCTCAGCGGCTCCACCCTCAGCGGCTCCACCCTCAGCGGCTCCACCCTCAGCGGCTCCACCCTCATCCTGGGCTCCTCCCTCATCCTGGGCTCCTCCCTCATCCTGGGCTCCTCCCTCATCCTGGGCTCCTCCCTCATCCTGGGCACAGCCCTCATCTGGTGCTCCACCCTCACCCTGGGCACAGCCCTCACCCTGGACACAGCCCTCACCCTGGGCACAGCCCTCACCCTGGGCTCCCCCCTCATACTGTGCTCCCCCGACATACGGGGCACCGCACTCAGCCTGGGCTCCACCATGGGCCCCGGGAGGAGGTGCCCCGGCAGGAGGTGCCCCGGCAGGAAGTGCCCCGGGAGGAAGTGCCCCGGGAGGAAGTGCCCCGGGAGGAAGTGCCCCGGCCACAAGTGCACCGGCCCCAAGTGCCCCGGGAGGAGGTGCACCGGCCACAAGTGCACCGGCCACAAGTGCACCGGCCCCAAGTGCCCCGGGAGGAAGTGCACCGGCCCCAAGTGCACCGGCCCCAAGTGCCCCGGGAGGAAGTGCACCGGCCCCAAGTGCACCGGCCCCAAGTGCCCCGGGAGGAAGTGCCCCGGGAGGAAGTGCCGCGGAGTCGCCGGCCGCGGAGTCGCCGGCCGCGGAGTCGCCGGCCGCGGAGACGCCGGCCGCGGAGTCGCCGGCCGCGGAGTCGCCGGCCGCCCAGCCGCCAGCCGCCAGACCTCCAGGTCCTCTGCCACATCTCCCTGCCCAATTACGGAACATCATGTCCCACATTGATGAAGAGGACCAGGCCCAAAGCCAGCTATCAAGTCAAATGCTGGCCATCAGTGCTAATCAATTGGCAGTTAGCAGGGCCATCCTGGCTGGAAATCGGGTCATCTCAGCCACCACACGGGCCATATATGCTGAGATGAGGAGGCACAACCGAAGGATGGAGAGATATGAGGAACGCGCAAGCCGGGAGAGACGCGCATTATTGCATAATCTCCGTCGGCAGCCCATACCTCTCCAGCCTTCGGTGGTCCAATCTCAACCTGAAATGTCTGCCTCCTCATCTCAGACATCGCCCACCCATGAACCCCAGCCACCTGCTGTAGTGGCACCCCCTGATCCCACACCAAGGCGTGGAAGAGGGAGACGGGCCGCGGGCACAGACGGTGGGGGGCCGCTAACTCGGAGTAGGAGGTGTTAGGACCATCCGAGAGGGCCTCCTGACCACTCCTCACAGAATACAGATTGTTATACATGTTGACATAATATTGGCTACAGAGTGTGTACATGTCTGGTTATGTTGAACATTTTAACAATTGATGTTCAATGTGGATTGACCTTGAGCTTAAATGCTGTATTTAATCATAATATTGTTCGGAATGAGACATTGTTTTTGTCTTTGTAGGTGTTAATAGCCAAATCTCACAACTATGAAGACATTTTCTTCATCTTCGAGCAGTACAATACCATCATGTGAGTAAACGCTCAACCCAGTTCCCAACGGGCATTCTATCAGGATTATTCCCCACTGCAGATGGCTCTGAAATTAAATATATGACTCCATATCTTTTCACTAAGAAACATGACTGTGTGATCTTCCATTATAATGATCAGTGTCCAGGCTATCGAGTTGCACAGTCCCATTACTATCTGCTAATCCAAACCAGCAATTCCACATAAGTTTATAGCATTCCATCCCGTTAACATTATGAAATTGGCTTCAGTTTTTTCATGTCATCCAAACCAAAGTGGCAATTTCAAGGGTTTGACTTCATGATCAATGTGCATGTGTTTAGGGGTAATGTGAACAGTGTAATCTGTCTGGCCTTGGTACCACCCATTTAGAAGTGAGATGTGATATCAGCATGGCACAACTATTCCACATAGATAGTGATAGTACATTTTGCTGAAGGATTGTGTTCACAGTGAAGCATGCCTTGTCGTATTCCACATCCTAAGCATCTTCCTGGAAGGCTGACTGAACAGGATAGAATACATATGGTTCTTACTGCTCGGAGATGATGTTCATGTTAGTTGGTTTAGAGTAGTGTCAAAAGCAAAAACAATGTACTCTAATAACAGCTTATGATTGTTCTAACACCTCCTACCTCTGTTTTCCAGATTCATATCATCTATTGACCAATTCACACTGTGTGTGAAATCGCTTAGTATGACATGATCCCTGTTTTATAGTGTCTGTTTATTCTGGCAACCATATGGTTGTTGTATGCGCATTAATGGTTATGTTGATTAGATGTCGTGTTATATGCTGTTGGTTACTGTGGGGTCCTGACCACATGTGACCCTAGGAGATGCTATGCATTACCCTGATGATGTTGTCTGTTTCCTCTTCAGATGTCCTCAGATTTGCCACAGCCCCTTGCCATACTCGGATCTCTTCACAACACACACATGATATTAATGCACATTCCTGTCTATTTCTGTTTGTACTCTGTGTATGCAATAAAGTATGATTGTTATACTGTTATCACTGTTTCTGTGTGTTTGTACCATATCATGCTTTCTAGTTGCGACAATACAGAGAGAATGAAGTGTCATTGTTAAATACATATATCTGTGTGTGTTTACATAGATACATATGCTACATTAATCTGGCCCTTGCCAATATACATGTAGGTGCAAGTTGGAGGGGTGTGAATTCTGAAATCAGGTCTAGAGACCTGCAGGGTTGTATATAATGACTTGAAGGGCTCAACTTGAATGATATGAATCGACATTCATGATTATGTAGTAATGTCAACGCAGATTGCCCAGAATAGTTACACCACTAACTGATGGTGATGAGCACATCTGACTTTCAGGGGAATTGAATTGTTACATGGTAAATATACAGGATTACACAAACATTGATTGAAAAAAAAACGGTTTAATTGTTCACAAAGCCACACAGTGACAAATTACCACAGGCATGCTCAGTATCATGGTGGAGGTGGGTAGGATACAGAGTACCAGTAACACACGGAAATAGGGACATGGGGCCAGAATGCACGCAGGGGGGGTGACATTGGTATAGATGATCAGTTGAGGGGGGGAGATACAGTGCATCAGCCAACGTGAGGCAATATCAGTTATATTCTTAAATATATCAGGCTAACATTCAATATTCAAAACCAACAATACAGAAGGAGATATGCTCATGGGGAGAAGTAATCTGTAGTCTTGTGTGTGCGCGCAACACACACTCCTATGCAACTGCAGAGGTAGAAGTGCTCAATCAGTCAATGTTAGAACCCCCGTAGGTCATGTCACTGGAAATGGCACTATGAGAGAAGACTCTACATACATAAGTTTGGACACTCAGATGGGAACATGACCAGGACCATATCAGTGTGTTCCAAAAAATTTCAGGTGTTAGCAGAACTACCAACCAACTGGCCAGTTCGAGGTGTATTCTGTTCTGTTAATGAGCATCTCTATTATCTGCTGTTGCATATTCATAACTGAAGGTAAATGGAACCTCATTAACAGTTATGTTCCAAGGCTAGAGTTACTGTTCCCCATATGTACAGGGAGGATCACATCAGCACTGAGGAAGAGATCTGGAAGGAAGTATGATACAGGCTTCACAATAGTCCAAGTAGAGGAGAGAATGGCAGATCTAAAGCAATAGGTACATATAAAGCGATGTAGAGGATGTGATATCACACCCGATGCAACACATGATGACTGACATCTGAACATACATGATGCAATGTGACAATAGCATAGTCCTGGAACGTGGGAATGCTCATCATTCCTTGTTCTGACCGTGGAAAGGGACTAATCTTTGCGATCTGAAACATAAAAGGAACATGTCAATATTTACATTGCACATGCTCCCAGAGCGCTTACTTCGTCACTTACAGTGGTTATAAAAAGTCTACACACTCCTGTAAACAAATTAGCCAATGAAAAATCATTTCAGAACTATATCCACCTTTAATGTGACAAAAACTGGACAACTCAATTGTCAAACAAACTGAAATCTGTAAGGTGGAGGGAAGAAAATATCAAAGAAAACTAATGTGGTTGCATAAGTCTGCACACCCTCTTATAACTGGGGATGTAGCTGTGTTCAGAATGAAGCAATCACATTCCAAATCATGTTAAATAGGAGTCAGCATACACCTGCCATCATTTAAAGTGCCTCTGATTAACCCAAAATTAAGTTAAGCTGCTCTAGTTGGTCTTTCCTGAAATGTTCTTAGTCGCATCCCACAGCAAAAGCCATGGTTCACAGAGAGCTTCCAAAGCATCAGAGGGATCTCATTGTTAAAAGGTATCAGTTAGGAGAAGGGTACAAAAGAATTTCCAAGGCATTAGATATACCATGGAAGACAGCGTAAAAAATATGGCACAACAGTGACATTACCAAGAACTGGAGCTCCCTCCAAAATGGAGGAAAAGACCAAAAGAAAACTGGTCTGGGAGGCTACCAAGAGGGCCGACAGCAACATTAAAGGAACTGCAGGAATATCTGGCAAGTACTGGCTGTGTGGTACATGTGACAACAATCTCCCGTATTCTTCATATGTCTGGCGTATGGGGTAGAGTGGCAAGATGAAAGCCTTTTCTTACAAAGCAAAACATCAAAGCCAGGCTACATTTTTCAAAACAAAAAAACATCTGAAGTCTCCCAAAAGCATGTGGGAAAAGGTGTTATGGTCTGATGAAACCAAGGTTGAACATTTTGCCCATAATTCCAAAAGATATGTTTGGCGCAAAAACAACACTGCACATCACCAAAAGAACACCATACCCACAGTGACGCATGGTGGTGGCAGCATCATGCTTTGGGGCTGTTTTTCTGCAGCTGGAACCTTAGTTAAGATAGAGGGAATTAGGACCAGTTCCAAATACCAGTCAATATTGGCACAAAACCTTCAGGCTTCTGCTAGAAAGCTGAACATGAAGAGGAACTTCATCTTTCAGCTTGACAACGACCCAAAGCATACATCCAAATTAACAAAGGAATAGCTTCACCAGAAGTAGATTAAAGTTTGGGAATGGCCCAGCCAGAGCCCAGACCAAAATCCCTGTGGGGTGATCTGAAGAGGGCTGTGCACAGGAGATGGCCTCGCAATCTGACAGATCTGAAGTGTTTTTGCAAAGAAGAGTGGGCAAATCTTGCAAAGTCACAATGTGCGATGCGGATAGACTCATACCCAAAAAGACTGAGTGCTGTAATAAAATCACAAGGTGCTTCAACAAAGTATTAGTTTAGGGGTGTGCATACTTATGCAACCATGTGATTTTCTTTTTTGATTTTTTCTTCACTCTACTTAACTGATTCTAGTTTGTTTTTCAAATGAGTTGTCCAGTTTATAGGTCACATTAAAGGTGGAGAAAGTTCTGAAATGATTTATCTTGGTCTCATTTTTTGACAGCACAGAAACATGACATTTTAACAGGGGTGTGTAGACTTTAGACCTTTTCGATCCACTGTACCGATATATGTTGCTCATTTCATACAAACGTCTTCACTGTTCTTTCCCTACAAAGGAAACGAGCTACTCATCTGGCTAATGATGTAGGAATATCACATAGATTACACATTAATGCATCTGTGGAGAGCCAAATGTGGTGTTTTACCTTGGACGCAGTCCCAAGCTCATCCACGAGGTGATTTGTTCCACCAGGACACGTGCGCTGTGGATCGTCATTAGTTATCACCGCTTACCTATCTGCTGTATCCTGGAAAGAGATAGGCTGATATTAATAAAGTGATTGATGTGTTATTTGTGTCCTTCAGCATACGTGGCCATATTATTACACAAATACTCGCTATGTAGCTTACATTGATGTAGCAGTTCTGTTGCTGGTCATGTTTTTCCATGTCTAGGTTGTTTAAAGAAGAGTTGACACACGACAGCAGCTCTGTAAGGTTAATATGATGTTAGGATTACAGTCACAAATTAGACTAAAGTATGTGTGTATGGTATTTTTCAACCACATTTGGATCCCATTTCATGTGGTTTTGCAGGATCAGACAATGTGAGCAATCCTGGTCCGTAGAGGTTGTAGGTGACTTTAAAAAGGGATTGGGTATCTTTTTACATTACAAAACCAAACAGGCATTAGGGGCTATCCTGGATAAAGAGATAGGGAGTATTGATCCAGGGATGAATACGATCACCAGTATCTGGGGTCAGGAAGGAATGTTATATTTTTCGTCCCTGTGCAGACAATTGGCAAAGCTTCACTTTTTGTTTTTCGGTGACTTCCTCTGGATCAATTAACAATAATTCTGCGTATTGCAGATCATAGATCTATAGAGGTTGAACCTGATGGACTAAAGTCTTTTTTCAATCTAAATTACTAGATACAATGTAACGTGGGGCATATATACATTGACATAGTGGGATATATAATCCACTCAAATTATCTATGCCATTGATGTTTCTAACCGTCAGTACTTAAGATGTGTATGGGAATGTGTGCTTACTTACCTGTAACTGATCATGTGGCTTGTTCCAGTGTACAAACATT
The DNA here is from genome assembly GCA_027410445.1 of Discoglossus pictus. Classification (NCBI taxonomy): domain Eukaryota; kingdom Metazoa; phylum Chordata; class Amphibia; order Anura; family Alytidae; genus Discoglossus; species Discoglossus pictus. Next base: position 58,565,538 of record CM050167.1, read on the forward strand.
GACAACGTCAGGGAACTCTCCTCTACTGTGGACTGGTTGGAATTCTGTATGACAAGGGAGATGGATAAAGGTGGATTTGGGAGTTAGGCATAATCCAGATACATTAGGCTGTATTCCATGCATATTGGGTATGTACTTACATGTGAAGTACTCACGAATTAGGCGGGCACGTTGTTGTGACCCCTGCAGATAATCCACTTCAGGGTGAAATAAAGGCTCTTCCTCCACAGGTAGCGGAGCCGCATCAATGTCCCCCAGACAGTTGGCCTGTAGTGCTATATTGTGCAGACAGCAGCAGGCAACGATGATGCGACAAACTTTCTGGGGCTTGTATTGTAGAGCCCCCCCAGTGGAATGTAAACATCTGAAGCGCATCTTTAGTACACCAAAGGTGCGCTCAATTACATTCCGGCAGGTTTTATGCGCAGCATTATACCGCGCCTCTGCCCGAGTCTGGGGATTGCTCACAGGGGTCAACAACCACGGCAAACACCCATATCCTGCATCACCTGGTGTAAATAAAATATGATGTTGATATGAATAGGATGTTGTGATGTTTGACAAAGCATATGGCCAAATATCGTCATCATGACCTATCAACACATCCCTGTGGCTAATACACAGTTAAAGATATATGTAAGAGAGATGGATCATGGATGCATCTGATAGGATAATTAGTAGGGTATTAACACATGGATTCTATCTGAAGCTTCAGATCAATTATAATGTAATTTCAACAAATGGAAAATCCAGATGTTCACACCCACAGGACACTTACATGAGGCGGAGATACAAGGGAAATACAACAGGGTACATATTGCGACCCTTCTGGTAGAGAGCAAGAAGTCACTGTTGCAGTTCTTGTAACGAGCACATGCCAGAGGTCTGAGGTAAAGCGTGATCGTGTATTCTTGTGAACGTAAATGTGATGCTAATTCAGGTGGAATTTCCCAGGGGCGTACACGATCAAACGCAAATGCCAAAAGACCTTGGAGATTTTGATAACTTCAAGGTAAGCTAATTCATGTTTATTCCGGGATATATTCAGGCAAGAAAAAGTTTGCCAAACAATATTAATTCTCCTCTATCAGATGAATTCTGAAGACATCTCACTTACATAGGCCGTACAAGAACACACAACACGTTATGTAGACTAGAGATGTCCATGTCACAGGATACAATGGAATGCATCAGAACATAAACCTAATGATTAATCAGTTATGGTTTTTGTCATATGTTGTTGTCAACTGCATACTGTTTGGCCAAGCTAACACAGGGTTCTGGCCAGCAATGAGCTATTCTGTTCTGGCTTTGGTCGTATTACTCCGTAATGCACATGTGAACATCAGATCAATAGAGGGAAACATGATGTACCGTATGTGTTATTGTATCCAGTCATAGTAAGATATGGTTGACTGCCATTACTAATGTGTACTCACCCAGTAGCCATCCGGATGGAAATCTGCCGGACTCAAAGATGTCATATATTCCGGATGCACGCAGGATATAGGCGTCGTGAGCACTTCCCGGGAAGCCTGCAAACACACCTTGTATGCGCATGTTCGCATCGCAAACAACCTGGACATTGATTGAATGATAATGCTTACGATTTCTGTACAGCGCTTCTTGCTCTCTAGGAGGTATCAGTGCCACGTGTGTACAGTCAATAGCACCAAGCACATTGGGGATACCTCCTAATTGGAAGAAATCGAACTTCACCTTCGAGATCTCTTCAGCAGTGTTAGGGTAACTGATGTATCTGGCAGCTCTACGACCAATAGCACGGAGGAATGCACTCAGACAATTCGAGAGGCTTGGCTGAGACATTCCTCCGGCTATGCTCAGGGTGGTCTGAAAGCTCCCAGAAGCAAGGAGGTGTATTGCAACTAACATCCGTGTCATTCCTGGGATGGCTCTATTTGCCCGTGAGCGAGGCTCAAGGTCCGCTCTGAGAACCTCATAGAGCTCCCCAAGACTGGCACGGGTCAGCCGAAAACGCTCATACACCTCCCCATCAGTTAACCCCTCTAATGTGAGTCTCTCCCTGTACACATTGGGTGCCCGCCTCCTCACAGGCTCCTGGTCAGGCTCCCCCCCTTCTGCCTGAGCCAACACATCCTGTACTCCCCCCAGCAGCTGATCACCGACAACATTGTCAGCCTCCCTGGGTGCAGGTGGCCCTATATCCCTCTGTCCCTGTGCTACTGGAGCTCTCTCTCCTCCCTGATCCACCCCCACGATACTAGGCATGGCCTGTGGTAATTCCCTTGCCTGGCTTGGTTCTGCCCCAGCATGGATCACATCACCACTCACACCCTCATTCACTCCCAGACATTCCTCTCTGCCACTCCTCATCACCCCCTCAATCACACACCTTGCTTCCTGTTCTTCATACTGTGCTAGTTGAGCTGCACAAAAGCGTCTCAACCTCATACGCCCACTCATTCTAGCCCTCATCCCTCTCTCATGATCATCCATGCTGTTTCAGACATGCTGATGACTTGTTGGGGATGGGGTTATATAGCTTGTTGATTGCATGATCTGGTATTAGGCACGTTAATTTCTGCTTTGCCATTGGTCACCTGTGGATCTTTACATGGCATTCCAGCTGATGATTTTAGGTCAAGAAGCCTCTCAACCTATTACATACGCACTTGGCCGCATGTAATTGGCTGTCCCAACGCGGGACGCCAAGTGCGTATGTAATTGGCTGAGAAGCCCAACGCGGGACGCCAAGTGCGTATGTAATTGGCTGAGAAGCCCAACGCGGGACGCCAAGTGCGTATGTAATTGGCTGAGAAGCCCAACGCGGGACGCCAAGTGCGTATGTAATTGGCTGAGAAGCCCAACGCGGGACGCAAAGTGCGTATGTATTGGGACTCTCAGCCAATTACATACGCACTTGGCGGCCTGACACTATACGTGCGTATGTAATTGGCTGAGTCTGTTGGCGCGCTCGCAAGCTGATAAGGGGACGTCCTAGCGAGACACGCCTCTCAGCCAATCACGTACGAGCTAAGAATTTGATTGACAGTATGAGCTTATAAATGTGAGTGATACAAACCCATGCGCTGACTGTGTTGTAAGAGCCATTGGAGTTAGCACGCAGTTTCAGGAGCAGGTGGGAGAGAGTTTGATTAGTACTTTGGAGAGAGGGAGATTACCGTAGTTATTTTTTTCTTTTTGCATTGTCTATTTCATAAGTCCTTCCATTTAAGCATTACACATATTTACAGATTTCACATATTTGCAAGACACATAGATTAAATAACACACATAGAGACATATATATAGTTAGGACACACACCCCACACACCCATTCCCCCCACCACACCCCATCCCCCAACACACCCCATCCCCCACCACTTATTAAATACACATAGCACACACATCTTTTCTTTCCAACAGACATTCCAGTAATACTTTTATTTCTTTATCGTTCTTTTGATTTGTAGGCGCACTCTTTTTGATTTCTTTGTATTTTATTACTAGCATATTTACACGTAAGAGTTACACATATTTACACATTACACATATTTGCCTGACACATAGATTAAAGACACATAGAGACATACATAGCGTTAGGACACACAACACACACCTCCCCCCCCCCCAACCTTTGCACCGCATCCCCCAACAGTTAGTAAAAACACATAGAACATACACTTTTGTTTCCATCACATATATAACAGTTACACTTATTTTGAGTTATCCTTATTTTTGTATTATTTGAGCATGGAGGGAGGAGATAGGTGGAGAGAGGAGGAGAGGAGAGGAGCGGAGAGTGAGGAGAGTGAGGAGAGTGTAGTGGAGGGTGGAGGAGAGGTGGAGGAGGTGTCCCCGGAGGAGGAGGTGTCCCCAGAGGAGGAGGTGTCCCCGGAGGGGGTGGAGGAGGTGTCCCCAGAGGAGGAGGTGTCCCCAGAGGAGGAGGTGTCCCTGGAGGAGGAGGAGTGGTCCCCAGAGGGGGGGGGGGGAGGAGGAGGAGGAGGAGGAGGAGGGAGACAGAGGCACTTGTAGAGGAGGGACAGAGGGGAAGGGGCCTGTTCCCAGGGGGCGGGGTAGTTTGGGGAAGGGACAGGCCTCAGGAAGAGTGCAGGGAGGCCAGGGTCCCCCAGCACAGTCGAGAGAGCATGGGGCTATTGGCAAGGGCAGGCGCAGGGCCCGTAATCATACGCCCCAGGAGAATATGGTCCTCCTGGGTGCGATCCGTGACCGGCCCGTCATCCTTGTGGCAAGGGAAGCGAAGCCTGGGCCTAAGGCTCAGGCTTGGAAGGAGGTAGTGGAAGTGATGAAGGAGGTGTCCACGGTTCCTAGGGGCTTGAGGTCCTTGAAGCACAGATATGTGGATATCAGGGCCACGGTGAAAAGGAAGATGGCCAGAGAAGCGGAGGGACACAGTGTCGCCTATAAGGAGTGGGAGAGGATCGCAAGGGACTTTCTAGGACCATCGCCCGCAGCTGGAGCTTCATCCCCGGTGGCCCAGCACGACCCAGCCTCCAGTTCAGGTGAATATCACATACACCAACATGCCACCACATGTGCATCACACACACTACACATGGTGACCAACAAGGACACTGACATGTCAGCTCCATGGAATTAACAAGGGATGGATGGATGTATCATTAAATCCATGAAGCTGACAAATCACTGTCATTCCTGGCCACCCCAAGAGTAATTAAGCAATAGAGTCCATGTACTGGTGCGCCCAATGCAGCCTATGCAGTTACAGACCGCAGGCAAAATCCAGACAGTGTTAGGAGCCAGGAGAGGTCAAGACAAGAAACCAAAGAATAGATCCAATCTAGCAAATGAGAGCTAATGGGAGTTGCAATTAGGAGAATCATCCATGTTCAGGCCTAGATGTCAGATAGATAGGAGTGAAACCGCAGGCAAAATCCAGACAGTGTTAGGAGCCAGGAGAGGTCAAGACAAGAAACCAAAGAATAGATCCAATCTAGCAAATGAGAGCTAATGGGAGTTGCAATTAGGAGAATCATCCATGTTCAGGCCTAGATGTCAGATAGTTAGGAGTGAAACCGCAGGCAAAATCCAGACAGTGTTAGGAGCCAGGAGAGGTCAAGACAAGAAACCAAAGAATAGATCCAATCTAGCAAATGAGAGCTAATGGGAGTTGCAATTAGGAGAATCATCCATGTTCAGGCCTAGATGTCAGATAGTTAGGAGTGAAACCGCAGGCAAAATCCAGACAGTGTTAGGAGCCAGGAGAGGTCAAGACAAGAAACCAAAGAATAGATCCAATCTAGCAAATGAGAGCTAATGGGAGTTGCAATTAGGAGAATCATCCATGTTCAGGCCTAGATGTCAGATAGGAGTGAAAACATATCAATGTATTGATCAGCATACTAATGACATGTACCTTTCTTTTCTCTATTTCAGCATCCAGTAGGAGGTCTGGGTCCAGTGATGAGCCACGAGCGGGGCCGTCAGCCCCCGCCCCGCAGGAGACCGCTCAGGGGGAGGAGGCTACAGGCTCATCCGAGGGCCCTGGCTCTTCGGAGGGGGAGGTCGTGGTCGTTGACAGCCCCCCTGTCCAGAGCCCGACTGTCCCCCTCCTCCAAAGACTTGCCATCTCGCCGGGGCCCTCAGAAGGAGTGGAATATGCCACAGCTCCTCCTTCCCCACACTCTGAGCCACCGGGGACAACAACATCAGAGCCCCTGTCTCCAGCCGGGTCCCAGATCCTCCCCACTCTGTCCCCGCCATCTTCCCACCCGGCCCTGCCAGCAGGACCCGAGCCCCCACCACCAACGACCGAGGCTACGCTGCTGGAGTTGTTGGCCGCCGTGAATAGGATTGATGCCAACATCTCTGGCATGAGGCGCAGCCTGGACAGGCGCTTTAGGGAGGAGAGGAGCCATCATCGGAGGCTGGAGCAGCATTTGGTCAGGCTGCTGGGAACGGGGCAGGTCACCAGCCAACAGCAGCCTGGCCCCTCCTCTCCTTCCACCATGCCTCCGCCGCCACCACCACCCGTGGTGCCACTACCTCCTCCTGCTCCCCCACCACCAAGGAGACGGCGTCCGGCCGCGGACGATGCAGGTCCTGTGCCCAGGCGGAGGAGGACCTAGGGGCTGTGGACATAATTGTGCCTTCTCAACAGCACTCCTCAGTGACAATCTATTGGTCACAATGCTGACCTCATCTAGCCTGGCTACAGAGTTTTGGATCTTTGCCTATGTGATGGTGACATTTTGTATGCAGATGGCTACCTCCCATCACATGGTCCATGATCCTCTTCTCTGTGGACACGTAGGGTTCGGTTGAGCATGCCACCAATTGATGGTCACTTGGGAATGCTGTTGGAAAGGGATGCTGCAGTCCCCTTTTTTTTTAGGCCCTTAGATTTTATGTTTTCTCTTTATGTTTTTCTTTCCATTTGTTTTGTTTTAGGTACAATTCAGGCCCATGAAGGCATCTCCTGCATCTGCAAGCATAGTGGAGGAATTATATGAGGCGTAAGGTTTTACAAGTGCCTCTCAGGTAGACATTACTCCAATGACAGCCCCCTCCTTAACATGTAGCTCCCACAATCTTAAAGCTATCATATTGCCAGATATCTCAGACATGATTGTTGTTAGCTGAAATGTAGACTAATACCGCTATGGCGGTGGACTTGCAAAGTCTCACAATGGCATGTTAATGACAGCCAGCATTAATATATGCACTAATAAAGCATGTGATCCTGACCTCAATATCGGTCTGAGAACAGATCCTTGGGTCTGATGTAAGAAACAGTCAATGTGGCTGCTGACCTTTGTGTCCTGTCCATATTAATGGCTATTTGCCCATATTACTCATTATCCATAGACCTAGCTAATAGTTAGTAAAGCTTGCAGATGGGAATCAGGTGAGTTGGTATATTGGTACAGTATTTAGCACTTTACTGTACATGCATTGTCATTATTTTTTTTTAGCCTCCTCCGCCTTTTTTGTATTTTGTGGACCATTCATTTTTGTGGGCAATTTCACACACCATACTGTATGTGTGAAACTGGATTGGATTACACAGTCCAGAGGTTGAATCATTTGTTCAATTGAACAGATCCAGACAAGTTGTAAGTGCCGTGCACTCTAATGGTTTCTTCAGTTAAATGGAGAGATTTCTGGTTCCGGTTGCAGCATGTGACCCTGGTAGGTGCTATGCATCATGCTTATTCTAGACTATTAGATTGACCCCTGTAGGTATCCCCTTTTTTTAATTTAGCCCCTTGCTCTCTCGGGACCCGCCCACACCACACCCATGATATTAATGCACAGTCTTGACCACTGCTGATTGTGGTCTGTGTCCACAAATAAAGTTTTGTTATACCGTTCTGTGAATGCACAGTCTTGACCACTGCTGATTGTGGTCTGTGTCCAAAAATAAAGTTTGGTTATACCGTTCTGTGAATGCACAGTCTTGACCACTGCTGATTGTGGTCTGTGTCCAAAAATAAAGCTGTGTTATTCTGTTCTTCCCATGTCGGTGTGTTTTCAATGGTTGGGGTTAGGGGACATCCACATGCATCACATTACTATAGCTGTAAACTAATGAGCACTAGTTAAACTGCAATAGATCCATACATACTAAGAGGAATAATAGTCCTAATAGCATTATATATCATATAATGCATCTAATTGATCTACAATCTAGGCATAATAAAGGGTTAATGCACAGGCCAAGTACAATTAGCGGGACTGGGGAGTAGGAACATTCCCCTGTGGGCCTAAAAGGGTGATGATAGGTGATACTGCAGTGGGTTGTCAGTTCCTTCTCCAGTGATTATTGATTTGTCCGTCAATTCTGCTCTCACACGCACTTCCCCAACATCACTTAGCAATCGAAACTAATGTAAATTGATGAATAGCAGAACATAATGGGAGGTCACCAAATGGGAATGAATGGTCATCTTGGCACATGGCCACCAGCAATGGCGTGGGACTTCCTTGGATAAGAGTAGTGGCGATTACCCCTGATGGAGGTGAGTTGGCTGGTGCTCATTGTGCCTCTGCAAACCTTCTGTGTGTGTTTGCTGCGCTTGTGGGTGGGAGAGTGACAGCAGAACTGACAATCCACTCCGGTCTCACCGGCATAGGAACCTTGTAAGAAAGCAGTGCCAGAGGGTCAGAGTGGGACCCGACCGAAAGACCAAACAAGAGGTATTGTGTATTTCAATGAAGCTGTGAGCTATCTTATTAAGGGTCATTGTGGGGGTGAGAGGGAAAGCTGAATGCAGGGCCAAATCCCAAACCACTGGGGAAGGAACTGACAACCCACTCCGGTCTCACCGGCATAGGAACCTTGTAAGAAAGCAGTGCCAGAGGGTCAGAGTGGGACCCGACCGAAAGACCAAACAAGAGGTATTGTGTATTTCAATGAAGCTGTGAGCTATCTTATTAAGGGTCATTGTGGGGGTGAGAGGGAAAGCTGAATGCAGGGCCAAATCCCAAACCACTGGGGAAGGAACTGACAACCCACTCCGGTCTCACCGGCATAGGAACCTTGTAAGAAAGCAGTGCCAGAGGGTCAGAGTGGGACCCGACCGAAAGACCAAACAAGAGGTATTGTGTATTTCAATGAAGCTGTGAGCTATCTTATTAAGGGTCATTGTGGGGGTGAGAGGGAAAGCTGAATGCAGGGCCAAATCCCAAACCACTGGGGAAGGAACTGACAACCCACTCCGGTCTCACCGGCATAGGAACCTTGTAAGAAAGCAGTGCCAGAGGGTCAGAGTGGGACCCGACCGAAAGACCAAACAAGAGGTATTGTGTATTTCAATGAAGCTGTGAGCTATCCCATTAAGGGTCATTGTGGGGGTGAGAGGGAAAGCTGAATGCAGGGCCAAATCCCAAACCACTGGGGAAGGAACTGACAACCCACTCCGGTCTCACCGGCATAGGAACCTTGTAAGAAAGCAGTGCCAGAGGGTCAGAGTGGGACCCGACCGAAAGACCAAACAAGAGGTATTGTGTATTTCAATGAAGCTGTGAGCTATCTTATTAAGGGTCATTGTGGGGGTGAGAGGGAAAGCTGAATGCAGGGCCAAATCCCAAACCACTGGGGAAGGAACTGACAACCCACTCCGGTCTCACCGGCATAGGAACCTTGTAAGAAAGCAGTGCCAGAGGGTCAGAGTGGGACCCGACCGAAAGACCAAACAAGAGGTATTGTGTATTTCAATGAAGCTGTGAGCTATCTTATTAAGGGTCATTGTGGGGGTGAGAGGGAAAGCTGAATGCAGGGCCAAATCCCAAACCACTGGGGAAGGAACTGACAACCCACTCCGGTCTCACCGGCATAGGAACCTTGTAAGAAAGCAGTGCCAGAGGGTCAGAGTGGGACCCGACCGAAAGACCAAACAAGAGGTGTTGTGTATTTCAATGAAGCTGTGAGCTATCCCATTAAGGGTCATTGTGGGGGTGAGAGGGAAAGCTGAATGCAGGGCCAAATCCCAAACCGCTGGGGAAGGAACTGACAACCCACTCCGGTCTCACCGGCATAGGAACCTTGTAAGAAAGCAGTGCCAGAGGGTCAGAGTGGGACCCGACCGAAAGACCAAACAAGAGGTATTGTGTATTTCAATGAAGCTGTGAGCTATCTTATTAAGGGTCATTGTGGGGGTGAGAGGGAAAGCTGAATGCAGGGCCAAATCCCAAACCACTGGGGAAGGAACTGACAACCCACTCCGGTCTCACCGGCATAGGAACCTTGTAAGAAAGCAGTGCCAGAGGGTCAGAGTGGGACCCGACCGAAAGACCAAACAAGAGGTATTGTGTATTTCAATGAAGCTGTGAGCTATCCCATTAAGGGTCATTGTGGGGGTGAGAGGGAAAGCTGAATGCAGGGCCAAATCCCAAACCACTGGGGAAGGAACTGACAACCCACTCCGGTCTCACCGGCATAGGAACCTTGTAAGAAAGCAGTGCCAGAGGGTCAGAGTGGGACCCGACCGAAAGACCAAACAAGAGGTATTGTGTATTTCAATGAAGCTGTGAGCTATCTTATTAAGGGTCATTGTGGGGGTGAGAGGGAAAGCTGAATGCAGGGCCAAATCCCAAACCACTGGGGAAGGAACTGACAACCCACTCCGGTCTCACCGGCATAGGAACCTTGTAAGAAAGCAGTGCCAGAGGGTCAGAGTGGGACCCGACCGAAAGACTGAACAGGACATATTCACATTCTCCATGTGCCCCATATTTGTGTTCCCAAATGTAGATGTGATGAGCAACATGTATACAAAATAACAGGGTTAATATTGCATTTTCTTGATGTTTTAGTGTTTTTATGTAATCAGGTAGTGTGTCTTTAATTTTGGTTTATGTAAGCTGCAGCATGGCTTTTCATTCAAAATGTAACAACTAATTGGTTGTATAATGCCTTTGCTTTGGTGGGGGGAGGGGATGGTTAAATCAATTGTAATGGCCTTCCATGCTTTTCCTCTGTTAAACTCACTTTTAGATTTTTAAGTTGTCTGTACGTAATGCGTAAACCATTTTACGTGGGTTTTTTGTGCACTTAGCGAATTTGCGAGATACGAGCGTCTACGCAATGAATTCTTGTCCGCTACTTACTACGTAGCGCTTATCGGAGGCAAATCTCGGCAAAGTAGTCCGAAATTACGCAAGTCAATCGCAAGTCGACTCGGATATCGTAAATCGACTTACGATGGGCCTTTGCGAGATACGAATTCATCCGCAGCTCGAATTTAATAGGGCCCCATGTTTGGAATTAAGGTACAGAATTATTTTTCATTTGAAGAAGACAGTAATTAGTATCCAGTGAGAATTTTGTATGTTAGTTGGGATGAGCCAGATGTCCTTCACCATAACGTCCATACAAGTTTGTACTAAAGTTATGGACCCTTGTAATTCTATGGACTGTATAATAAACAGACTTATGACACACACATCAACATCTGTACTTTTAACAGCCCCTAGACTAGCTCTTGTATGTAGGAAGCCCTCAATGACAGTATCAACTAACCAATTTTGATCCAGAAGAGATTTCATGTCTATTGCATTGATGTAGACTCTTTGTATGGTTGCATTTCTCATACGTGGATGGCCTGTTCTAGATTCTAACGGAACAGGTTCAAATTTTCTTACAAGTTCTCCTTGTGTAATCTTTTGTGGGATGCTTGTAATATAGAGGACTCATTGTTCAAGATCTAAGTCAAAAGATGATAGACCATTTCTTTGTCAGCATCTTTATTTCCATTTGCCTTCTTTTCCAGTTGGGAGGCATCATTCGTAGTATAAGAATTTATCAAAAGGTAATCGGATGCAGGCAGTATGGTTAACTCATCCTTTTGCCTTGTTTTTTTCCTTACAGATTTTCCTTTTTGGCCACTCATCCTCAGTTTTTTCAAAGAATGCATCACCTTTGTCTCATGTAGACCCTTTCCTACAGACATCTGGGCCGCTATAATATAGTAGCATGACCTGGAACTGTTGCAAGAACATTTTATCTTGGGAATAATTTCACCACATATTCTTTCTGACGGAATCCTCTGATAACAAAACAGCCAGACTGTGCTTGTGAGAAAATGCGGTTCTGTTTTTTTTATTAAATCTGCTAGACCTTCCATTGTCTTTGCTTTACAGTCTTTTCTTAGAAGTTCAGGTACATGGTCTGTTTCCATCTTTCCCTGCTTTATAAAGTACACAATATCATCCACAGGAGCACAGTCTTCTGGAAACTATCATATACACGACCCTCATGATGTAGAAAGTATTTTTATTATTTCTGTATTTGGTAAATTTGGTATTACTGACCCTCTAAAAAGTGGCCGTTCCGGGTCATTTTATGAAATATTGTATTCTGCCCGGAACAGGTACTTGAAATTAGTTTCTGTGGAATTTATGAATATTATTACATGAATCCCACCTAGTTATGTGTAATTGGTGAATTTGGTATATTTGATCCTCTGGAAAGTCACCGTTCCGGGTCATTTTGCAAAATATTGTATTCTGGCCCAGAACAGGTACTTGAAATTAGTTTCTGTAGGATTAATAAATGTTGTTACATGAATCCCTCCCTCCTAGTTATGTGTATTTGGTGACTTTGGTAATATTGACCCTCTGGAAAGTTGCCGTTCCTGGTCATTTTGCAAAATATTGTATTCTGGCACGGAACAGGTACTTGAAAGTAATTTCTGGGAAATTTATGAATGTTATTACATGAATCCCACCTAGTTATGTGTATTTGGTGAATTTGGTATTTTTGATCCTCTGGAAAGTCACCGTTCCGGGTCATTTTGCAAAATATTGTATTCTGGCCCAGAACAGGTACTTGAAATTAGTTTCTGTAGGATTAATAAATGTTGTTACATGAATCCCTCCCTCCTAGTTATGTGTATTTGGTGACTTTGGTAATATTGACCCTCTGGAAAGTTGCCGTTCCTGGTCATTTTGCAAAATATTGTATTCTGGCCCGGAACAGGTACTTGAAAGTAATTTCTGGGAAATTTATGAATGTTATTACATGAATCCCACCTAGTTATGTGTATTTGGTGAATTTGGTATTTTTGACCCTCTGGAAAGTCGCTGTTCCGGGACATTTTACCAAAAATATTCTTGCCGGGAACAGGTACTTGAAATTAGTTGAAAATTATGAATGTTATTACATGAGTTCCACCTAGTTATGTGTATTGGGTGAATTTGGTAAAACTGACTCTAAAAAATGTTGCTGTTCCGGGTCATTTACGAATTATTGAATTTTGGCCCTGAATGGGTACTTGAAATTAATTTCTGTGGAATTTATGAATGTAATTACATGAATCTCACCTAGTTATGTGTATTTGGTGAATTTTGTATTTTTGACCCTCTAAAAAGTCACCGTTCCTGGTCATTTTGCGAAATATTGTATTCTAGCCCTAACCTAAATGGGTACTTAAAATTAATTTCTGTGGAATTTATGAATGTTATTATATGAACTAGCTACTTGCCCGTCAAAAAATGATGGGAATAAAATGTTAAGCCTGACAATACTATTTGACACCCAATGTGAACACCTTCGGTGCTCATCGCGGGGCTCGAAATGAGTGCCTTCGGGGCTCATTGTGAGTCTCTCCCCCTGTACTTCCTCCCTTTGTGTCTACTTTGCCCCCTCCTCTCCCACCATGGTGTCTCCTTTCCACCCTCCTCTTCCTCCCTTGTCTCCTTCCCACCTCCTCTGCCTCCCTTGTGTCTCGTTTCCCCCGTCCCCTGTGTTTTTACCCCCTCTCCCCCCCCTGTCTCCCCCTCAACCCTCCCCGGTTCTCTCTTTTTGTGTGTCTCTTCCCCCTGTCCCTCCCCTGTGTCTTTCCCCCCTCTCCCTCCCCTGTGTCTTTTTCCCCCTCCCTGTGTCTCTTTTCTCCATTCTCTCTCCCCTGTGTCTCTTCTCCCCCTCTCCTTTGTCTCTTTCCCCCCATTCCCTCCCTGTGTCTATTCTCCCCCTGTCCCTCCCCTGCGTCTCTTTCCCCCCTCTCCCTCCCCTATGTCTCTTTCCGCCTCCTGTGTCTCTTCCCCCCCTCTCCCTCCCCTGTGCCTCTTCCCCCCTCCCCTAGCTCTCTTTCCCCCCTATTACCTGTGTCTCTCACCCCCCCTCCATCTTCTGTGTCTCTTTTCACCCCTCTCCTCCCATGTGTCTCCTTCCCCCCTTATCCTCCTCCCTCCTTCACCTCATCCCTTCTTATCCGACTCCTTCCCCCCTTATCCTCCTCCCTCCTGCCCCTCATCCTCTTCCTCCCTCCTGGCCGCAATGAGCGTTCATCGCGAGGCCCACTGTGTCTCCTTCACCCTTATCCTCCTCTTCCCCCCCTTAATCATCCTCCTCCTCCCTTTCCCACTCTCCAATTACCTCCCTATCCCCTGCAATGAGCTCCTGGTGTTCTCTCTCCCCTGCAGCTCTGGCTTTTGGCTGTCCAAACCAGCATATGCTAATGACGTGACGTCACATGTGCGTACAGCCAGAAGCCGGTGCTGCAGGGGAGATAGAACACCAGGAGCTCATCGCAGAGCATAGGGAGGTAATTGTAGAGGGGGAAAGGGAGGAGGAGGATGATAAGGGGGGAAAGAGGAGGATATGGGTAAGGAAGACATAGTGTAGTGACGGTGTTACAGGCAGGTACTGGGGGTGTTGCGATCCCTGGCAGCTGGCTGCAATGAGCTCTTTTGCCCCTCCCCTGTGTCTCTTCCCCCCTCTCCCTCCCCTGTGTCTTTCCCCCCTCTCCCTTCCGTGTCTCTTCCCCTCCCTGTGTCTCTTTCCCCCCGTTCCCTCCCCTGTGTCTCCCCCCTGTACCTGCTTGCAACACTCCCAGTACACACAGTGTACTGGGGGTGTTGCGAGCAGGTACTGTGGGTGTTGCGATCCCTGGGAGCTGGCTGCAATGTGCGCCTCTGTCCCTCCCCTGTGTCTCTTCCCCCCTCTCCCTCCCCTGTGTCTTTCCCCCCTCTCCCTCCTCTGTGTTGCGAGCAGGTACTGGTGGTGTTGCAATACCTGGGAGCTGGCTGCAATGAGCACCCTCTGGGCCGCAAATGGCTTGCCTCGCTTTGTGAGGCTCGCAAGCGTGACGAAAAATTGCAGTTTGACAATTATAATATGTGATCCCACCTAGTTATGTGTATTTGGTGAATTTTGCGAAATATTGTATTCTGGCCCGGAACCGGTACTTGAAATTAATTTCTGTGGAATTTATGAAGATTATTACATGAATCCAACCTAGTTATGTGTATTTGGTATTTTTGACCATCTAAAAAGTCGATGTTCCGGGTCATTTTACTAAATATTGTATTCTATAACGAAACGGGTACTTGAAATGAATTTCTGTGGAATTCATTAATGTTATGACATGAATCCAACCTAGTTATGTGTATTTGGTGAATTTGGTAATACTGACCCTCTGGAAAGTCACTGTTCTGGGTCATTTTGCGAAACATTGTATTCTGGCCCGAAACGCGTACCGTATATACTCGAGCATAAGCCGAGTTTTTCAGCCCTTTTTTAAAAATATTATACTCGAGTCACTCCCCCTAGTGTCTCTCTAACCCCCCCGTGTCTCTCTACCCCCCGTGTCTCTCTAACCCCCCCGTGTCTCTCTAACCCCCCGTGTCTCTCTACCCCCCTGTGTCTCTTTCCCTCCCCTCATCCTCAACCCCCCTCCTCCTCGGCACCCGGTATATGCTAATGACGCGGCGTGCATGTGACGTCACATGCGCGCCGGGGTCAAGACGGAGCAGAGGCCGGAGAAGAAGCAGGTAAGTGAGGGGGAGGTATTTAGAGGGGAGACAGTGAGGAGGGGGTTGAGGAGGGGGTTGATGAGGTGGAGGGGGGTTGAGGTTGAGGGGGGGTGAGGAGGAGGTTGATGAGGGGGAGGGAGGTTGAGGAGGGGGGTTGAGGTTGGGGGGGTGAGGATGGGGGGAAAAGATGAGGATGGGGGGTAGAGGAAGGGGGTTGAGGTTGAGGGGGGGTGAGGAGGGGGATGAGGATGGGGGGGTTGAGGATGAGGATGGGGGGTTGAGGATGGGTGGTTGAGGAGTGGGTTGATGTTGAGGAGGGGGGTTGAGGTTGAGGGGGGTGAGGAGGGGGTTGAGGATGGGGGGGTTGAGGATGAGGATGGGGGTTGAGGGGGGAGGATTAGGATGGGGAGTTGAGGGGGGAGGATGAGGATGGGGGTTGAGGAGTGAGGTTGAGGAGGGAGGATGAGGAGAGGGTTGAGGAGGGGGTTGAGGATGTGGAGGGAGGTTGAGGAGGGGGTTGAGGATGAGGAGGGAGGTTGAGGATGAGGAGGGAGGTTGAGGATGAGGAGGGATGTTGACGATGAAGAGGGGAGTTGAGGATGAGGAGGGGGGTTGAGGATGGGGGGGTTGAGGATTAGGGGGTTGAGGATGAGGGGGGAGGTTGAGGATGAGGAGGGAGGTTGAGGATGAGGAGTGGGGTTGACGAGGGAGGTTGAAAATGAGGAGGGGGGTTGAGGAGGGTGATAAGGGAGGGGGGAAGAGACACAGGGAAGGGAGAGGGGAGAAGAGACACGGGGGGGAGAGAGGGGACACAGGGGGCAGCACATTTCCCACCCTCGGCTTATACTCGAGTCACTCATTTTACCCAGTATTTTGTGGTAAAATACTCGAGTATATACGGTACTTGAAATTAGGTTCTGTGGAATTAATGAAGGTTATTACATGAATCCCACCTAGTTATGTGTATCTTGTGAATTTAGTATTTTTGACCCTCTGGAAAGTTGCATTCTGGGTTATTTTTGCAAAACATTATATTCTGGCATGTTAAAGGGTTAATAAAGCAAACTATCAGATGGTTCTCAATTATATTTAACACATCCCATTGATTTTAGCATAAATTCCTTTTATAAAGTGTGCATTCTGGCCTGTTTTTGACGTTCCGTTTGATGTTTTGTTTTTTAAAGGGTTACAAAAATATTATATTGAATTAGTTTTGGTTCTTAAATATAGTTCTCAGTATTATCTAACACATCCCAGTGATATTGTCATTGATTTCTTTTATAAATGGTCCCAAAAAAAACACATTATTTATTAAAACATTAGCTTCAGTTGGGTGAGTCTAAAATAACAATATACAAAGCAAAATACCTTTATCTATCTATCTATCTATCTATCTAACTAAACCACACCAGTTGTTATCTGGCTGTCTGACACAGATCTGACTAAGTACATTAGCATAGATCTATATACTATAAACTGCTTCTGTTTAAATTTCATGGAGGAATCTTTGTAAAAGAAATATAACTTACCAATTTGATTTGTGTGAGGAAAATATATGGAGTAATACTAATAAAAACTGCTGATTATATAACACTGTAGGCAGATCAGACTGACAGTTGGAACTGACACTTCACTTGCAGATAAAAGACTACAGTTTATTAAAACTACAAAAACTTTATTTAAAAACATACAAACAGATATACATTCCAGTAGCTTACCTTGACTGTACACAGGCCTTTTACTTACTGCATTTACTTACCAACAATTCTATATTTTTTTACTAAGGAACAATATTATAAGCAAATATATGTACCTATTTTGTTACATTACAGTCTTAAATTCAATGTTTTGTTAATCTGAATTTTATGTGATGGATCAGAACACAATAATCTAAGTTCGTGAAGCAAAATGAGAAAAATATATACATAGAACTATTATTTAGAAATAGAAATGTGCGTATGTATTCACCCCCTTTGTTATGAAGCCCATACAAAGCTTTTGTGCAACCAATTACCTTCAGAAGTCACATAATTAGTAATTAATAAATGATGATCCAAATCTTTGATGATCCCCAGTAGCACCATCAAATCTATCATAACCGAATGGAAAGAACATGGCACAACAGCAAACCTGCCAAGAGACGGCTGCCCACCAAAACTCACGGACTGAGCAAGGAGGGCATTAATCAGAAAAGCAGCACAGAGACCTAAGGTAACCCTGGAGGAGCTGCAGAGTTCCACAGCAGAGACTGGAGTATCTGTACATAGGACGACAATAAGCCGTACGCTCCATAGAGTTGGGCTTTATGGCAGAGTGGTTTTAAGTAAAAATGGATTTTCCAAGTCCCATGAGTTTTTCACTCTAGTAATGGTATAACATAACTCTTATAAGGTAGTATTGGGAATAAAGTTAAACATAATCAGTCTTTCATTTATTAGGTATTTGTACCTCACAACGACGATTAAAACATTAAAACCAAGGAAAGGAAGGGTACATTAAAAACAAGCCTTCCATGAGGCGCCAAATTATTGTAGGATAAACAATATCTCAATGTCCGAGTTTAGGAGCTCATTGCCTAAGTGCCCTGAGTGCCGGAAGCACTCATCGTGAAGCCCCCCCCGGCTCGCAACACCCTTTACCTGGTTCCTACCAGTGGTAAGTATCCTCCATCCTTCCCCCTCATCCTCCCTCCTTCCCCTCCTCCTCCCTTCCCATCATCCTCCTCCTCCCTATTTCCTGCTTCTCCTTCTTCTCCCTTTCCCCTCTAACCTTACTATCAGACGAGCAGCTCCAGCTGCTCTCCCCTCCCTGCAGCGCCGGCTTTTGGCTGTGTCCCAACCGACATTTGCTAATGACGTAATGCGCATGTGACATCACATCATTAGCATATGCCGGTTGGGACACAGCCAGGAGCTGCACTGCAGGTAGGAGAGAGCAGCAGGAGCTACTTGCCTGATAGTAAGGTGAGGGGGAAGGAGGGAGGATGAGGGGAAGGAGGGAGGAGGATGGGAAGGAGGGAGGAGGATACAGGGGCAGGAGGAGGATAAGGGGGGAAAAAGGCTGAGGAAGAGGGGATTAAGAGACACAGGAGAGGGAGGGGGAAGGGAGGAGGGGGAGAAGTAGAAGGGGGAAGGAAGGAGGAGGAGAATGAGGGGAAGGGTGAGGAGGGGAAGGAGGAAGGAGGAGGAGGGGGAAGGAGGGAGGATGAGGGGAAGGAGTGAGGAGGGGGAGAAGGATGGGAAGGAGGGAGGAGGATGGGAAGGAGGATGATAAGGGAGTAAGAAGAGTAAGAAAAGGGGGGGTTAAGAGACACAGGAGATGGAGAGGGGGAAAAGAGACACAGAGGAGGGAGAGGTACGAAAGAGACACAGGGAATGGAGAGAGGTGGATAGAGAGATATTGGAGGGAGAGAGATGAAAAGAGACACAGGAGGGAGAGGGAAGGAGACAGAGGGGAGAGAGTGGGGTAAAAAGAGACAAAGAGAGAGAGGGAGGGGGAAAGAAACACAGGGAAGAGAGGGGAAAGGGAGTCCGGGGGGAAGAGACACATGGGAGGGAGAGGAGGGCAGGGGGGAAGATACACAGGGGAGGGGGAGAGACGGAGGGAGGAGACATAGGGGAAGGGGGAAGAGACATGGGGGAGACTGGGAAAAAGGTACACAGGGGAGGGAGAGGGGGGAAAGAGACACAGGGGAGGGGGGAAGGGACACAGGGGAGGGAGAGGGGGGTAAAAACACAGGGGAAGGGGAAGAAGACACAGGGGAGGGAAAGGAGGGGGGAAATGAGACACAAGGGAGGAAGTAGACAGGGGGAGAGACTCGCGATGAGCACCAAAGGCGCTCAGCATGGGGCTTGTGATGAGCGCCAACGTGCTCACATTGGGTGGCAAACAGCATTGCCAGCCTTAACATTTTATTCCTGTCATTTTTGATGGCCAAGTAGCCAGTATGGTAAATAATAACTGAAATTTTACTGTGTGAAACGTAAAGATAAATGAGATTTAATCAAAAGTCATTAACATAATTTAAAAAGGCAATGGTTTGAGACTGTTCTGTTGTGTTGTATCTTGAATTTTGGGAGTGGTCTTGCCATAGGCCACAAGTAACCTGTATCCAGCATTCTCTGCCTGTACCTTTGGGCCTTGCCCTCTTCAGAAGCCATCTTTTGTGCTACAGAGAACAAGAACTACATGATTCTGTTTGGGTAGGTTTGAACTAGGTTCATATCAAGCCCCCTTGAAGAAGCAGATCGTGACATTGGCTGGCAGTGGTGGGATCTCTACATAAAACACAGAAAGATGGCAATTTATGAAGAGATGACTGCAACAGAGGAGGAGGAAATGTCCAGATTGTACCAAAGACGGATAGAGATAATGCCTGCAGATTCAACCAAGTATCAGCAAAGGTAACTCCGGATACAGATCATACAGGAGGTACAAAAGAAGTGGAGAGCGGTAAGCAATAGCCATTTCTCAGCTCCTGTGGAGGGAAAATCCTTATTTCCAGTAGAGACAGAGAATTTTCTGGTGACTGGAAAGAATTGTAGAGGAATGAGCCTTCTAAACAAATGGATGTCATTCCTAGGACCAGGGGAAGAACTGGGGAAAAGCTACCTTGCTCCTAGAGTCAGAGAAGAACCTAATGAGCACTGGGCCCTACCAATTGACTGTGAAAAAAGTGGGGAGGTTCCTTGGATGACCATTGTCCAGGAACCAACCACAGACCCTTGAACAGAAACAGAAAGTAGCCCTGCTCTTCAGCCTGAACAAGAGGCAGTTGCAGCTGCTTCCCAAGGGCTGCCTGTATCTACAAACCAGGCAGTCTCAGAAAGAGAGTGCCAGGAGGTTCCATCTGAGGATCCAGAGACCAGAGCCCGAGGGTACCCCAGATTGTGGTTTGTCTCCTTGTCTACCTACAGTGACTCCCCTGCAGCTGCCCAAATACACTGTTTGTGTGCCTTTAACCATGGAAAGGAGGGGCCACTGGCCAGGCTTGTGGGGAGGGGAGTTGACTACTGAACCACAATGGCTTATGTCAGAACTACCCATTAATCCAGCATGGATGACAAGAATGTCACTAGCCCATGTTGCAACTCAGTTCATTCAGGAGAAAGTTCAGGCCTGACCAAGGAAAGCTTATACTCCTCAATTTTACCCATGGGACTGAGTACTGATCCAGAATCAACAGGACAGAAGGTCTCCCTAGTCTGGAAGGAGAGAGCTTTGCTGGGTAAGGATCCTACCAAGTTTTTGCTGGACATACTAGCCTAGATGTACTGTTCCCCCGGGACTACCTTGAAGGCCCCCCCCCCCCCCCCCCCCAGGGCAGTAGTTTTATAAGTCTCCCCTGGGGCTTGGCAATGTTATTAGGCCACTGGGAAGGAGGGCGTATTCGCCCTAGACAGGGGGAGGCAAGGTGCCCAGAGAGCCACTGAGGCTATCACATGGATGGACTGTCACGTCAAGAGGCCCGGTAACCACCTTTATGGATGGGAAGTTATCTGACAGGATAAACTTCCCATGCTATACTAAAAAGGAAAGGGGAAGAAATTATCATGATTACATTATTTGAGGACTGATATTACCAGTAATTATGAATATGGCCAAGGGAGCATGACATTGTTGCATTGTTATTATGTATTATTGTGTGTGGTTATATGTTGCCTGTACATGGTTATTATATAGTTATAGAGGGAAAATGTATCTAGAACAGGATAATACATGAGGATAAGGTAAAAATGCTCTGCACATAGGCTGAGCTGCAGATCATTGCGCCATCATCCATAATAATCAGCAGTCAAGACAGATGTATGTACTTCAAGTAGTCCTAAGCAAACACTTGAAATTAACATCAAGGTTTTTTTACTAGCCAGCTATAGATATCTGGTGAATTTGATCTCAAGAGCTTTGATAGCCCCAAGGTTGCAAGCCAGATGGGACATAGGCCTGACATCACACTTACACACATGTACACAAGGGTGTGGTATTGGAGAGCTTAAGTATGTTGGTTTGATAATTCAATAAAGGTTCAGTTCTAGTTTTCACATATCCAAGGTGTGAGACTGTTTCTGTGTTTTGTATTTTGACTTGGGGAGTGGTCTTGCCATAGGCCACTAGTAACCTGTATCCAGTATTCTCTGCCTGTACCTTTGGGCCTTGCCCTCTTCAGAAGCCATCTTTTGTGCCACCGAGAACAAGAACTACACGATTCTGCTGGGGTAGGTTTGAACTACATGCAATTTAGGCTGTCATTTGAAATAGGAGCCTTCTGAGCTTGGAGCTTAAAGGCGTTCATTGCCCTACGAGCGTCGCAAAGCAAGGCAAGCCGCTAACGCATAGAAGCTGGACCACTTAGGCCGAAGGTGCTCATCGCCCTGCGAGCCTCGCAAAGCGAGGCTAGCAGTTGAGGCATTGAAACACGCGGGAGCTCAGATCACTTAGGCGATGAACGCCAAAGGCGCTCATCACCCTGGAAGCCTCGCGAAGCGAGGCTAGCTGTTGAGGCATTGAAACACAGTTAAGAAACACGGGACTTACTTAGGCTGCAAGCTGTTGAGGAACGCGGGACTTAGAAAACGACCGAACCGCGAAAATTGAAAACCAAGAAAAAAAGAGACAAAATTTAAAAAAAAACTCACACACAGCATGGGGGGAATGCCAGGAAGCCTGGGAGTGAGGTTGCATGCAAATTTAAGCTGAATTTGCAGAGTTTCGGCACTTGAAAATATCTTATTCCATGTATATTTATTAAGCCTCTCAGAGTCGCTGATAGCTGGGTTACCTCACTTCTCTCATGTCAGATGCAACACAGACTGCACAGGATCAGGGCAGCCGTTTTCTCTGACACATATATATCTTCCAGATATATTTTCCCATATATATATTAATCCTATATTCTTCTATGGATTCTGATACATATATATCTTCTAGATATCTTATTCCATGTATATATATTAAGCTTTTCAGAGTCACTTGGGTTACCTCACTTCTCTCCTGTCATCCTCAAAATCTTAATAATTCTGGGCGGATCATATAAAGGATCATGGCACAAATATATCATGTAATGCAAAGCAACATTTAACAATTTTGCACTGTTTTCTTTAATTTTTATGTATTATTTTTTTATGATTGGTATGTATCCAAAAAATATACAACAAACATTTTAACAACATATAGGTTTAAAAAACATCAATAACAACAATAACACAAGCACTTCCCTTTGCAAAGGTCACATCTCTTAGAAAAATGTGTGCTGTTTTTTCATCCAACCTTATATGAACGACTCCCTCAATAATAAGGTGATACTTACAAGTTTATTATTTTTGTAACTGAAATATCACATATAATAGTTGTCAAACTGTGAGACGTCATTACGCTTTGCGTGGTGCGTACGAGTTAGGCGATGAGCACCTCAGACGCTTATTGCTTGTGAGTCTTGCGAAGCAAGAGTGGGGCCGTTAATGCGCTCATCGCTGCGAGTGGGGCCGCCTAAGGCACTCATCGATGCGAGCCTCGCGAAGCGTCCCACTTATGCGATGAGCGCCTGCGAGCTGTTAAGGCAATTAACTTCGCAGCACAAAGGCAATGAGCGCCGAAGGCGCTCATTGCCTGCTCGCCTCACAAAGCGAGGTGAGCAGTCAAGCCAATGAAACACGCGGGACTTAGCTACCAAACACTTAGTAAACGCGCAATCGCATTAGCCTACAAGCACTTCACAAACGCAGTACTTAGAAAAAAAAAATAAGAGACGAAGGACTTTGAAAAAAATATATGAGACGCGGGACTTTGAAAAAAACATACGAGATACAAAAAATACGAGGTTAACAGCCAAACCGCGAAAATCCAAAAAACACAAAAAACACAAGACAATAAAAAGGAACGAACAAACTACAAAATACACTATTACAAATGACGGAAAATGCTTGAGAGTCGCGTAACACATTAATAACATTTTCAATATCTACAATGGCGCTTTACGAGATGCAGGACTTTGAAAAAAATAATAAGAGATACCAAAAATACGAGGTTAACGGCCAAACCGCAAAAATCCAAAAAACACAAAAAAACACAAAGAAAATAAAAATTAATAGAACAAAAACATCACCCACAGCACGGGGGAACAGCCTGGAAGTCTGGGAGTGAGGTGGAAAGCAAACTTAAGTTGATTTCGACGACTTTCACCACCCGAAAATCGCCTAAGCAAGAAAAAAAATGGCCGCTGAAATAAATGAAAACGAGGCTACACAACCCCGGACCTCGCAAAACACTGCCAAACGCATAGCACTTTCACACAGCAATGAGCGAACTACAAAATACACTATTACAAATGACGGAAAATGCTTGCGAGCGGCGTAACACATTAATAACATTACGAAGCTACAATGCCACTTTACACAATAAACCAACGGCTTTACCACGCAGGCTTTTTCTAATGCACAGTTGGGACATTCATTACACTTTATCATCAGGGCACCAACACTATCTTTATAATGAGTAATGAAGGTGCTCAAAGTAGCAAAAATAGACGAGACGAGAGGCTCGCCATGAGCCCCAATGACGCTCATTGCGAGCCACGCAATGAGCGCCGAAGGCCCTCAGAGTACAAAAAGGTTTACATTGTGTGTCAAACAGCATTACCATGGCTTAAAATTTTATTGCCCCGTCATTTTTGACGGGCAAGTCACTAGTATGATTATATTTCACCTGGAATCCGCAGAACATCACAACAGGTTACAATTTATGTGTGAGGTTCTTAATGGAAAGGTGAGTCACAATATAAAGGTTTTTTTTTAAATGATATGCATCTTAGGGAACTTTACATATTGTGGAACTGGCTATGGTTGGAGATGTATTAGCCATTAATTCACGCGTCAAGAATTTCAAAACACATGAACGAAAAAGGTCAACTGAGTCAGCTACAAGAACTGGTCATACCATAATACTGAACAAGAATGGATATTCTACATCATGGTGCATACTTTTATTTGATATATATTTGAACGTCCAGGTTATTAGCTGTTGAGATATTTATAATACCTATTTGTTTCCTGTTTTTCTTTCCTATTTTTGGTTTCCCTGCATCACCATAGACTTGAATATTGATAAATGAATATATTATTTACTGCATTCTTGTATTTAATTGGCACAATCCCAGCTTTTGTGGTCAGAGAGTATTGTGCCCTGTGCAGCAGATGCTTCTTTCATTTTGCTAAAACATATTAGGCCATTAAAATTATGGAACCCAAATGCTTTATAAAATTTTCATTACTATTTAATAAACATATGCTCTACTAATACAAATAGCTTTTCCAGTAATTTTGTTCCACTGTTAAATGATAGATTAACAATATTTTTAAATGAGCAAATTAAATTATGAAAGGTAGGAAAACTGAAGTATGTTATTTATTTTAACATATTTAAATGATTTAATGAAAGCAGCATCTTAGCGTGATGACTAGGGGTTCTATTCCATGGTTCTGTAAGAAAAAAATCAGTCAAGTTCACTTGTATAACACTACTGAGTTATCACACACGTAAATCTAACCCCCAAGAAATGTCCCTAATATCTTAAGCCTGTCCTATTACTATTTTAAAAATTGCAATCACATTGCTCCAGTAAAGATATCCAGTCTTGCTGAAGTTTACTTGGAAGTCTCTCTGAGTGCCTACATTTTTTAAAAACCCTCCAGGTATATTTAACCTTCGCCCCGTAAAACAGAGATTGTGAAACAGAGATCGTCTTCATGACATCACTGAATCCAACCTCCAAATCCTACGAGCTTGGAAGCCCGTATGACTTGGTAAAATGGAGGGGGCAACCCTGCTGCATGGTCACCACATGAACCCCATGATGCAAGGGTCCCGATTGGGACCCCCACAGGGTCCTCACATCAACCCTTTGCCGATGGGGACCCATGCAGCATATAAAATTTAAAAATTCCCACTGTGGGTCCTTAAAGAGCATGCGGCACACTAATGAGTTATCCTGGCCGCTGGGGTACTGCACCTAAAATGACCCCCACCCCCCAAAGCTGGGGTTCCCATACCCCATTCTGATTGGCTCCAAGCATCAGCGCCTTTTGATTGGCTGCAATCTGGTTGACAGTTACATCCACCAATCAGATGGCACAGAGGCTTGGAGCCAATCAGGATGGGATATACCACACAGGGGTGTATCCCATTGTGATTGGATGAAAGCAATAGCACCTTCTGATTGGATCAGATATGATTGACAGTTACATCAGCCAATCAGAAGGCACTATTTTAATATTTTGACCAGAGCATGCTCGAGAACCATCATTTGCGGTGGGCCCTCCTCACGGGAGGAGCTCTGTTAGTTGTTTTTTTCTTTGGAACATCAGTTTTTTTTTGGAGGGGCCCTGCTTGCGACGACTGAAGGACGACTGGGGCATCACTGGATGGGCATTTTGGCCAGGTAAGTGGCCTATTAGGACTATATTTTATTACATGTTGTCTGTATTTATGTGTTAATTGTAATGTTTCTTTTTATTGTTGGTGTGACTGGACCTGTGGACACTTTTGGAGGGCCCTGTCTGGGATGAAGAACAGAAGACCAGTATCAGTGTTGATTTTTTTATTTTATGTAATGTTGCTTTTTTATATCTAGGTTTTGTTATTTTTTTGTAATTAGTCTTTTTTTATTTTTTTTGTGATTAGTGGGGTGTTAGGGATTTTATTAGGGGGTTAGGTAGCTAGTGTATGGGTTAATGGAGTAGGGTAGGAGTTGGGTAGGTAGTGTAGGGGTTAATGGGTTAGGGTAGGAGGGGGGTTATAGGATAGTAGGATAGTGTTTTACTGGATACATTTGGGGTTAAATAGGCTCAGTTAGAGTTTAAAGGCCCAGTTAGGGTTAAATAGGTACAGTTATGGTTAAATAGGTACAGTTGGGGTTAAATAGGACTAGATAGGGATACCTGGGTCTACATAGGGTTACATGGTTAGTGATAGGGTAAATTCAGTATGGTGAGGGCTAAATAGGGTTAATTAGTTAGAGGGGGTTTATTAGTTAGAGGGAGTTAATTGGTTAGAGGGGGTTAATTAGTTAGAGGGGGATTAATTGGTTATAGTGATGTTAATTAGTTAGGGGTGGGTTAATAGACTTGTATAGGGTATGATAGGGGTTAATAATGTAAGGTAGGGGTTAATAGGATAGGGGTTTATTGGGTACAGTTAGGGTTAATGGGGTATAGTTAGGGTTAATGGGTTAATTGGGTATAGTTAGGGTTAATAGTGTAGTGCTTAGACATTGTGTCATGAGGGTCCTGGAGGACCCTCATTGCACTTAAAATGTTAATATAGGAGTTAATACTGTCCTATAATTATAGTCTCATGAGGGTCTATATTGAGCCCCATCAGTAACTTACAGTACCCCCGCGGCGGGGTTTGTGCATTAGTTTGCCGCAGGCCCTTTAAGAACTTGGGGCAGGCAATTTGACATTTTTAAATGCTGCAGGGGACCCTGCATAATGGTAGTTTGATTTCGGAGCAGTGGGGAGGATAAATACGGGCTTTTCATGCACTGGAGTTGGAGTAAGCTGGAGTTGCCTTTTTGCCATTTACGGGCTTGACAGAGTGGTTAGGAAGAGGGAATCAGAGCAATTGAATAGCGATTTTCTGATTTAAGCCTTGCGGCCTTGAAAGATCAAAGACTTTGAGGGTAGTAACTAGCGATTTGATAATTCGCAATGGGTCGGTAGGGATAGAGGGTCGGAGGAAGTAACTTGATTGGAGGCCGCAATCAGAAGGCAACTGAATAGCAGAGTAACCTGCGACCTCCACTTGCGACTACGGATCTCTAAAAAGTAGCAGTAGAATGAGGCCCAAAGTCTCCTACAGGTGTAGGCAGGCGGTGAGCATACAAATTAAAGTAGGATTAAAAAATGATGTTATTTATTTTGACATACCTGAATAATTTAACGTAAGCAGCATCTTAGATCTAAGCCTTATGACTATGACTATTTACTTTTCAAAACTTGTGTAGCTACGAGTAAGCTTTATGGGATTTCTTTCAGGAGTCACGGAATAGATTTCCAATAAGAGGTCTCATGTACGTTGTGGTTAGTCATACATGGCTCCAAAGTAATAGTACTATTGTTTCTAACAAAACTAAAACTATGTATTTACCAAACCATGATATATTAACTTCTGTAATCTGCCAATTGTATATTGGTTACTTTCTTCAAAACATTAGTCAGGAGATAATTATATTTTACTGCATTGCTGCAATTCTACCAGTATCCTGTGTGTAACTTAACACCCAGGAGTGTTATCATTAAAATTCAACAGGATGGTATTAGCATAACTCTAGTTGAAGAAGCTGTTAATTGTCGAAGGCAGCTCACTTATCATTATTTATGCAAGGGAAGGAATAACAAAGCAATCTCATCTGCTGACTCATTATATGTCTTATCAAGTAATTTGCAATATCATCAGGATTTTCAATTTTGAAAACTTATCTTGCAAAAGATCTAAAAAGCACCAGTAATTCAACACAAGGTGAATCTGTCCTTTAACATTAATGCTTTTAGGACTTTCTATAAAGGAATATCATAAGATAACACCTATTATTTGTACAATTTAGTTGTAATAACATAGAGAAGACCCTTTTTTTGGTCTTGAAACATTTTTTTGGACTGATTGATGTTTCTGTCTTTTGTTTATGAATTACAATATGCTATGCTATGGACTATAGCGTGTGCACTTTTATTATTAATATTCTCATGTATTTATAAAGCACCCGCATATTCTATATGGGCATAATACTAATAATATATAATTTTAACAATCATCTACATTAGGTATTTCTGTACTGTTTGTTTATAAAATTGTAGCAAACTTTACAAAGTGTAGAAGACACAAACATGGCACCCTTCTGGCACACGGCTATAAATGTTGTTAATGTGTTACAAAGGTTTTTTCCCAATCTACAATGCTTCTTTAAGCTAAAGGACCACTGATGGTCTGTTGACCACAATTTTGGTACCTCTATTTTTTTTAAAAAAATTAAAAGGCTTTGTCTATCTTTTTTTCTGTGGAAAATATTCAACAAATACAACAGATTATCTTTTCCTAGAATAATAAAAAAAAAACTCCCATTGTTTCAGGACATTTGTTTTATAAGTAAAAAACAAAAATCAGCATTCACAAGAGCAGAGGCATACAGAAATACCCAACAAATAAATAAGATGAACTAATTAGGGAAGGACAATTTAACACAATGAATCAACAATATTCTTAAATATTATATTATCTAAAATATCTACCTCAGAGACTGTATCAATAAAATAGAAGTTTTCTTGGCAGAGAGAAGTCCCTCTGAAATTCAGAGCGCTTCTCAGTGAATATCTTTTCCCACTTCTTCTCTAAGTCAGATCACTGGCTGATGATGCTCCCTGATGAAGTCCCCAGTGTTGGGCAAATATAGTTATGTTTTTGATACATTAATAGTCATTACAAGAAGTGTAATGTTGGTTTCCTTTACTTTCTTCTGAGAAGGCATTCCAGATGGACAAGACTGGAATACTATATTAGGTCACCGGTCAAGAAAAGATGATTTTTCACCATTGGACTAGTTGAGCCTATTTTTAACATTACTTTTGTGAGTGCATATTTGGCTGTATTAATAAATGTCTACTCTATAGGCTACACTATGATACTCTTTTCCACGTGATTCTTGGGGTTTGTTTCATACCGTCCTATAAACATGGAAATGTGCTTATTACTCAATAAGAACCAAAATCCCAAAATAGAGGTGCTCAATCAGAGAACAGACTAACCCTAATAGGTTAGTTCTATAGCCATGATAAGCCACTCTGAGAGCAACCTCTTTTAGCTCACTTGTGCCCTTCACAGGGAGAAATATCCTGTAGTATATCAGTCTGGTCTCACTCACTAGAGTGGTCCAGCCACGAAATACCAGGCAATTCTTCAGGGTAGAATTGATTGGTATTTCTACATTCTACTGAGTGGGACCAGACTGATATATGGCACCCTGGCTTTAAGGCGCCCCATGTATGCGCGGTGAAGCATGGGTGCCGCCGCATGCGCGCGCACACGAAAGCACGCCCGAAAATACCGCGGCCCGACATCAGCGCAGCTCTCACAGATCTCCCACTCTCCCTCAGACACAGGTTCACTCTCCATTCCGCCTCATCTCCCTATAACCACAGCTGGTTCTGTGCCCTCCCCATATATCACACTGTAAGTATGAGCTTAACACTGACCCTCCACTGACAGAGTGAAGAAGATCTGTGTGTGGGTCAAGGCACTTGACTATGTCACTATGTCAGAGAGGTGCAGTGCAGTTATATATGTCACTTCACTATGTTCAAGGTAGAACTCCCTGGTATTTTGGGGCTGGACCACTCTAGTGAGTGGAACCAGACTGATATACTACAGGATAATTCTCCCTGTGAAGGGCGCAAGTGGCTAAAAGAGGTTGCTCTCAGAGTGGGTTTTCATGTCCACAGAAATAACCTATTAAGGTTAGTTTGTTCTCTGATTGAGCACCTCTATTTTGTTTTTGTTAACTCAATAATAAACCTATATAAATGACTGTAAGGTGTCCTGTGCTAAACACCTTTCTTCCTTGCACTCTTGAAAAGATATTATGACATTAGGAGAATATCCCCACTCATTCTCCAAGCCAGCAGGAAGTATGGAAGAAACATGACATTCTTTTGACACAGTGTCTACTAAAATAATAGTTTTAGCTAAAAATGCTTACACAGATGCTAATGTTGTTAATCTTCAGACATACAACAGTTTTCCCAATCCACAGTGGCCCTTTAATTCCTTCATGTGACATATACCAAATGAAAGAAAGTCAGCATTATACATTTTTCAGCAGCAGAGTTTATGAATGATGAAAAGAAAAGTCTAAGGGAATCTGACTGGATAAAATTCAAAGATAGGAAGTTGAATGAAGCAGTATATGGATTGAAGATAAACTGCCTTATTAAATTGCGATTCAGTAAATATACAAGGGCTCTATTTAAGCACAGAACATATTTTTTTTACAGATGTTTTTAGTTAGTGAAGACCTTGCTTTTGGATAGAAGTTTACTAACTAAAAACTTCTGTAAAAAAATATGCTGTGTGCTTAAATAAAGCCCTTTTATATTTACCCAATCACAAAGGCTGATAATGTTGATAGTAGATTGTTTAATTACTGTATGCTTTTTATTTATATCCATAGACCTTAAAGGGCCACTTTTGTGTTCTTAAAAAAGGGCTCTATACAGAACAGTTAGGTAGGCCCAGATAAGAAAAAAGTTATTAAACTGTTACTGTGCATTTATACAATTATTTACTATTTTAAATCATATCTCTGGAGTAGAAGCCATCCACAAGAGAAAGATCTCCAAGCAGGTTTACTGTATTGTTAATATGATAGTAATTAAAAAGTGTATTTGTGTATATTGCTAGCAGCTCATGTTACAGTACTGCCTGCTACAAATGTGTGTTTCACAGAGTTGCTTCAAATGGTTTTCAATCTGGTACTTCCCTCTGAACACGTTTCACTCCAGAGACAATACAAAGGATGGAAAGATCTGGAGCTGATACAGCCTGGGACAAGTTTTAAAAAAGTAATTAATTTTTTTATATGCATAGTAAAAGTTTAATAAAGATTTTTTTCTAATCAAGTCATACTAAGTGTTATTTAGAGTGCTCTTTATAAGATCACTAAAGTGTTTCCCGATGTGTGTTTTGGTGAACGCTGGGCTTCAATTCTTGTGGTCAACAAGAAAGAATTATTGCTGTGTAAAGTGTTATGGTATCCTTGAGAATGTAATAGAGGGGGATATTAGAAAATGGGAAGGATTTCCATATATTGTGCTTATGGGGTTTACTGGAGATAAACGTTGGACTCTGTGGATCTGTTTTGCAGAAACGTAATATACAGTTGTGCTCAAAAGTTTACATACCCAGGCAGAAATTGTGACATTTTTGTATTTATTTAGAAAATATGACTAATCAAGCAATTTTTTTTATTATATTGAAGGACAGTGATCATATGAAGCCATTTATTATCTCATAGTTGTTTGGCTCCTTTTTAAATCATAATGATAACAGAAATCACCCAAATGGCCCTGACAAATGCCCAAACTTGACAATTTCTGACAGGGTATGCAAACTTTTGAGCACAACTGTATGTAGAAAGCAATTTCATGTTTTGAACCTAAACACTTTGGGTTGTACTGCATTACTGGGTAGTCAGAAGAGTGATATTGAGGAGCAGGCACAAAAATACAATTGCACATGTATTAGATGTGACTTTATTTGCTTATGTCTAGATTAAGAGATGCTTATTGCTATATTCATTAGAACGATTCTGACATATTGTAATGGTCCAATGGATGATCTTGAAAAGCTTTCCACTATAAAACTGATGAGGCTGCTTTTATTTTCATGTCTTTTTTGTGATTTCCAAATGAAAGTATATCTCACATGGTTTATTTCTCAAGGAGAAAGACAATACCAGGTCCCAAAGTCATACCTTAGGGTAAACATTCACATCAAAGCTCTTCCGCTGCAAGCGTTTATTACACTTTTGATCCAATTGCAGAAACAGTGATTATCTGTGATTTATCTGTGATTGCAACAACAAAGTTGCACAAAAAATCTCCTAGGACTGATGGGCCAACAAAGAAACCAACAATGAAGGTTTGAGATAACAAGCTGGTGAAAAAAGGGTGAATCTGTATATATTTTTATTTGTATAACAACATCCTTTAGATTGTACGTTTGGGAGTTTTCTATCTTGTATGACCCTTTGGGGAAAGCACTCTTGACACTGGATTCTAAGCTCAAACACAGGGCACTCCATCTTTTGCAACATGTTAATATTGCTATTGTTTTTGCCTTGAACTTACCTATCTACCTAATATGTTTGCGTGTTACAAATAAACTATCACATATATAGTTGTGAGCATACAAGCTGTTGCTCATGCTTGCGGGCTCGCGCAGCGAGCCTGCGACCCTCGCGAAGCGTTCCTTTCCAGCAACTGCGACCCTCGCAAAATTTACGTCGTAACGCAAACAAAGTACGAGACACGAAGGCGCTCCTTTCCAGCAACTGCGACCCTCGCAAAATCTATGTCGTAACGCATACAAAGTACGAGACACGTTACAACCCATTACGACCTCGCAAAAATCGGCTGCAACATGTGCACATCAAAACATGAAAAATACAACAAATACACACAACAAATACATAAAAAGCTAAAAATTAAGAGTTTAGACACTAAAAAATTCTCTAAGTGAGAGAAAAAATGGCCGCCGAAAAAAACAAAAACGAGGGTACAGCAGTCTAAAGACGCAAAACACCACCAAACACCTACGTATTTGCCGAAAAACACCTACGAGATTAGAAAACAAGGACGCAACCCTCTCAACCCCAAAAACATTACAAACACAACAAATACAAACAACAAACACATAAAAAGGTTATTCACAGCAAGGGGAGGTACCGAGGACCTCTGTGCAAGTGAAGTTACACCTCGATTTAACCACAAATTTCGGAGTTTAGAGACCCGAAAATCACCTAAGCGAGAGAAAAAATGGCCGCCGAACAAAACAAAAACGAGGCTAAAGGTCCCTAAACACGCAAAACACTACCATAAACACGCAAAACACCGCCAAATAGCTACTGATATTCTGAAAAAGCCCACCAAACAGCTACCGATATTCAGAAAAACTTGCACGACATAGAAAATGAACAACGCTACATCTGCCACATTATATACACCAAACACCATTAGCTCACTTACACTTTCATTGCCGTCATTTTTTGACGGGCAATTCGCTAGTAATAATAATAATCATTGTGCACAGTGCTTTACTATTACAAGACAATATAGGTACATTTAGCATAAAGACAATCAATGATTAAAGGGTAAGTGTATATGTGAGAGAGGATACTACTAAGTGTCTACTAACTGAGCTCTAGAACTGCTCGGAAAAGTAAGGAGATATTCCTGAGCAGAACAAAGAAGGCAAGCTAGAGTATGCATAACCTTAAAGTTAAAACCACACTTTATACTGTTTATATAATTGTGTTTCACGCACATATATAAAAAAATTGTAATCTTGAAACTACTTAATCCTAATGAAACATTTATACCGCTATAAAAGCACAATATCAAAATTGTAATATAAAAGCTAAGAAAATACGTTTATCAGCATCCGATATTGGTCTGTAGTTTCCACATTTGCCAAATAAAGGTGTATACCTTCCAAATTGAAGGCAATAATGTATTAATGCAATGTAATAATGCACGAACATGTCAGTTTGTTCTGTTATTAATCCTTTGTTTCCAAATATACATTCAATGCATTCCAATAGCTCTACCACATTGTCATTGATAGTAAGCCTGATATTTTCAAAGATTATTGGGTACCTATTATTAAAAATTGGAGCTGATTAGTACCTGGACTGAGCAACAGTATGGTTTTGACACCAGTCACACTGGAAATTACCTATGTTACTGTTCATAACCGAAAACTGTAATTTTGTGTTCATTTTTGAAGTTTACTTTGCAATATACTCTGGATGCATAGTCACTGCTTTGTGAAATATATTTGGATATTAATACACAGGTGATTGGTAAGGTGATTGGTAAGAGGCGATCACATATCTAATAATGAGGTATAGAGTGCTTAACTGAGCAGGCATTAACTGCACTTAATTTTATATTTTGTTGTACACATAGAAAAAAAAAAAAGTAAAATCACTGTGAAAGAGAGGATGAGAAAGGTTAAGGTGATATAGATTTTGAGAGGAAGTGTAATGTAAGGATAGGAAGAGTGATATGCTTGTTGTTTAAAGAGAAAATTGGCTTTAAAGAAGGACAAGCTATCCCTCTTGAGAGAGTAGACGGTGGGCCTCGTGGGAACCCTCTGATGGCT